>JACSVZ010000014.1:25480724-25932422 GCA_014706295.1 Lycocorax pyrrhopterus obiensis
GTCAGGGCAATCCCAGACATGGACACAGGCTGGTCAAAGAATGGACTGAGAGCCATCCTGGTAAGAAGGACTTGGGGATATTGCTGCATGATGTCACCATGACCCAGCAATGAGCACTGGCGGCCCAGAAAGCCAAACGTGTCCTGGGCTGCATCCAAAGCAGCGTGGGCAGCAGGGCCAGGGAGGGGATTCTGCCCCTCTGCTCTGCTCTCGTGAGACCCCACCTGCAGTGCTGCATCCAGCTCTGGGGTCCCCAAAATAAGAAGGATGTGGACCAGCTGGATTTAGTCCAGAGGAAGATGACAAAGATGATCAGAGGGCTGGAGCACCTGCCCAGTGAAGAAAGGCTGGAAGTGTTGGGTTTGTTCAGCCTGGAGAAGAGAACAGTGTGGGAAGACCTTATAGCACCTTCCAGTACCTAAAGGGAGCTACAAGAGAGCTGAAGAGGGACTTTTTTACAAGGACATGTAGTGACAGGATGAGGGGAAATGGCTTTAAACTCAGAGTAGGTTCAGATTAGATATAAGGAAGAAATTCTTTGCTAAGAGGGTGGTTAGGAGTTGGAACAGGTTGCCCAGGGAAGTGTCTGCCCCACTCCTGGAAATGTTCAAGGCCAGGCTGGATGGAGCTTTGAGCAACCAGGTCTAGTGAAGGGTGCTCCTGCCCATGTCAGGGGGTTTTATGCTGGATGTAAAGTCCCTCAAACCATGCTATGATTCTCTGATTCTGTGATTAGTAAGCTGACGAACTTGCAGGGAAAATTGCAGTCAAAGCACTGTGGAGATATTGGACTGAACAGAATTTCATTAATGGAATCTGGTATATGATTTTTCAGTCATATTTTCTTAGACCTTTTCATGTAGGCAGATGCATTGTATACTTACTGTAATGTCAATTTGCTGGGTTGTCACCTGTGTACGCACAGAGCTCTGTCACTGTCAGAGAAGCCGATGCAGTCTCTAGAAATATATGAAGAATTAAGATCAGGTACATGCTCCATGAGATAAAGGTGGGAGAAAAACATGCTGAGAACAATGAGAACAAAGCCAGTACCTCATCTGCTTATTTTCTGCCCTGCTCATATGAAATACAAACGGAGAAATCAGCAAGTAGAAGGTGAGACAAGTACTGGAAGGCATGTTCAGCATAGTTGTATTTTATTTACAGGATGATAACTAGAACAATTTAGAAACATTTCTTCTTGGGAAAAAGTGGATCGGGAGACACTCTTGTCAGAAAGAAGAAACTGTGAACTCTCAGGTGCAGGCACCCAAATACGCAACTTGTACTCATAACCAGGCTCAAACATTCGGGCTGCCTCTCCTCTGCCATAGAATTCAACAAGCTTACAGCTATACAACCAGCTTCAGCCGGTTATCTGTTTAAAAGGCTGGAAATTAATAACTTAAATGGTAACACCATGATGTCAGGACTTACCAAAATACCATAAATTACCGGGATCATTTCACCGCAGTTGCAAAATCATTAATGGCACACTTTACTCAACAAAAAACAGATGAATGAAAATTATTAGCCCTGGCTTCTGAAGGAAAAGCCTAAATGATCACTTTCTCAATCACCTTCACTCTGATAGTTTAAGAATGGACTCAAGAAAATTTGATAGAAGCAGATTTCTCCAAAATAACTGAGTGTATAAAAGCCTTGTGGGAAACTGAAAGTTGGCTATAGGAAAATTTTCTGTTGGTTTCTCCACCAAGAGCAGAGAAAAAGTGAACTTCCACCACTACCTTTTTGGTTGTCTGGCCATCAAGTGTCATCATGTAGGTGACCTAAAACCATGTAGTATCATTTTGATAGTAGAGGGAGTGAAGTAGGTCTTCCAGGAATGCAGAGAAAACCTGAAGGATGTGCTGGGTAAAGAATACAGGGAAAGAAAGTTAATGTATTGTTAATACATTGTAGAAGTATAGGGCACAAGCCCACAAAAAATAAGGCTTATTTTCTTGTTCTGTTGAATTTCTTTTAAATGCAACATAATAGGTACCAAAAGCAAAATAACAGTTCATCAGATGGTGCTCCAGTTGTAAGGCACTATATATAACGTGGAATGTCTGAAGCTTTTAGACTTTATCAGCACAGGTTTTTCTCACATTGTTATGTGTGAGCAGAAGTTACTATTTCGCGATACACTGCCAAGTGCTAACCTTTCTCAGAGTAGAAAAAGCAGTTTTAGGGAAGACAAAATTCTACTGAAAGCTGGTCATGTGTCTTTGAGAGAAAAAAATCATACATGTTTCATTGCACTTATCCAGCTGAGGGGCACAGTCAGCCTTCAATACACGTAATCAAAGGCAAGGCATCTCTTGTGGCAATGGTGTTCTCTTTCTTCAGGGGACTGGGTGCTACAGATCCCATCTCCCAGATCTTTGGAGAAAGGACCCAGCTACAGCCTCTAGTCGCTGCTGACTGACCTTGCTCTGAAGGGAACCTGGCAGCCTAAACAGACTCTGAAAAAAATCTGCACAGCCTGTTAGCTTTATAATTGAGAAGGGAAGGTTGGAGGCTTAAGCTTCTGTCTCTCCAAAAATGTCACATTCTCCACCTCTTTCTTGTAAAGTGAATAGCTCTTTTATTGCCAAGAATTCTGTGTAAGATTTGAACATTCTGGCATTCTTTTCTGTTAATTTTCCAGAGCTTTAATATGGTTTGACCATTTCCAACACACGGACAAGCTTCTGTATGTGTAAGTGGGCTACTTTGCTTAGGCACCAGAGCTGTGGCTAACACTTAATACTACTGGCTGGGTAACCTGGCGGCAAAGAGCTGCACTGATCTAGGTGTTCTTTATTTTTGCCGGTTTTATGATGCCCTTGTCATGAAATATCCAATTGCTTTTACTCATGCCTGTAAGACTTACTTTCCAGATACATCTTCCCTGGGCTGGGTTAGGTGGTCCAGCACATGGATTTGGATTTGAAGGAGGCTTGGATTAGAGTTTTGAAACTAACCCCAAACTGTGTCTTAAGAGCGACAAGTGGGAACGGGCATTCAGATTGAGTGATATTTACCAAAGCTACACAAATATATGTTCTCATTTATGTCAGGATTAAACACCAATGGTTTTCATAATTTTTAAGGAGACGGCTTTCAGAACAAAAATGGTGACGTCAGTGCTCAGTTGAGATGTGAGGAAACTCAGGACTGCGTCTTGCGCTCAAATCAGACCTCTGAAAATGTTGTGAGTTGTAATCTGAAAGCGTGTCCATGCAGTATATTCACCTATCTTCATCAATTATTCCAGCTTTTTGTATTCACTTTGATAGCATGAGCCACAAAAGAGCTCTCAGTCTTCAGTGTTTCTGCAAGAGAAAACTGAGTCTGTCCTACCAATTTTAGGAAGTGCTGTCCCATCTGGGTCTTCAGCCAGAACACCTGAAAATTCAAATTCCCTTAGTCTCTTTGTTGTAAATCCTACCTTCTCACTTACCAGCTCTTCTCTGCGGAACACAGTCATGTAGACCAGTTACAAAATAACATAGGAAATAATCTTGCCTAACCTCACTCTTTCTTTCTAGGCAGTCAGCACCTGGGACTTTTAGACATTGTGTCATTAAAAAAAAGTAAGAAAAATTTTGTCCCTGGAGGCTAATTCTGAATGGCAGCACTTACCAATGGACAACAGAAAAGCCCTCATGTCTTGCTCATATGCATTCTTTGTATTCTTAGAAAATGCAGTGTCTCCTGATCCTTTAAATAAGAAATGACCTAATTCCTTTTAATGGAGTCATTAAGAACTCTAATGTTCCAGGTATAAATTCCTGTTACTACTGTGCACTTTAATTTACTATTCATATGTGAATCCCTTTGGGTTCCTAATTACTATCCAGCAACAGCAATTGACTCTTAAAATTATTCCCACAGGTCTGACATTGCAAAGGACACTGCAGTTCACACCTTAGTTCCCTAATTAGAGACACAATGCTCAATAAACCTTGAACAACTAGCAACTGGAAGCTAAGTTAGCCTCACCAAATCCCTGTTGACATGGGTTTTGTCGCCTGATAACTGACCACAAGTGGGTCATGTGAGGTGTGCAGAATGAGTATTGAGGTCACATGCTACTGGGGATGAACCAGTAGGAACTGACTGAAAAGTACCCTCATGTAGACAGTGCCTTGACAAAGACAATTTGTTGCAACTCAGTGCACAACATCTGAAACATCACAGGTGCTGCAATTCCAGCTACCGGCTGGGCCGTGAAATATCAGGTGAGATTGGTGGTGGAAGGAGGAATGGGTTTTAAGGAACTTGTCATCCTTCTCCCTGTGCTGCTCTTCTCTCTGCAAATGCAACTTAGCCATAAAACAGCTCTTGTCATTTTAATCAAAGTCCTGGCCATGATGGTATTCCAAGAGCAGAAATTTGGTTCTTGTTGGGTTTTTTTTTCCCAGCAGATTCAAGCTCTTAAAAGCAAAAAGAGCGTAACCAGGTTTATAATTTCTTTTATTAGAGCAAAGCAAAACATTTTTATAACAACACTCATTCTGCCCTGTATTTATATAATTCTCTTACCGAAGCATGAATCTCTGAAAAAAAGACACAGGATTTCATGGATGTTCCAACCAATGGCACAAACATCGAAAGAGTGATAGTAAGAATGGCTGCAGTTGAAAAGCGGCATTGGGCAAGTGTCTCATTTAAAGTTATTGTGTGTTGATGAAATGTGCTCTTCATTATGTCAAGTAGGAAAAAAGTTTATGTGCAATTGTATCAGAACTACTATCCTACTTTTACTACTTCATTCGAGCAGGAGCTTTTAAAAATTAATTAATTAACATTTAAGTGTCAAGGTAAAACAATACTAATTATAAACAACCTGTAATTGCGATACTTTTTGCATCAATCCCTTTATCTCCCACCATTAGGTTTGTCACGATAAAAGGACAACATAAAAGGGCTGTGCTGTCTCAGAAGGAGGGTGCATTGAGCCAGCAGCCCATCTCCACTACTTGCCATTTTCAGTTGTCCAGGAAAGAATAAGAACAATACAAGCATATCCCCCTGCCATGTCTCCAAGTCTTTCCCATCCTTCACTTATTTTCAGATGTGATTTGCTACGTAACCTTCTGTCTTCTCAACATTAATACCATCTTTCTCTGATGGAATGCAAAGGGTTTTTATCCACAGTTTCCTTTGGGAAGGAGCTTCACATACCAAATGCCTACTGAGCAAAAAAGATCTCCTTTCATTTGTTTTAAACTTGATTCCTTTGATAGTCTGTGGTTTCTGTACTGAAATAATTTTGTCCTTAGTTCCAAGGGAGTCTATAAACTGGGTCTAGCTGAGATTTTCCACAGAAGAGCCCTCACAGTGCTGTGCTTTGCACTGGTAGCTACAAAGGTGTTGATAACACACTAGTCTTTTGGTCACTGCTGAGCAGCTCTGCGTAGCATCAGTGCTGTCTCTCCAAGATTCTGCTGCCCCTCAGTGGGCTGGGAGTGGGCAGGATCCTGGGAGGGGACACAACTAGGACAGCTGACCCAAACTGACCAAAGGGATATTCCATACCATATGGCATCGGCTCAGACATAAAAGCTAAGTAAAGGAGGAGGAAGAGGGAGGCAAGGAGGAATGTTTGCCTTCTGGAGTTTGCTGAAGCCCTGCTTCCCAGGAGGTTGCCAGACATGGCTTGCTGACGGGAAGTAGAGAATACTTTTTTTCTCTTTGCTTGTGTGCTTTAGTAAACAGTCTTATCTCAACCTACAAGTTGTTTACCATCTTATTTTCTCTCTCCTGTCCAGCTGAGAAGGGGAAGTTATAGAGCAGCTTAGTGGGCACCTGGCATTCAGCCAAAGTCAATCCACCACAGTCTAATAGTGTTTTTCAAGGGTCTGACACAGCCTTTCCTGGTTCTTGTATAAGATATTGTATCCCTTTTATACAGACTTTCACACCAATATTGTATGTCCCACCTGGTGTGTTCTTACACAAGCATGGAACTGCTACACCAGGAACTAAAGCTAACACCAGGGCAGCAGAAAATAACACCAACCCAAAAATTCTACCTTTGACACCGGCTAGAATTCCAACAATTCCAGATACTGATAGGTTTCAGACAGAAGGCATGGTTTATCTGTTCATTCCCCTGTGTCCTGGACTGACCACAAGCAGGACTGCAGTGCACTGGCATCATCCTCCCCCTCCAAACCTGCACACATCCAGCCGTAGGTGGTTGAATCTTAAACACTCTCATCAGATGCCAGAGGTGACTTTTATTTCAGCACCTAATCACTATCAAGAGAAGTACAGCATTACAGTAAGTAAAACACCAAAATGCTTTTATTCTTTAAACCCCAGGAATGAGGCTCTGTGATGAAATTCAAAGGTAAAATGACAAACAGAAATGAAAATACTGTATCTCCAGATGGCAGTAAAGTTCATCCAATTTGAGCACCTGAGGCACAAAATGAAAAAGCAAAGATGGATATATCAAAAGATCACTGCAATTACCTCTTTACCTCAGAGAGGCTATTCATTAAAAAGTGAAACAACACATCTTTAAGAGCAGAAATAACAAAAGAGTCACAAGCTTGACATGAGCCAAGTAAGGAATAAATGCAAGAGAATTATGCCAAAAGATCTGCTTTGTGTCTAACTTGCAGCAAGATTAATTGAAAGAACACTCACAGAAGCACTGCAGCAGGTCTTTGGCTGTGCTGAGTGATAGAGGCCACTAACACCTGTGCACCTGTTTCTTTTTGCTCCTTACATTTTTTGCTATCTATGCTTGATAGGTTGAAAACATGTTTTGTCTGTAACTCAGGAGCACAAAGCTGGCTTCCACTGTGCCAGGTGCTGTGTACACAGACACATGCAGTCCCACCTCTATGGAACTTGGAATACAAACACCAGAGGACACAAGAGAAAACAGGGACAGCAAAGACAAAGTCAGTAGGTAGTGTGTGAAATACACAAGGATTTTTTCCCTGTGTCTCTGAAGCAGTGAACTCCTTGTGGGAGTACCAACTACTGGTAACTTATATGAACAGAAAGTTACTGTGTGGTACTGGAAAAAGAGAAGGAGAAAACATTGTAGAGGTAATCAACCCTGGGTCCATAGGTCCAGGGAGGTCTGGAAAGTCCTGTCTCTTGTAGCGGAGCTCCATTACCCAAATCTGCTCGACAAGCTGATAGAGGGACAGCTTCCCAGGCAGAAAACAGCAGGGGAAAACGTAATAATTTTTCTTCTGGGCTCAGTGTGGATGTAACTTCTCACATGTCTGCACAGTCCAGCTAAACAAGCATATCAGGATATTGGTATGGGCTGAGGTTGTCCTGACATCCTCGGAGAAACCACAGCTCTTGCAGATTCAAGAGACTGCTGTTGAGCTGGGCTCCAGGAGCACTGGAGGGCTGCTCTGTGATGCTGTGTGTCAATGAACCACCAGTGCCACTGCCAGCTCGAGGAGCATCACTCCTCCTGGAGCTCAGAGCTTGGGCTAGGCTGTGCCTCACTGCTGTGGGCCCTCTGCTTGCCTTGGTCCAGACCCTCACCAGGAAGAAAAATCTCTTTTGCACAGACATAACTGGCCACTCACAGAGCCTTGTTCCGGTGTGCGGTCAGCAGTACAGAGTCACAGGCACTGCAGTGTTCCCCCTCTCCCAGGCAGGAGAAGAGGGACTCCAGTCCCTGTACTCAGAAATAGGCTTATCCTTGTTGAAAAGGCCAAACACAAAACAGCTCCTAAGGACTGGCAAGGAGTCACCTGTCTGCTTGCCACCCAAGACAGTAAATGATGTCACTTTTTCTCTTAGAAGCCAGAGGAAATCTATTGTCTGAAGTGCCCTGCGAAATGAGCACTTTATATGTGACTGACTGAAGTAAAATTGGCTGTGCACACTACTTTGCTGAGGGGGTGGGCAGTCTGAATAGTCTACTGTGTTGTTCAGAATCAAAGACATAACTGTACACGGTTTGACAAGTAACCAGTGGTTCATCCTATCAGTGCTGTTCTGCAGCAGCTGAACAGAGATCCTACACAAGAGTTTAACTGCCCACCAGCAATTGTTGAGTGATAATACATGCAATTCCCCACGTTTATGCAGATACTCAGATTTATCTGACAGTTTTATACCTAGAAGCATGATACACAGTAATTAAAATTAAAAATGTTTTGACAGTCAAAACCAACGGCTACATAAATTAGAATGCTGTAAAAAGCAATGGTTTCAAAAAATACAGATCTATAGATAAATCAGAATGTTGCAACAGAGGATAATTTAATACAAGACCGTTAATGTAAAGCAGCTCTTAAATACAGGCTCAGATTCTGACTGGGAGGGGAGTAATCTTCAGAACTACAGCCAAGGGAAACTGTGAGAGATTAAAGAGGAAAAAAATCTTCTTGCTAAACAAAGAGCGAATGAAAATGCTAACCAAGGTCTAAGATTCACACCCAGGGCCACGCAGCTCTGTGATATGTCTATGCAGGCACAATCCAAAGTTAATTATCTTTGATGAGGCTCTTTGACCCAGAGATGAAATATCCGACTTTGTCCCACATCCTGTTACACACATGCTATTGATCAAAATGTCAGGGATCGTGCCTAAAGGTATTGAAGAGGATGCTGCCACTCAATTTTCCTTCCTCCAAGACAAATCAAGTAGTTGTTGATAGCATGCATGATTCCTAAGAAGGAAAACCACACAGCAATCCTAGATTGTGACTAGATTGTGCCATGTGGTGTTTTCTCTGATATACCTCATGATGATGAAGTAACACTGTTCAGTAATAATGACAGGCATGGGATACCTTTTAAATAATAAGAATATGAACAATGGATTTAGACAATCCTCACGATTCTTCTTTGTACTCCAAAGGACAAAAATTGTTCTACTTCACTCCCCAGCAACACATCCCCCTAAATGCCAGACCTGCAACTGAAACATGTGCAAGGTTTACATGTGGGCTCAAACCTGCCATTGGTTTTGTATATTGAAATACTGTGAAATGGCTGAGTGTGGAAAAGACTAGAATAAAAGAAAGCCTTTTACTGGGTCTTGATTTTGCCATGAAGACTTATGAGCTATGTACACACAAGCCTGTAGGTTCTTACCTCTACGGACAGGAATGAACATTGCTGGTCACCATATCTGTGAAAAATTTCAGACACACATAATACACATAATAATGTGGGTTTTTAAAAAAGACTCTGTCAAATATCTGCTGTCTTTAATTTCAAAGGAAAATCACGTGAAGTGCATGAGATCTTTACCACTAAGCTTGAATGCCACTAAATCACCTGTAGCAGTTTCAGAGTCATTTAAACCACTATTCATATAATTTCAAGATTAAATTTCAAATGGAGCAGCGTTAAAATACAAGATCCTCACCTGCATAATGTTCTTCCAGAAATGCCTCTTCTCATGTACAAAGTACTTCTATTTAGCAAGAGTTTTTAAAAAAAAAAAAACAAAACCAAACCCAAAAAATAAATCTAGATAGGGATTACACATATCACAGAAAGTGAGAATATGCACACATCGCAGAAAGAGAGAGACTGGCATTTCAGGCTATATAAAGTTATTAATGGGCTGATAATCCACTTGGCATTGAAAAATGTACATTTATAAGCAACCCAAGTGACTAAAAATAAAAGAGTGTTGAGTAGCAAAGTATGTGAAATAGACATAATGATAAGAGAAATGAAATTACACCTCCTACAATGAAAAAAATAAGGCTTTTTGTTAATGGATGGGTGAAAGCTGCTATGTTGCTATGGAAAATTTTCCTTTAACCTGGCAAGATAAATGGAAAAAAATTGTTCCAGGAATCTGCCATCTGACTCTTTTTTTAAGTGCAGTTTTCTAAAGCATTTAAAATACATTTTAGAGTCTGACTCTAAATGCAAAGAGATTTCCAGAATAGATTCCAAAAAAATCCTGTTAGAAGGAGTAGCGATTTCTATGCGAGTAGCCAGCACTGGGGGCTAAAGTAACAACAAACTTGAAGACAAACCCCAGATCAGATTGTTTGCCGAAGAATTCACTTGTAGGTATGTGATGCCCCAGTTGTATTAGTGAGAGTAAGGGGATTTAAAAAAGTCTGGAGTATCTGCAAATCTCATGAGAACTGACAAAAAAAAGTGGGTGTCTAGCATTTCTGAAAGCTGGGTCATTTCTACTTAGCCATAACAACTGTGCAAGATCTACTCTTTCTTACTACAGGACACATTAAACCCTGGAACTTGTGCCTATTACAGACTGATCTACGTGGTACATAAATTTTATTGCATATCTGTGAACCAGAGTTTCATCTTAAACCTTAGCTTAGAGTTCAAAATCACTTCCTTTGAACTCATACAAACAGTAACTGCTGGGACCAGTCCTGGTCTACTGAGAAACGTAAATTGTTCCATTTGTGCCTTTGACCTCATACTAACCCAGAGGCTGAGAGTGCTCACATCTAGAGCGTTAAATTACACACAAGACTTCCTTGTGGGGAAGATTTTCCTCCTGGGCAACAGATAGAAAGCAGAGGTTTCTGCCATAGATAGGATCTTTTATTTGCCTTTCCTTACCTTTCCTTTCCTTGCCTTGCCTTGTTTTTCCTTTGCCCTTGCCCCACTGCATTTTGGTTTTTTTCTGCAAACATCATTTATAACACCCCTGAGGTTACTGTTAGGATAGGCAGGTACCTTTCTCCTGTCTGCATCCCAGACGCAGCAGAAAATAGTGACTGGACTTCCAGTAGCTCCATTGACTTATCAGGGAAGGTTTAGTGCTGATGCTGGCTCAGGAAGAGGGACCTTCAAAAGTTCAAGAGTAAGCTTCCCTAGCAGTGAGCTAATAAAGAGTCCTATTTCATGTTTTTTTCTATTTTCTCCTTGGCAACTAAGAGGAGAAGCTTCAGGAGAAGTATTAACTACGTCTGCAACTCGCAGTGCTGGCTGAGTCCCACGGAGCAACATGAGTCTCTCCAGGAGGCTGCCTGCATGGCTGGTTCTGACAAGGCACAGCAGTGCCTTCAGACAGTCCTGGTACCAAGTGGTGGGTCTAATTGCAGCTGTCACACAAGCGAAAACAAGTCACTGAGCAAAGGGCAGGGCTGTCACCAGTACACAGGAGCCAGCAGGGACCAAAGCCTTACGGTACATGAAGGGCTCTGAAGCACTTTGAGCAGGGACACCACATAGCTCAAATTTTGTCACATTGCTGAGCCTCATCTGTGCAGCCACGTGTGCCTACTGTGTGCCACAGAGTGTTCTTCAGTTCCTGAGCCATGTCTAGCTGCAAGTATGCAAATATTTGTGAGGGGGGAATGTCTGCAAAATGCACTCTACGGTTGCCATATGTTATTGAAAGAATTGAAATTGAGGTGGCATGGGTGGGGGGAAGTTAATTAAATTGTTAGTAAATAGCTACTAATGTTTGCATTATAGACATTTGAACTCAGTACATTATGTGTCTTTAGTACCTCCTGCATCTGTTCTGATTTTCTCTATTTCATTGTAAATGTATACAACACTCCAAGATAAGGCAGTTTTTTCATCTTTGACAGGAAGACATTAAAAAGATAGCTGGTATTTTAGAGTGTCATTTTGTTCTTATTAACATAAAATAAAAACCATCTTGCTGCATGGAGTTTTCAGGTCTTGCCAGTATTAGAGAAAGGATTCTGCATATGGACTTTTCAAGTGTGGTCCATTTCACAATCAGTAGTCAGGGACCACATTTTTTCAGATTTCGGGTGTAGGGGAGGGCTGTATTGTAACTGCACATGCAAGCTTCATTTTGCAACAATGCATTTATGCATAGTACTGAAAATTGAGAGAGGAAAAAAAAGACAGTCTTAGTTGCAGAGAACTTAAAACATCCTGCCATGGTGATGGCAGAAAGACAGACAAGCAAGAGCAACGAGATATGAGACAGCCTGAAGAAGCAATGCCAGGGAGCCTGGCAATTTATTCCAGTTCTTTTTTAATGTGTTTTCTAGAACATAATTTGTTTTCTTACCACAAAAAACCCAAAACCCCCTAAAGATGACTTAACATTATGCTGCAAAGAGCTTCTTCAGAACTTTGCATGCAAGTTAGTCAGGAGAAATCAACCTTTGCCTTTTTACGAAGACTTAAAACATGCAGGGGAGTCTAAAAACATTTTTCTGTTCACTGAAAAATGAAGAGAAGGGGAAGAGGAGAGTAAGATACTGCTGAATAGCTGCCCTTCAAATCATAAACCCTTGAAATAAGCCCCTTCTTGCTTTCCATTCTGGCAACTCCGAAGTAGAGTTTTGCAAAGATGACATGTTAGGGGAGGGAGGAGGACCTGAGAAAGTACTTCAGGATACCTTACTCCAAGTTGTAGAAGAGTGACTAGGGAATAGGCTCCAGGGAACGAGGCTTTCACTGCTCTATGGTACTGAGTGGAGAGAGAACACAGCATACAGCTCTCAGCAGCCCACTGTTTGTGGCTCTGGATGGCACTGGTGGCGACCCACAGATGGTCTTGGAGGGTACTATGAAATCAGCCCCACACCTGTATCTTCCAGGGGGCTCCCTGAAACTGCTGCTTTAAGTACGGCCAGACCCATTACCCACACTTTAACTGGTCTGGGGAACATGGGTTTGGACCAAACAACTAGGGAGTACACTAATATTGGCAATATTCAACTCAAGATACTTCGTAATAAACTGAGTGCTCATCTTCAGAAATCAGGCCTCTGGGGACATTTCAGACTGAGCAAGACAGAAATACAAGCCACTTCAGAACCACTGCAAAAGTCCTGGTCAGGCACTTCAAAATGCTAACTGTTCATCCTCATTTGTAACTCTTCCATTAAATCAGACATCTTGAAGATTTTCACTTTTGCTAGTTAAAAGCGGTGTGATAGGAAAATTTTGTGTGTGTGTGTTTAGAAACCACGTGAGTTTTTACACCTGCACGCAAAACAAAATAAATATATTTTGTTACTACTTTGAACTATACAGCCACTTCTATTAAAAATGGCATGCAAATAGCTATCTCTTGTGTGCCATAGATTAGTCATACTTTTTTCCAAGGAAGATTATAAATAGTGTTTAGGAGGAAAACAGAGAGTATTTTGCAAATGAGTCCAGATGGAAAACTAACAGATGGCCCAGTGCTGTATTTTGTATGCTCAGGTCTATATTTAAATTAAAAATTTTCATAATTAAGATGAAGGTCTGTAACAAGACTAGCTACTTTTCCTGTTGCAGCATCATACATCATGTATCACAGGTATGAACTGCAGGCTTTTCATTAAATAGTGGTAAAATATATATACAAATCTTGCTGCTCTATTTATTTAAGACAGAGGAGGGAAGTAAAATGTAATTCATGGAAATTAAAGAATAAGAAAAATAAACCTTTCATACAAACATACGTCATATAGTAAAGTCTACCACCACCTGGCCTTCTTTCCCCTGCAAACTGAATGACCCACCACCTTGGAAGGGAAAGGAGAAGGATCACATTTGTTATGTGTTTTCAGCCAAGAACCAGAACGCCAGTAGGATTTTCCTGTTGCATTACCTGAATGAAATGGGGGTCTTGAATTTCAATAATTAGAAGAACTGGAGAAGACAGACTGTGGCCCTACACATATACTGTAATCTGAGAACCGAACCAAGAGAAGTGACTTACATGTTAGCACCTTCCATGAAGTGGCATGTGTATGTACGTAGGTGTTACCGCCAGGGACTGCTGCTAAAGCAAGGGCTGTACCTTGCACGTGGTGTAACAGGTCAGGGGACACAGCAGGCAGAGCAAGGGATCCTTTCTCAGCACGCAGCCCCAGCCTGTGCTCCCTGCCACTCACAGCATTGATGCAGCCCAAGACACATGCAACAACTGCATTCACACCCAACAGCCTCTCTACATCTTCAGCACTTTTTTCACGCCACCTGTGAGGAGGTAAGAGGCACTCATTTTACAGCAGTCTGCAAGCAGGGTCCGTTGAAGTCAGTGGCAAGTTACACTCGGTTTTGGGCCACCCAGAGTTCAGGAGGAGAAAAAATGGCTTCAAAGAGCTTCTGTCTTTCTGCTGTGCTCCCTGAGGTTTTCCTCAGTTGTCTCCAGCCAAAAGCCGACCATAACTTTGTGGCAAGAGGGACTGCCTCTGTACAAGACAGAAATGCTACACAAATCTACCTGCTGGGAAATCTTTACTATCAGCAGGGTTCAATAAAGATGACTCTACCAGGAGACATTAAGCTGCAAGTCAGCAGCTCACTGGGCTTACAAATCATTCACAGTGGTAGAAAATATGTGCTTTGTTATCAGATAGCTTCTTCTATTGCTCTCACAGTCATAACACACAGTCATAACATTCAAGTGCCTTACCATAGCACATTAAATACAGTGACTCATAACTATCATCTGCCTCATTTTCCAGCTCATCCTCCCCCCATGGAGGGAATTTGATGTACAGCAGAGTGTCTTGTTTTGGTAGGGTAAATACTATTTTTTGGACATGTTTCTGTATATACATTAGCAAAGGAAAGCCTGAAGCTGCATGCCTTGAGTTGGACCAGGGCAGGGGATGTTTGTAGCAGTCATTTTCACCTGTGGGAGGACAAGGAGTACAGGTACAGATTAGCTCCATGGATGGCAAGCTTGCCCTTTTTGAGAACAAAGAGTTTTTGAGGTAAAGACACCAAATTTAGAAAAACTTTTTTCTTTATAAACCACTCTGAAAACAGACAGTTCTAAGGCGTTCATGTTGCTATTTGTAAAACCAAGTAAGAGGCTGATTCCTTCCTGGGGAGTGCTGCTATAATGCTGTCAGTCTCTGCTCTTCTGGAATTTTCTGTGTAGGTTTGACATTTCTGGAAGTCAAACTTAAAGTGAAATGCTCACTCATTAAATTCTTCCTCCCTGCTTTTCCTTGTGTGTGCAGCACTGATCAGTGGCTGCAGAGACATCTGCTGGTTGTTACACTTTTTGAGTACATATTAATCATAAGGAAGACAGAAGATTTCTCAAATAGCATTTAAATTCTTTCATAACTTTCTCCATTTCCTGAAATTTGTTGAATTCAGATTGGGCTGATGCAAAGGAGGAGTAAAGAACTGGGATAGTCTATTTCTGTGATGAGATTCAGTAAGCCTTTAGAGTTGCAGGAAATCTTGTTTGAATGATGGCTCTGATTTTAGGGACTGAGGTTTTGACATTAGCAATAGCAGAGTTAGGTTTGTTTGGAATTTTATGAAGAGTCCCACATTCTACATGACATCCCCAAACATCTTACCTATGTTCCAAATAGTGTTTTGTTTTTCCTTCTATATTGCAAGTGCAAGCTCTTCAAAGTAAAGAATATTCTTTATCTATTGGTGCACATTTTGGAAAAGAAACACTGCCATGAAGGTAGACACTGCCTTCTACTTAAATAATTTCTATGGCTTGCAGTGCTGTATGTTTGTGTTTGGGAAGATGGACTTCCAGTTCCTGCAATAAGGCACACTGTCCTGTCCCCTCCTCCCCCCGCCCCGACACTGTCAGAGTTTAAACCAATTTTGCCTTAAACTCCAAAGTTATCACCTAACTTACATCATTCTGAAGACCTGGTAATTCAAGTCACTGAAACAGCAGTTTGATAATATAGCAACATGCAACGTAATCTGGATTTCTAAGGCTCATGAATTTGACTGTGAATCAGTTCTGCGCAGAGGTTTGCCTCTTCCGTGCTTAATTACACCTGTGCAAACATCCATTTGTTTATCTTTGCCAAAAAAATTGTGTGAGACATTTGCATTCCCAGAAACCACATTTCCATACTGAGCACTTCTCTGAGAATGAAAACATCTCAGCCATAAATTCAAATGTGACACACAAAATAGTTAATATTCTCTTAGTTGAACTTACCTGAATTTTCACCCCATATTTCTAAAGAAACTATGTGGCTGTAAGTGTAGCAGAGTTAAAAATCCAACTGCTTCTGAACGATGAAAGAAAATTCATTTATTTTCACTTGAGTTTGCTTTGTAAATATTTACTGTGCTTTGTTATTTTATGAGTTCCAAAAACCTCTAAGGCCCTGCTATGCACGTTAGCCACTGACTTTATCCCCACAAGGAGAAGATGATGGGACATTTCTTCATGCACACTTCCTCATCTGGGAAAGGACACACAACACGGGTGAGTGCACAATTGAGCTTTAAGACTAGCGTTATTGTTTGTTGTAATTTTATTGAGATGGAGCTCATTTTCTCACAGAGCTGTGCTTTGCATTGGTACCTACCAAGGTGTTGGTGACACAGCGGTGTTTTGGCTGCTGCTGAGCAGCTCTGCACAGCATCCGTGCTGTCTCTCCATCATTCCACCCTCCCACCAGCAGCCTGGGGGTGGGCAAAATCTTGGCAGAGGACATAACCAGGACAGCTGACCCAAACTGACCAAAGGGATATTCCATACCGTATGATGTCAGCTCAGATATAAAAGCTATGTAAAGGAGGAGGAAGGGAGAGCATTGGTTATTTACTGTGTTTGCCTTCCAGAGCAACTGCGACATGTGCTGCAGCCCTGCCTCCTGGGAAGTGGTCCACTGTTGATGGGAAGTACAGAATAAAATCATGGTGTTTTTCCTCTTTGTTTGAGTAAGCAACACTTTACTTTTGCCTTAGTAAACTGTCTTATCTTGACCTATGAACTTTTTTCCGTTTTATTTTGTCTGCCTTCTGTGTACAGCTGACGAAGGCAGTGATAGAGCAGTTTGGTGGGCACTTGGCATCCAGTCTGGTCCGACTCACCAGTCCCATTTCATGGAAAGCTTGTAAATAAAAGGCTGGAGTTCTGTGCTGTAACCCTTCTGCATATGGAAAAGCCCTTGAACGAGCCCAAGGGCTCCACCAGTGGTGGAGTAGCCCTGTGGCTGCAGAGAAGCACAAGGCAGGCGTGGCAGACAGACTCCAGCTGCCCGAGCTGAGCACAGCGCTGCTCTGCCTCCCTGCTCTCAACAGCGTGTTGCACAGTGAGGAGCCCAGCTGGCATGTGGGTTTGGTGCTGTGATACTGTTTCTCAGAGGTACAATCCTTGGATTCAAGGGATTGAATATGAGAGCACACTGCTGAAGTCTACCAACATATCACATAATCCCTGATAGCAGAGAAAAAAGAAAGGAAATGTAAAAATCTCCTAATAACAAGGCATATCAAGGAATTTGTGAAGGGATTTACAATTGACTCAGCTCTCATTAAACTGAAGAAGACAATATTATTGGCTGGACTAGATGAATCTCCTGCCCCAGAGTAGGGTTTTTTCCCCAGCCTAGATGATTCTATGATTCTATATAAGCACAAGGTCTCTCAACAGTTCTGCAGACATAACGTGCCAGTCCACTGCCCTAGATGACCTATGCAGGATATGGGCTCTACCTGTCAGGTAAAAACAACAGGTTTATTTTTTTCCCTGTCCCATTTTTTGTGTGAGTATATCCTCTTCATGGCTGCAGAAGCATGGCTTTTCTGTGACTGCTGTTGTGGATAAAATTACTCAACACTTCTAATAGGACTCCCGTTCAAAGGTAGCTGAGTGTTAAGATCCAGACTTCAGGAATATCTTTACCCTCGGCTGAAACCTCTGTAACTTATATGGTCATGGATTGGCTCTCCCAGAGCAGGCTGAAGCAGAGGTTAGTAGCCATGGGGATATCTGTGCTGTAGGAAATTGTGCACCTCAGTCTTCAGAGTGGGCTTGTGTGACAGAGATTTTTTCCCAAGTACTGCTCAGAGCAGGAGCTAGATTTAGATGCTTACCATGTTAGATGCAAACTGTGTTTTGGGAAACGTGTGCTGGGGCATTGTAAGTCCCCATCACTGATTAATAGGGGGAAGGAATTACCAGTTAGTGGCTTTTCCCCAGTGAAATTCAGAAATGGCTGTTTCAGGGCAGCTGTTCAAATACTCTCACAGAGACTCTCCTGCTGCCAACAGACCCTTCAGGTGGAAAACTGTTGGTGTGACAAATGAATAGGCAAGAGAAAGGTTGAGGACAGCTGCAGATTTTAGAGTAGTGACCCCAACACAATCGCACAGATGAAAGCAGTCACAGAGCGGCAGAGAGACCAGATATTTCAAGTTTAATTGTGGGAGAGACGTAAGGCTTAACAGCAAGTGAAGAACCATTTCCTTCTTTTAAACCTTGGGATGTCCTTTCTCAAAGCATTTCTCAGCTGTTTCAGTTCACAAGTAATGAAATGGTCATTTTCAGGCACAATCCTTTTCCTGGAATTCTTCAATGGAAAAAAATTTCAGTTGCTACTAAACCTGGAGTTGTGGTGTTGATCTGGAAAGAGGATGAATATGAGGATGAGAGGGGAATTGTTTCATGACTTGAAGCAAACTGCAGAGCTCTGAAGCACGTGCCTCACTCCTTTTCCTTTGAGCTCGTACACCCTGACCAAGTGTCACCATCCATTTAAGGCAGCAAATCTGTCATGATGGTCATCATGTTTTCTCGTGGGGAGAGTTTTGTTTACACACAGAGCCTGCTTGCTGGTTGTCTCCCCTAAAGAGATTGTTTTGTTCTGTTTTGATTTGAGCATGTCCCTGGGTATCTTCAATCGTCAGGTCTTGAATGAGTGGTACATTACCTTCTTAAAAGCGCTTTCACTACTGACAGATGAGGAGTAAAGTATAAGTGGATTGTTTCACAGTACAACATATAACACAGATGGATGGGGAACCATGAGGCTACTGCCTTTTGTTAGTACATCTACAAAAAAGCGTGGTTATTTCCAACATCTCTTCTCTGTTTAATGTGATGTCCTTTAGCCAATGAGGGACTTTCTGCTGCTTGTGGAAAACAGAACAAGATTTTTAATGGTTTTTTTTAACTTCCTTCCAAGTATGGCCTCTATCCGGACAATTTTGTTTCAGGAACTGAAGTCAACTGCCTGTCTCCAGGAATTTATATGAGAATACATGATAGTGAACATTTGTCAAGGTTAGCTAAGGTGAGGTGAAGGCTTCCTATCCCGGCCTGAGGGGAGGGTTGTACTTTTGCAGTGGGCAGGACTGCCTGCAATCTTGCAGCTGACCTAAAACTCGCCAGGGTTTGATCCTGTTCATGCCTGCTGCAGCTGACTCCAGTTCAATATACTGAAGTGCATTGGTTGGTGTTGGAGGCACAGCCCACTGCAGCAAGCAGGTTTGAAAAAGATTCTCTCTCCTGGTGCACTGTTTTGGGAACCTGCAAAACCAGGTGAGGTCAAGGTAGAGGGAAAGACACACTTGGAAACAGCAAACTGTGTGACTGCTGAGCAATTGGGTGACTGTCATGCTCCTTGGCTTTGCTTGTGGACTGGAGGGCTGGAATCCATTCACAGCATTTAAGGTCAGTGCAGGGATTTGAGCAGAACTTGATGTACAAGCCTGTTCCCCGCAGAAAGGTGAATGCTTCTTGGTGAGAGAGCCTTAAAGTTTTCTGTTGTCACTCAGACACTGTGGGCATTGCTTACAATGGAAACTCAGTGTCGTATGCTTAGCAAGCAAGTCACTGAGACTGAAACTGCTATAGCTGTGAGGATAAGTGCTGGCTAAGTCCAGCATTTCTAAATGCTCTAAAATGATATGACATGCAAAATTAAGCACAGGATAATTTATGCATCAAGCATTCCCCCTTGTTCAACAAGGATGCAGTGAATATCCAAGACAGTGCAATTAGGAGTTTATCACGGGCTGTGACACCAAAGGAGCAAACTTCAGCAGAGGGACTGAGAGCTGTTTTGTTTCCTGAAGCTGAACAATGAATCAGTAGAAATGTGACAGGCCTACTGCAGCCAGGAAATGAGGGTTCCAGAGGAAACTTCTTCTGTGGATGTACTTTACAAATCTCTTTCAGATTCTTAGAGCAGAACAAAACATTCTCTCCTGTTGTGATGGAAGAAAATAAATTCCCTGAGTTAGATCCTGAGGTCCATTTTGCTTAGTGTTTGGGAATCTGCCTGAGGAAAGGCTAAGTAAAAACTGGCTAATAGGACAGCAGGATTTTAATCAAATTTCAATAAGGCGATGCTGAGGATCATCATAACGGTCTGAAAAAATTCTCGCCTGCCTTGGTCTGGGACAGACAGCTAAATAAACAGCACTGGCACCAGAAGTCATGTCCTCTTTCCAAGGTCCTCAGGGAATGCATATACACAGGCTTACACATTTTGTGAGAAAGTGCATTCCTGGGCTGCTGACTTAAGGCTCCGTAAAGAGCACCAGGCTCTCCATAGAACTCACCTGGCATGACTCAGGCTGCCCACTTGAGTTGCTGTTGCCCCCTCTGACTGCGGTGCTGTGCTCCCACAGCCTGGCTGGCTGAGGTACCTCAGAGGGCAAATCCATGCCTGTTCTGTGTTAGCCCCACCCTCCTTCTCCTATTTTGTGGTGAGTTGGCTGGCTATTCAGCAAGAGTAGTTAAGCAAGGCAGTATTTCTGCGAAATAACACTACTGTAAAGATACGACATTTTACTCTTGCTTCAAGCCACATTTTCAGTATTGTCTTTGATACGCACAGCTCCACCACGTGCCTGAAGGAATCCTTGTGCTGATCTCCTTTGTAGTGCAAGGCTGTGGGGAGCAGACATATAGCATGCTGAATAAAAGTCCTGGTGGCTAACACCTTGGCAGGGTTAGTGGACTCCCCAGTTTTCTGCAGTTACAGAAATGCAAAGACTTGAACAGTTTGTTGTGGGTTTTTTTGGCTCTGCTTCTGCAATAGATGTGTAATTGAATCATATTCGTGGCGTATTAGATAATTACAGCTGTCTGCTATAAAAGTGTCTTAAGGTTTTCCAGGTATCTGAGATAGACATCTTAGATAATCTTTCCACAGACAGCTCCTAAATCAGGTCTGCAGAAATAGTTTTCTAAGTCCTGTAACATAGCAGGGTATTGAAGTTTATAGGTAGAGACAAAAGAGACAGGAGCAAGCTGTTACCGTGACTTTGTTAGGATATTTTCATACAGCTGGGATGCAGGGTTTTTAAAATCTGCCATTTTTTGTTTTTCTTAGAACTGATCTTTCAGGCTGCAATAAAGAAAATGGAGATGGCACTTATTCCTGCCTTGGGCAGCATTGCCTGTCTCTGGGGCCACGTGCTGGTGGAGAGGAAGCTGGGCACCAGCTCTGTGTTCCTTAATTTTCCCTTGTTCCCACACAGTGCGTTACGAAGGAGCACAGCTGCCTGCAAAGCACTATTATTACCATGCTGCAATCAACAAGGTAGTTTGAAGCTAGAAAAAAGCAGCTCTCCTCGGCTTCCCATTGTTCCTTGGGCCTTGTGCTTTGCCCTCAGGTTACTTTGTGATTTTGCAGTGTTTCTTGACAAAATATACTGAATACCTTAATACGGAGCAGCCAGGCCATCCCTTTTTGAAGGCTTTTATTCCTACTCTTGCAGTAGAGGCCTCACAGTTATCAAAGGGATGTTCTTCCCGCTGTCCCTGAAAGTTAGTGCACTGCAGCATCATTACAATGTGATCTGTATTTTAGGGCAGGAGATGCTGACAAGAACATCAGCTACAGCGGAAAGCAATGAAAGGACAATATCCTGTTCAAAATTAGGCTTGTTTGTACAACACAAGGGAAAAACCCATTAAAAAAATAGTAAGCACAGTTGGTGCTAAATCAGTCTGGTGTGTGTCTTTTTCTCTTTTTTCTGGAAACTGCTCTTCTTATTGAGCTGCAGTGCAGTCACACTGTGCACTGCTCTGCCCTTCTCCTTGTGCAGATGCACATGTGTGCCGAGCCCTCGCTGCTGCTGTGGAGAAGAACAGAGACAGAGCTGACCTCTTCCTTCTGTCTTCCTGCAGTGCTTCGGCTTTCCTTGGGTTTGAGATTTTTCCCTCTTTTTTCCCCCTCTTCTTACACTTCCAATACTGAACCTTCTCTCAAGATCTCCAGGTTTCAGCTTCTTCAGCTGATTGTTCCTTTTAACATTATTTTCTATGCAGAAAGGGTTTAATTCTGTTTTTCTTGTTTTCAAGACTTCTGCCATTCCCTCTTGTTCTGAGGTTCGCATAGCTCTTCTCTGCTCATCCTCCCCCTTTGTTCTCTTTCAACATTCTTCTGCTGAAGAGGAGTGGCTCTGACCTTCTCTCCATTTCTCCGTCTCACCACTTTTATTCCCTTCCTGGCATCAGCTCTAAAACATATCTACTGAAGCAAGAGTCTCTGTTTTTTAAAATCTAACCATCTATACAGAGAAATCCAACAAACAGATAAAATAATCCTGGTTGTTTTTTCCTCTTCCTCCTCTTATTTCTTCTGAGTTAGGTAAAAAAACTGTTTATATAACGTCCTGCCACAACTGAAAATGGCTTTTATTCTGAAAGAGAAAAATGCATGGATGACTGTGCAACAGGCTGAGCCCAGAGATGTGGAAGACAATCAAGTCCTTAAGGACATACAATATTTGAGCCAATCTGATTGTAGCTTTTGATTTCTGGGCCTTTTCTTTGCCTTTCTTTGTTTTTTTGCTTCGGTTTTTTATGTGTGTGTGTTGGGGTTTTTTTGGTGGGGGTTGTTTGATTTTGGTGTTGTGGAGGTTTTTTGTTGTGTTTTCGGGGGGCTGTTGTGTTTGTTTTTTGTTTGGGTTGGTTTGAGTTTCTTGAGGGTTTTTTTTGTTTGCAGGTGTTTTATCTTTATTCCTAAATAATAAAGAAATGTTGAAAATCTACCTTTATAAGGAAACAAAAATGCTGATCACATCTACATTAGTTCTCAAAAGCAAAGTAGCAATAGTGAAAAAAAATTATTTTTTAACACCATCTTTCTTCTGCATTTATTAATCAGCAGATATATAAATGAGGCATCAGACATTGAGAAAGGCATTTCAAAATTGTTTTCCTCACTCCTTTATCACATACTTTGAAGTCGAACAACTTATAATGAACAAACTACTCAGTGAGTTTGAAGCAGTTTTCTCTTCAGTTTGTAAATGATGAATGCACTAGTTTACATTCTGATAGATTGTTTTGTTTGTAAGATTTTGAAATACACTTTGTAGCCATATATAAATTCATGATTTGCCCACAAAGCATTTGCTTCAACTGCCTGCTGGTTGATTTTCCCTTACTAGTTGATCAACACCAAAAAATACAGGAAAATAATTCATTTTCTTACTCAGAAAACAGGAAAGAATAGCAAACCATTCACGGAACTACTAAATATCCAGGTGTTAATGAATACAGCCACGAAAGGCCACTTCAAAAAAGAGAAAAATCTGTGTAGGAAAGTGAATTTAACAGAATCACTGAGTAATTTAAGAACATGCTCAACAATAATTATGCCTTCTTTTCTTTTTCACCCTGCTTTAGTCTACATGACATTCTCTTTCCTCTGATCTGCTGCCCATCTCTGCTGGACCTCCCTTGTTTATTATAAAGCAAACTTTGCAGGATGGTGTTCTTGGACAGAGCACAGAAAAAGTCTTCTTTGTATAATGAAAACACTGTGAGAGAGTCATTTGTTGGATTGGCATGTTGTTGTTTTTGCTGCTTGAATGGCAGATTTATAGGCCTTTGCCGTGTAGGTATTCACTGCTGAGATAGGGAGGAAACTGAATCATAAACATCTTGGTGACTTTGAATAAAAGCAAAAGAAGTGCTGAGGTCATTCTAGCAGCTTGTGTTTGCGGAGTGCAACAGAAGGTGTTCAGCATAAGACAAATACTTTCCTTGGCCAGCTGCACTAGAATCTGCTCAATTAATGTTATTAACTATTATTTGTTTGTATGGGGGAGATATAGAAAAACAGCGCTCTTCTCAGTAAGATACTTTATCGTCAATTTATCCTTCACAGAAAGATTCTCGTGATTACGATATTGAAAATATGTGGTGGCCAAAGTGTAATTGAGACCTTGTCCCATTGCCCAGCCAAAAACATTATCGTGTATAATTAACTCTGTTTTTGAGAGGCACAAAAATCCCCACATGAAGTTGCTTACCCACTCCAAATACTAGTTTGAGAGATGGGATTAGGAGGAAGTAATAAGAGGAAGCCCACCAAAGTCAGTAGATGCTCTACACTTCATGTTTATGTGCCTTCTTGAGGCACACTCCTTACCCAACAAGATGTGTCTCCTGAGAGACCCTCGGCTACACAAAAAGTAGAGCACAGCCCTTTCTTCCAGCAGTCTGAATGAGGAGAGGGGAGAAGGCTAAGGGTTTCGATGTGGCATTAGCCCTACATGGTTACAGCTGCTTAGCATATGTTTTAAAATCTACAAGTAGCTAATACATCTACACATAGGAGACTAGATATTTTGTCAGCAAATATAAACACCTCCAAAATTTGCCCTGTGTTTCTACCAGGAAGATAACAAAGTTCAGGACTACATGTTACATTTTGATTTTCAAAGCCTACATCGTAGAACTCTTTATTATCTTATGACAGCATATATTACCACCAAAGGGGGAAAAAAAAAGAATGTTCATTTTTGATTAATTTTTAAAATTGTGAAGTACCCCCATACAGGCATCTCAACTAGTACTAGTAAGTGATTTAGAACAAATACACAAATATTGATAAATATTTTGATATGTGTCCACCACTGAACCTTGTTTTATACCACAAGGAGAATAGCCCTCCCTGCAAATACAGGTCAGCAAAAGGTTTTGGCTGTCTTAAGAAATTGCTCGAGCTTGTATGTGTTTGTTCAGAAGTCTGTGTAGAGTATACTTATTTTATATTTAGTGCCTGACCAAAGTTTACCTTCAGCCTTTATTTGTCCTGATGTAATCCTGATGTAACCCTAAGAACTATAATTTCTATACATCCAGTAGATTTACTTTGCCATAACTCCACAGCAATAATGATAACTTATTCAATTTATGCAGAACACTAAAATTTGATATACAAAATCCACTCCTGCAGAACCTATTCTCACACTGTTTTTGTTTAAAATCTGTATCCCAGATTTTCCCATACCTGTATTAATATAAGAGAAAAAAATACACCTTTTAAATACAGGATTTCTTTGCACCTAACACTGAAAGTATGTTTCTGCTTTGTTCTTTCCTCTCTGATGTTGCAAAAATAACCTCTTCATGCTGACTTCACTACGACATGGCATTATCCAGATCACAACATCAGGGTAGGACTCACATACCAGAAACCAAGATTCCATGAGAGTGGTATTTTAGGGATCCACAACTAATTTCAACTTTAAAATCCAGTACTTGTGCAGCCTTGACAACTAGTAAAGTCACTACTGAAATGCGATCTGCGAAGCTCATGTCCTCTCATGCCAGCCATGTGTGAACTGTCTCCTCAGACAACCTCTGGATTATCTTTGCAATAGCCCCACTTTGTGCAAGATCTGGATGCAAGACGACTTTCAAAGGTGGATTCCAGAATTTGCATAGCAGTCCAAGGAAAACACCACATTCTTGTGGTAGGCCGGATTATGGTATCACACTACTCTTCTCCCACCTGTGTGTCACCAAAGTAACCTGAGATGACAAATCTATCCTGAAACCAGCAGCATGAGGGAGTTTTAACTGTGTAGCTATAGTGCTTTCTGTTCACTCTGGGAACTTTATTTAGTTTATTTATTTACTTTATTTAATTCAGTCCTCCTTTCATGCAGCACCTCGTGCTGTGGGAGGAAAAAACTGTAATCTATTACTCATTGATCAGCAATGGCATCTATGGCCTCTGTGAAACCAGTATATCATTAAAGAATGTACCAATCAAGATTTGCAGCAACTGTGTGTTGTGTATGAAATGTAATCTGCATTTACCATAATGATTTTGAGGAAGCCTGTTCATCACCTGTTGTGTGACAGTCATGTGAAAGAGAAAAAGAATGCAAGGAGAGAATTTTCCCCATTGGTCCTGCCTCAAACCATTCCTCTCAAATCCCCCACAGACTAAAAACAAGAGAGTCAACACGAGTTGCTTTCAGAACCCTGGGGATGTGAGTTTTCCTGCTGGAGAGATAATTTGTTTTCCTTCAGGCAGAATGTATCATTCGCAATTCTGAGTACAAATGTGTTTTCTAATTCTCTTCTTAAGGGAAAAATATACCAATTAGCTCAGTTTGTGGTTTGCTGGGTCTTAATTCAGGAGTGGAGACAGGTAGCTCAAGGTCTGTAAAACCTGACTTGTTATGTAAAAAAGCTGGATGCTGGACTCAGAATAACATTAACAAGGTTCTTGAGCTCTACCCACAGATATGCTACTGTTACCCAAGAAACATCTCTTGTCCCTGCTGCTGGCACAAAAGTAATCCCAGTGCTGCCTCCTGAGCTATTGGTGAGATTTATGACTTTGTATGAAAGTGCCTCTCTTGACTGTAAAGCTTGATGTGCTCAATCCAAGCTCCTAGAAGCAGAAGGGTGATGTAGCAACCACAGCGAGGAGCACAAGAGCACCAACGCTATATCACATGTCCACCAGGATTGCTTCCAAGAGCAGACAGGGGCTCATACCACCTCAAACGTGCATGTCCTGAGCTAAATCCAGCCTATCGCTCCCACTCCCACCCCACAGCAGCTGCATTCTGGCACACAGTGATGAGTCATGGTGTTGTGCTGCTGTGACAGTCATAGGGGTTGAGTCTCTGGACCTGTGCCCAAAGGGCTCCCAATCCTCTCCACAAGTACATCTGACTCAAACTGAGAATGTCTCAGGGATAGACAGACTGTTTCTCTTTTTGCTTTTGTAGCCTTTGACCGATCTTACTCGATACTGGCTTGGCATCTTTTCTCTCAAGTCTATGGAAAGCATTAGATTTCTGTCTCAACTCTGCAAGACTCCTGCTCGTTTCCAGGAGGCCACTCCTGAGCATCTGAAGTTTTGCCAAGCAATTTGATGTGGAGATAACTGAGGCAGCACTTGGTCATTCTTAGACTATAACAAAAACCTGACAATAGACAAGGACTGACCAAGGCAATCTTGTTCTGATATTTCTTGGCCCACTGCAAGTGGAAGCTCACCCTTGTCCTGCCTATCCCTTTTCTCCAACACACATGGAGCGGCTGCCAGAAATACCAACCTGGAGCTCTTCAATGCAAACTTTTCCCATGGGAACTCATCTGTGCAGAAAGCCACTGTGCAAGTGCATGTATAACCATGCTGTTTCTGTACTGCTGATCTCTTGAAAAAAAAGAAATTTAAGAAGAGGAAGTAAAGAGGATCTTTGGGGAAGTTTTTTAAGCTTTACTGAAAGGATTCATACAGTCTGTGCCAGGCATTCCCTTTGGATGGCAGACAGTTATATGGTGATGAAGTCACTGCAAATATTTTGTTTTGAAGGCCCTGGCCTTCATCTGGAATACAGAAGGCCATACTCAATTCCTCCATCTACTGAAATGGACTCGATAGAGGCTGGTATGAAGTGCAGGTGTATGCTTTTGTTAAAGTTTGGCCTTTGAGGACAGCTCTCTCCATTAACAGAGAGTAGATGACAAAAGGTAAGAAAATCATGGACTTCTGACTTGATGTCAAGAAAAACTAAATGAAGAGGTTGCAGGCAGCTGATTAAAACTGATGAACGAAGCTGTGTCCGATATCTGCATGCATAGCTATTTTGATAGCAATCAAGAGAGTTGTAGTTATTCAGTGATCTATTTAGCAGCATTGCTCCACCTCAGCTACTGCCCACTTGCAGCAGTTCATCCACGGGAAGAATCTGTGCAATGCTTTCTGCAAACCTCTAACTCAGAGTGCCCAGGGGCAACTGCAGAAAGACAGAACGAGAAAGGCACTGCGATAAGACTTCTTGCTGCATGCCACAGCAGGACATGCCGGCATGGCTGGCTCATCCCCTGGCCAGACACCTGCCACCCTTGGATCTGATGTCCTTCAAATGCCCTCTAGTGGCTGTGGCTCTGCCTGGGGGCCACGTCCCCGTGGTGCAGCTGGAGGAAAAGAGCACTTTGCATGCACGTGTAAAGCATAACCTGAAAGCACATGCGTGGAAAATGGCTGGTGCTCGCTGGCAGCCCCCAGCTCCCCCATTTCTGGTGGTGCCGCACAAAAGTAGCAACCAATAATGCAGCTCTCTGCTCCACTAAGCAGAAGAGCTAGGTTGGGAAGGAACCGGCATTCCAAAACTGATGGAGGCTCAGTGGGCCCTCCATGTGTTCAGACAAGGTGCAGTGCTGTTTTAAAGACCACTGCCTGAGGGGAAGTTTTCTCTTCTGAACCTCTGCTTAAAAGGAGACATAGCAGTCTAGGCACCAGGGAAGGAGATGAGGCTCCCTGAGACAACATGGTCGGAATCCAATGAGTGAAGGATTCTAATATAAACACCTGTGGGGTCTGCCACAGACTGAAAAGTCTTTGGACAGTGAGGTTTTATTGCTGAAGGTCCTAAACAGTAACTGGGGAATCTTCTGCAAGAGGTGAAGGAATTCAAGGAATTCAAGACACACTGTGAGCTGCATATTTACTTAGGGGAGTCAGATGGAACAAGAACGAGCCCCCTTCCCTGTCATCAGGGAGCACAAGGCTGGTTTCTGAGGTCTTTAATATGCCTATGCAGTTTGCACTTTCAGGTGAGGGCTTTGTCTGACCTGCATCTGAAGGTTTTAAGGAGCATATTGGCTTGCCTTCTGCTGCAGAAGATCATGAGAAGTCAAACTGCTGTGACCGTGAGAATCAACACAATTGATGGGGAAGCCAATTGGAAATCCCTCTGATATTCTCTCTAGATTTTTTTCCAGTATTTTGTCCTCTTATTATTACACAGCTGCTACTTTCGCTTTTCGGTTGCTATTTTTGCTTTGCAAACCAGTATTCACTGACTGCTCCATGGTTGCCCTTTGCTCAGATAATCTTTGGGAGCAACACAGCTCCCGCTTGGTGTGTCTGTGACTGCAGAGTGCTTTTGTAATGCTGGGTTTGGCATTGCTGACTTCTCACACCTGCTGCAGACTTACCTAAATTATTTCTCAAGTAATTTCAAACTTGTGTGTGAAGCAAGAGAGTTACAGAAATACTCCTTCACATCTTGGTTCTCTGCAGCTGTATTAAGAGTGTAAGCTATTTGGGGCAGGGATCACCTCCTAGGGCATTTGTCCAGCCTGTGGCACAAGGAGGTCCAGGAGACCTAATATTTTACTGCCCAGAAAAGCAGAGAGGAAAAAAAAAGGCACTGCATTCTTATGGGAAGTCTGTCCTGATCTACGCTGTGTGTGGATGTGCAAATTACAACAGATGATGCACTTAGCAATTATGTTCTTTGCATACATAAGCAGGAAAAACAGCTCCCAAACTGCCAATATCTCTCTTGATTCTCACCAAATGGCTGCGTGTCACATGGTCACACAGGAAGGGGGATCAAGGAAATGAGAGGAAGAAATGACAGAGGAGGAAGCTTGAAATGGGGAGATACATGCCTCTCCAACATGGAAATGAACAGCATCTTCCCTGAAAATGATTGAAATTCACCTGCTCTTCAGGCCTTTTCTTCTTTGAAGTAGTTTGGTTTGAGCATTTTAAACTCGCTCTGAAAAGTGTCTTCAGCTACCCATGCCTAAGAGTGCACAGCCTGAGCCTGTCTGTGTGGTGGGCTGCTTCTTTAACCAACTCAGTTTTCTGCCCTTCCCTCTCTGTCTCCTGGATCTTCACATAAAAGAAGAACAACCTCCCACCAAAAACAAACAGACAAACAAACAAAAACCCAAACAAACAAAACCCCCCAACCCAAACCACATAACCAAACAAAAAAACCTCCAAACCCAACACAAAAACCCAAACGAAAGTCCCAACATGAACAAACGAAATAAAAGGAAACTCTGGTTCTTCCAGCAGACCACCTTCTGAGAATTTCCATGATTCATCCCACACTCTGACTTACGCCCCTCTGCTTACACAAGAACCATGGCAGACAGTAGGCACTAGAGCAGAAGATATTACCCTTTCCCATGTTGGCTGTACGTTGAGCATTTCCTATAAGTTCCCAGAAAGTTTGAGAGAAAGTGTAAGAGCTGTGTGTGGTTTAGGACCACTGAGGCTGGCTTCTCCTAGCAAAGGGTTACCCCTGCCCTAGAAAACTTCACACTGACATGCTGATGGAAGGAAGACTGCGGTTTCTGCAAGCACTGATAACCAGATAATGTTTTACATCACCTGCCACACAGTCTTCCCTGAATCACAGAGTCTGCTGTCTTTTCTGCTTTTCTGCAGACTTCAGCAGAAAGAAACTCTCGACTTCGTCTGCATGTGAAAATAGGTTGAGACCTCCAAACTCAGACATTTGGAAGATGACATAATTTGACATGAGTCAGCATGATTGGCAGGTCAAAGCATAATGCTGGCTCTTGCAGCTCAAAAGCACATGGCAAATTGGCGGAACTGCGAAGCTCATCATGCTGTAGTCTGTGTGGTGCATTTCTTGATATTCCCTCTTTGTACAATACAGTTATTTGATAGTTCAGATTATTCAGACCACATCAGGGCTCAGAAAAGGTAGAAGAAAACAGAAATGGAGGTGGCCTGATCCTCTGACAGGTAGCCAATGAAACAATGACACCAGGTGTGAAGTCACTTAGGGCAAGCTTTTGAAATAACACAGCCTGTTGGGTGGTGCTGAGCTCTGTTTAAAAACTGGGACAGAATTTTTTGCAATGGAAACAGCTGGATACTGAGTGCTTTTAAAAATCTGGCTCCTGTTTAGCTGCCTCCATGGGAACTGAGCTTAACTGAAAACCTGGCCCTGACTGGGCATGCTGAGTACTTTAAAACGGGTCCTTCTGGTCTTTAGAAATTTCAACTGATGGCATTCTACAAATAGCTTAGATTTCCTTTCTGAAGTACTGTTCTGTGTTCCATGTTTTTTGTTGCTGCTTTCTTTTTCAGCTGACACAAACGTCAGTGCCTGCCAGTCTGTTCCAGGCTCTTTAAGCTTGTGTGGTTACAGCCTGCTAATTCCTTTGCTTACATGCCAAAAGCCAGAAGTAGCTATCCGTCACCTTGCTATTTGTTGCTTTTGAATCCCAGCCTGAATGAGTGTGTGCATCCTTCAGCCTGAGTCCAGAGTAGTGCTAAAATTCAAGCCTCATCTACAGGAGGAACACCGACCATCGAAAGCCTCAGCCAAATCTTGGGGCCCTGTTGTACTCACAGTTGTGTGAATAAAGCCTGTCTGTTCCTTGCAGAATAAATAGACAATATTGACATGCAGCAGCGAGAGAACCAGAAGGTATGAAGTGTTGAAGCCACTTAGATAAGGGTGCACAAAGCATGGATAGCCAAGGTGGGAAGAATATTTTATCAAATTTCTCTCACTGTGTTTCAAAAACACAGCTGGACAAGTGCTTGGTTCCTACCACCAACTATCAGGAACCAGTGAAGGGTTATTAATAATTCCTGATAACAATGAGATGGGGGATTTCAAATATAGACAGAGAAGCACATACTAAGTCTTTCATAGGGCTGCATCCAGTTATTTAGCATGGGTGACTGCCAGTTGACAAGTGAGCTGTTTTGATAGCTTGCTGTGATGCTCTTATGGGAATGGGAGAGGTGTCTGGACAGAATATCTCCAACACTCATGTCAGCTACACACTGTTGGGAAGTGGTGATTGGTGCCATGTAGTGCATTAGTGTATCTGGATGCTCCTGCCTGCAGCATGGGGACATGCAGGCACCAGCAGTGCTAGCTACACGATTATGATGTGACTTTAGGGCACAGGATAAAATCTGTGGAAACAAGCTGTTGAGCGTTTTTAGCAGTCTCATTCCAAAGGGCCAAGGCAGTGCAGCAGGCAGAAGGCTAAATTTGTCTTCCCATGAAAATTTGTTTTTTTGTACAGGCAAGGAGTCATTTACTGTTTCTCTGAAGCTGAAGAGTGATGGTAAACAGAGACTCAATGCCAGCTGGAGTGTATGCAGATAATTCTGCTTTCATATAAAAGGTATGATGCTGGTCTGAACCACTTGACTCTCTGGGTAGAGGACAAATCTCCCTGCTGCTAACTTCCTGTTGGCTTCCTGCATCTGAAAATGTCTCCTTCTGGGCAGTAAAGTCAAAGCTAAGTGGCAAGAAACAAGAGAGATACTCCTCCTGCTCTCCCTGAATCTGTGGATTTCTTGCTGCACCACTTGGGTCTGTTAAGAAGAGAGGCAGACAGCTTCTGCTCACCCCATACCTAAACAGACTTCATTCCTGTGGTAACACTGTCTTCATATAAGTATGATTTGCACTGCACTGTTTAGATTGGCTATTATGTGATAAAATCATTCTGTCAGGGTGGGGGAGTAAGGGAGGGAAATCCTATCTTGTTGTTTTGCTTTTGGTGTCTGAGTCCTGAATGGGTTTCTAAAAAAAAAGAAAAGAAAAAAAAAAAGTTTGTGGCAGAAACAGGAGACAGAGGACCAGCATTGATTGCTGCTAGGGAAAAGAGCATTTTGTTGGCTAAACTTCATAATGAATTATACACTCTTATTCCCACATTAAAGACCATACTGCCTTTTGATGTTATGCCTGTGACCACAAACTCGAGTGCAGATGTCTCTCCTTCTCTTCCCTCTGAGTAATGGCAAGGACAGGCTGCACCCTCCACAGGTGCAGATGGTGTCTGAGTGGCTTTTTGGGGCCTGTGGTATGCCCACTGTCAGGAGTCAACTCTAATACTTTAAAAATTGAGCTCTTTCTGTATGAGACACTAAATTTACTATCTCTTTGATATATCCTTGATATAGTCCTACCAAATGTCTTATTTGTGTGCAAATCCTAACAAAAGCCTGACACTGATTAGAAGCTGGGGTCTAATACTGGGCATTTTCTGATGAAAGTTTTGGTGTGGGTGACTTGGTTCCAGTTTGAAGGAGATTTTCCCTTCCGTTTCTTCAGTATCTCTGGGGTAAGGGGAAGAATGTGCTCCCTGATGTGCTTTCTTTCCTGCTGCTGTTTCTGACTGTGCATGGTCTGCTTCTTCACAGTGACCAGACCAGGGTGTTTAGTGAATAGACTGTTATGGGCGATTAAACAGATTTTTCTACAGTGAGAGAACAATAATCTTGTGATCATTCAGTGGTTGTTTGGTTTTTTGGGTTTTTTTTTTGGTCCTAGACAGTTTCACAATACTGGAGTTTCATGTATCATAAGCACAGACCCATAAAGTACAAAACAAGAATCTGGTTTTGTGCAACTTACTGATACAGGAAGAGGTCCACTTGTGAAGATGAAAATATGGAGATTTACTGCATATATTGTGGAGAAACATGGCAGTGTGACATGAAACCCAGCATCAAAGTTAGTGGAGGAAATCTCTCAGGCCCAAACATCGGCCTCGTGCTTCATCTTCATGACTTCTTCAGGCAGCCACCATTAGATATTTACACATGGGATCTGAGAGCTCACTATAGATTTTGCTGGGGTAGATGCAAGAATGAGCCTTAGGGACTGAGAGGGAGCAAACCTCCTCCAATTACAGGAAGGCATGGAACAAAGGATGGGAAAATGAATCCCTACATCTTGAGAAGATTTACCGCTCATACCCTTGGGATGGCTGACAATGAATTTTTGCTCGTCCCCCTCATTTTGCTTTTCCACCTATAGTTTCGTGCATGTGAAAAAAAATGGCCATCTGAAAACCCTCAGAGGCACAGCTCTTTCCACTGATCCGTGTTCAGCACTGCCTCTGCACTGCACACATCCACCAATGGGCTACATACAGTGCCCTCTGCTCTCAGAGGGCTGTACCTGGGACAAGAGAGGTGGCAGAGCCTGCATCCCACTTCAGCCTACAAGCTGCTGCTGGAGGATGCTGTTGAACACCACATGAGCTGCAAATGACAGTGTGAGGAGAAGGCCTGTCCCAAAGGCCCCAGACGATGTCTGTATGCTCCCCTCCCTGGGCTGTCCTCATGCACAAACACACCGCTGCTGTTTCATCCAGGACATCAGGCTCCAGTGTCACACAACTGGGCTCAAACTGGAGCCAGCACTACCCCACAGACAGTGAGAAGGATGGTGCATGGGTGATGACAGGTCTGCAACTTAACAGCCTCATTTAAAAAACATTAAGACAGCTCTTATCTAGTTGCTAAAGTGTCCTCATGAGAACTGGGGCAATTAGGAATTAATCTTTGTTTGAAACAGGAAAATACTTTCCACCAATGCAAAACCTGAATGTAAACTAGTCAATAGGTGGAGAGATTTATTTTGATGACCTCTCTGTTCCTGTTTGCCCTTCTCAGGATATAGCTAGCACAGAAGAAAATCACGTATCCAGGAATCAGCCAAGTCACTCCTCTTATAGAAATTAAAATTTCTGTTCCTACAGTGTAAAAAAATGAGAGGAGGAAGTGCATAATCTTGGGTCTTTATCACAAATCATATGGAGATATTAGGAATTTTACTGTAAAATCATCGGGACTGGAAACACACACGAGCATTCTCTGCGGTAGACTTCACCAACTGATAGTCTTTCTTTACCTGAGATGCAATATAACAGCAGTAAGATAGCTTTGTTGATAAACAAAACGGTAACAAATATGTCCATGCACTGAATCAACAGGGAAAATGAGGTTTTTGCCTGTACAGTAAAGTAGACATACACTGCAATTTATCTCTCTACACTGTTACTGCCCAGAGAAATGCACTTATATTTAATCCAGCTCTGGTGCACATGACAGGCATTCTGCAGCTGTCAGTGATGTTATGTACTATAAACTCCAAACATCCATTGTAAAACTGTGCTCATTATAAGAAGTAAAATATGGTACCTGAATCTTAACCAAAGTATTAATAATAAAAATGGATTACATGCATCCTGTTTGCTAAGCAATTATTCCAGGGAAGAGATTGATTTCAGATTTTCCCTGACTGACTGAATGGCAGAACAGGTATTTGCATGGAGTATCTCTGACCTGAAGAAAATGTCAGAAACTTTATAAGCTTCATAAGGAGAAATAAAATGTTCTTTGGTTTTTTTTGCCTTAGCTATATTTAAGTAAAACCCTATTGTCTGTGCTATTTCTTAGAAAAAGAAGAATCTCAGAAAAATTTAATATAATTTATTGAATCAGAAGTCTGTATAACCATAAATTTCTCTACGCTTGAACACGATCCATTTTCCAAATGTGTATCACTGAGGCTTTGTTGATAGGGCTGTTAATGAAAACCCTGTCTCTACGTGATGGACGCACATTTAGATGATGCAGTAGTGTTTAAATTTATGGCAAGCTTCAGATGTAGGCTGCTGGAACTGCTTAGTTTTTATATGTGCAGAAAATGTATGAAACATTTCACTTTTCCCTGTGTGGAATTCTGGGCCTCTGTCTACATCTCAGCCATCAGCTGTGTACCAGACAAGCTCTGTGCACATCTCAGTGCTGGCAGCCTGAATTAATAAAATTGTAGAAAGATTTGGGTTGGCAGATCCAAAGAAAGATTAAAGATCATGTAGTTCCAATCCCCCTGCCATGGGCAGGGACACCTTCCACCGGATCAGCTTTCTCAGGGCTCCATCCAACTCTGCCTTGAACATTTCCAAGGATGGGGCACTTGCAACTTCTCTGGGCAACTTGTTCCAGTGCCCTACCACCCTCACAGTAAGAAATTTCTTCTAATAGTCTAATCTGCATCTACCCTCTTTCATCTTAAAGCCTTTGTCCTACCACTACATGCGTTTGTAAAAAAGTTTATTTTACAAACATCTTTTTTACATACCCTCTTCTTCAGCCTCTCCTTTGAAGAGCCCTCTTGTTTAGGCAAACGTACTGAAACAGTGTGTTCTATCCAGGAATAATGCTGGATCAGGACAAAGAGCATCTTAATTGTACAGTTTCAAGAGGAAAGTACCCTGAAGCCTTGAAAGTTACCTTGGCAAAGCTTCAAAAGCTAGAAATATAAACCCCAAAAACTGGCATAACAACAGCTGATTTCAAGGATTCCCTATTGCTCCCCATGAGATCTAAATTCTATTGAATTCAATAGTGACATTTCTTGTTGTGGAAGGTGTTTCGGACTTTTTGTAAACTTAACCCCAAATGTGGTTCAAAGCAGGACCATTTTACCCTGGGTCAGGTAATGTATGAGGACTTTCATTCTGCTCCTTGAAAAGGACTGTTCACATCTGAAAGAGCAAAACCATTGAAAGCAGGAGGGAAAAGCACATTTCCAGTGTTCACTGCCTCCCAAACAAGCGAGATGGAGCTGGCAGAGGATGGTGGGACTGTTTATCTCATGGCCAGTGCCTCACTTGCTGTCTGCAAGCAGGCTCATGTATCCATGGCAATGGGCAGCTCAGCTTCTAACTTTTCAACATGCAGAAAAGGAAATTACATTATTTCATACTCGATGTAATGGCTGTCTGGTCAGACATTCACAGCGAATAAACAACAGGCTTTGGGTCAGGTATTTCCTGGCAGCTAATGGCCACCTGAGCTAAAAGCTGTCAGTTGCTGCAGTAATTCATTAAATGATAGAAAATGGACTTTACATCAGTCATTATGGCATCAATACAAAAGTTTTGTTTGAAGTGTAATCAGCTTTACTACACGAATGCCACTTCTAAGTGAAAATGGGAGTTGCCTGGTAAGTAGAGAAACGCAGTGTGCGCAGCCAAACTGGTACTTACAGAGAAAAGACGCAACTTGTGAACTGCCAAACACCAATGAAAGGAAGAAATACCATTATCTTTCTAGACAGAATGCACTACGTCCTTTACAACTTACACTTTTTCTGAGGAGCTGGGGGAAGAGGGAAGCACAAGACCCCACTTCAACACTTAACACATTAATTCCACTTTTACAAAACTATGGATAAAGTATGCTTCTTACCAGGATGTGAGAAGCCATAAAAAAGCAAAAGCCTTCCCTACAGGCAGTGTATGATGTTGGTAAGAGCACATGTATGAAGTTCTAGTCAGAAGACATTAGAATGACAAGACTCATGTAAGTATTCACAGTTGCCTGAACCACATGTTTCTGGGTGTACCTTTTGCAGTGATAATGTGTCATAAGAGCCCCAAGCTTGGTGCACATCGAAAGGAATCTGTTTTCAAGTTTTAGTTTGTGCCTCATCTTTGCTCTCCCGTGCAGGTTGGAAAAAAAAAAGGGATGATCATGGGAGAAACAGAGGAGCAGAATAATGAGGTAGCCACACTGGCTAATGGAAAACAGCAGGTAATTTGAGAAGAATTTCGTTACACAGGGCAAATTAAAAGATTGAACTGGCAAGTAGAAGCCAATAAAAATGACAGCGATGAAAGAATTAGAAAAAATAAACTAAAATACAGAGGTAGACGGAAGTAAAATATTGCTTTCATCACCTAATGCAAAATGTGTATTAATGTTTCAATAAAGGGACAAAGAGTGAAAGAATTACATCAGACTGTAATTTTAAATTAATCAGGGATCTCTTGCAGCAAATTCATATACATATATATGTGTATATTATGTGTGTGTATGTAACAAATACATGGAAATACACTCCCACTACAGAAATTACTGTCAGATTTACCCACTTCTGCAGAATTGCTTCACTCTGTCTTGTCCTTACTAACAGTGTCTCTAATGCTCTGTTTCTGAGGTGAAAATGGAAAGGTGAACAGTATGTGAATCATAATGTCTTTCAAAATACGCCGACTTTTCTGCTGACGGCCTGAAGGAACACTAGAAAGGTACAAACTAGCTGAATTCTGACATCCGAAGTTAATAGTCTGCATCTTACTAAAATAAGTACAATATAAAATTAAATATAATACCCCATTATTATGAGACTTACTGAATGCATAATTAAACTACTAAAGAATTTCTCTATCTGCCACTGTGCTTTGCAAACTCCAGAAGACTCTTTATGAAGACAGAACAGGTTGCAAGTGGAACAGATTTGAGACCTGGCTGTTTACCAGACAAAGGCTGGCAATTTTTGTCATTGTGCAATGCAGTGCCTTAGTGTAGATACACCCACTGAAAACGGTGACCTTGAGCAGATATGGTCACACATATCTGTGAACTTGTGCTTCTTGTGTCCTTTAGGGTCATGAACCAGACACTTTTGCAGGGAGACCTTAAAATACAGAGAAAACCTAATTAGACTTGACATCTGGTTTTGTTTCCTTTGCAAAAAAGGGATTTAAAAGGTCATCTAATGGAGGTATATGTCATCCCACTGACAAAGAAAATGATTGAAGCAAATTACAGCAGTTATTATGAAAGTATGAGGTGAAGAAGTGCCAATGTTGTGTAATAGACTTATTACAAGTTATTAAAAGGGGAAATTTTACTGAAAAAGGAACTATGGAAGGAACATAAAATGTCAGCTTTCTGAAACTCTAAAGACTTATTTATTTTTGAGCACAGATTAGGATTAATGTTTTGTAAATGAAAGAAGGAATACAGAGTTTCTCTCTCTAGTTTTTGTTCAGGGGAAACCACTGAAAAACAAATTAGGCACTGATTTTAAAGCAAAATAGTGCTCCAGACAGACTCAGTATATGGAATCGTATCTTCTCCGAAGTGCTTAGTGGTAACTGGGCTTTATGCACCTCTGAACTAAACAAAGCTCAGGCCACGCAAAAGCTCTTCTCATGAACATACTGCAAATGAACTTATCCAGGGAGAAGAAAATGAATGCACCTGCAAAATAGTAATTCTTGCAGTTGAGACATTTGGGTTTATTCCATGTGAAGACAGAGGTGACTGGGCCATCTATGCTGTACAAATAAAAATCAGTCCTAAAGTGCATGAATCCTACAGCACCTTTAAAAAAAGAAAAATTTTTTTGTTCTTTGGAGACCAAAACCGGTCTCAAGGTGTATTACCTAATGAGCATCATGCACTACCTAATAGGCAAAAATCTGAATGAGTCTGAAATCCTTCAAGTCACTGTGCACTGTTTCTAGTAGCAAGAACATTCTTCTCTCATATAATTGATAGCATCACTTTCACAAAGAAAAGTAAGTAACAAGCCATTTTGAACAGAAGGTAATGACAGTATTGGCCTTTATTCTCACTTGTGCCAGAACCCCTTTCACACCAACCTGGGAGACTAGAGAGTCCTAAAAGCAGCACTTTACCAGGTGTTGAGCAACTTTAATGAACATGAAAATCAAACCTATTACTTGAGAGAGGGTATGATAAAATGTCTGGATGCCAATAACCCTCACAGAGGTGCCCCACTCACTGGGAGACAGAAGAGACCCATCAAAGTAACTAGGAAGGGAAATTATTCTATTAGCTGCAGAAATCAGGGAAAACCACTTCCAAGAAAGGTGGCAGGCACTGTGTACTTGGAAGGAAGAAGAGCCTCTCTCCCACTCTGCAGGTGGTTTTGCAGACAGTAAAAGGTTGTGGAAAAGAAAAAAAAGAAAGAATAAAGGAAAGAAGATGTCTTTCTAAAGCTTGAGCACTGGTCCTCTGAAGGATCTACTGACTCTGCAAGATAGTGCGTTGAGCAGACAAGTGCAGCTAAAGATGCCTGGAGAGGCAGGAGAGGAGAAGATAAAAGAGAAACAGAGAAGACAAAAGCTGACAAAATATTACTAGAGTAAAGCTAGAGGGGAGAAAGAATCAAAAATAAAAGGGAGGAAAATGAACATAAAAAAGTCCAAATCATAAACAAATAACCCTACAGACTTAAACCAGATGTCTCTAATAGGAGTTTAGGCTACAATGCAGTTCAAATCTGAGCATAAGAGAAAACAAAAACAAGACACATGGGGATACTTTCTCTTTCAATTTGTCCTTGTTTGTTACATGTCCTGATTTTACTTCTGAAACTCTCTGGCTGAGAAAAAGCCTAAAATTTCCTTGCTGTTACCACTTACTTTCTCATCTCCCATTCCCATTATTGGAGTGTTTTCACTTTGACTATTGATGTTTTCTCTATCATCAAGCAGCTGCACTGAGTGCATCACCTGGGCACAGTGGGATTTGGGGTCTGGCACTGGTGAGAAAAGGATAGTAGTGACACCCAAAATCCACAGTGATCTCAGAGGAATATTTCCCATAAGAAAGGCACCCAGGCATCATGCACCTCTTGCACTGAAACATTTTGGTTATGCCTTATGCCCAGAGCACAGGGGCAGTAATCTCAGGTAACTTCAGCAATGCTTTACTAACCTGGTGCAGGATGGCTTCCCTGAAGCTCTGCTGTTCCCTGCAGCCTCTACTGAACCAAGACTGGCTCTGGTGATGCTTCAACACACTGCTCCACAGCTCTGCTCTACCTACAGGGGTGAAGGTCAGTTCAGTCCTGCAGGTTCCTCCAGGCTGAGTGTTCCCAGCCTTTGGAAAACCATCCACCCCTGACCTTGGAAAGTGTGCAGCACTCTTCTATGCAGGTTTCCTAGCTGTGGGGGTGGCCCAAGGCCATGTTTTTTACTCTGTGAGTGATATTCCCACCCTTGGAAAGGACAAGCATCTATGGGACCATCTGCTTATGGTCGTCTCAGGGTCTACCGTGTTCCCGGCAAAATGATACCTCCCATTATGTTTTAGCTCCTTTTCCCTTTAGATTCAGTAAAGCACTCAAGTGTGTGATGTCAAAATCTTGACACTATAGGAAAGGATAGAAAAGGCTGCAAGCTAAAGGGGAATTCTACGTATTTCTGAAATGGTAGCAGCTATTGTTCTGCATAATGCCTACCCAACCCCAAATTGATGCAGCAGATGGAGGAAGGGAAAACAGGTTACATGCCTGCAGTGTAAGTGTACTGCCAGGCTTTGCTCTGCCAACTACCTAGATGACTTGCCATGCCTCTGTTAGAGTGGTTTCTAAGAGGATGTGAAACTGCAGTTTAGATTGTGATTTATGAGTGCTTTTCATGTCAGAAGAGTGTGCTGAAGCACAAGTTTATCTGCAGGTACCAACCCTTGGGTTATAAAATAATTATTTTGTAAAAGGCAAAATATTTATCATTTGGATATAGAAAACAAAGAGTAAGCCTTGATCAGAATCTCCTAGTAAGACGCACCTTGAAAAATCACAGTATTTGTATAATCATGTTATTTGCCACTCTGTGACTTTAAAACAAAGAAAATTTAAATAAAAATTTCTCTGCTTTATTTGCTTCCAAATTAATTTTGCCATTTCCTATTTTATGACTTCACATTCTCAGCTTTCACACCAGCACTTGTAAGACTGCAGTATCCTAATTTTGCTGATGCATACTTAAGATCAGATCTAGGAACTTAGGAAATTAGGTCTTGAGTTCCCCCAAACATGTGCCTCTTAAGGACAGTCCTGAGAGAGCTGAACCTGAACAGCCAGAAGTCAATCCTGCTTTCGGTTCTACTAGGAATCCTGGGCTGGATTTGATGAAATAACATTTTTGAAATCTGCAGAGTTTACTACCAAAGTCAGATTTTTGTGTAAAGTATGCATGATCCATTGGTCTGTACCTGTTTCACTGCAGGCTGCACATAAAAAATAATTTCTACAATATTTCCTATTACAAATCAGTAATTACTTCAGCAAACTTTTTAATTTCAAGGACAGATATAAGATTAGTGAGAGACAAAACTGTGTGAAACAGGCTGAGATTCAGAGTTTACAGTATACTGGCCTAATATACAATAATATACTAATATACTAATATACTGTTGGTTTATACCTGACAGAGTTAGTAGCTAAGCATATACAACAAAACCAATTTAAAGTTGTGAAGCTCTAACTAGCCAAGAGCCAGGCTGTTTTAAAATAGTCTTGCTAAGTATTTTCTAAAAAACACCCCACCCATTTCAAATCTAGGCAAGTCTATGTATGGCTAACTTAGGCAAGAAGAAAATGGTCTTATCCCACCTTGAATTTCTGCTTCCCAGGAATCCGCGGTCCTTTCCAGTGTCCTGTACCATAATCAAACCTACCCTTTTCCATCCCCAGGCTGTGCCCCCTATCCTTGCTGACCACCAGAATGCACTGACAGGTACGAGTGCCCCATCCCCATCCAAGTGGTCATAGTGCAGGCACAGGGATACAGCTGCAGGACCAGGGCCTTAGCTCCAACCCCTGTTGTCACACCTGCTTGTTATGACCCAGAACGAGGACTTGCAAACTCCACGATGAACGTGGTAAGGCTCCTTGTCTGAGCTGTTAAGATTTTTCTGCTTCTCATGGTGAAAGCAGCTTAATAGGTAAATGGGCTTGTCATCCCATCCCAAAACATGCACATTAGCATGTTCGTATAGAATCTGTGTGATGGAGCAAGGAGATGAAGGTTGCTTCAACTTGTCCCAGTAAGCTTCAGTTGTTCTGCTCCATTTTGAATGTAGCAAAACCACTTGTACCTTTTTCACCTGCACCTAAAATAATCATTTAAATTATGCAGTCCTTTTGTGAGATTATTTGAACAATTACAAAGAAGTTTGTGCTTGCCTGGAGTTTAATCACCCCCTGGCACTAAAATGGGGGTTTGGTAAGTACCGCTGCCTGCTTCACCACTGTATGCCCACAACAGCCTCCCCAGAGCAGCATGACTCAAGGACTCAGTGCCTTCCTGCCCACTTGCCTACAACCACCATTTCCTCCTCCATCTCTAGATATCTGCTGTCAATCCACATTACCTGACAGCAAAGATGACAAATTACCACCATGGGACAAGGGGCTCAGGCATTTCATCAAGAGTGGTAATATACTATGGCCTCTCCCCTGTCTTTGGTATTTCCCTCTCATTACCGTTGCCTTCACTGATCCTTTCCATGTCTGCCCTTTCATCTGCACTATTGTCAGCCTTTGTTGACATGGTACCAGCCAAATCCCTCGTGAAGCCAGTGACCCAGGCGACTAACCTTTCCTCTCAAGATGTCCTTGTCAGGGACTTAAAATTCAAATTAAGTACACCTTCACCAGTTTTCCCACCTGTGAGGGAAGGCTATCAAGTGCTGTGGCACCAGCCAGGGGGAAGGTAGACAATTACAGGGGAAAAACTCGTCCTAATTCTGATCCCTTGAAAACACTGCTCCTGTTTTCACCATGTGTCACATGCAGCTCCTTTCTGGATGTTTTGAAGATGTCCTCCTAAACTAAAAAGAAAATAAACCCTCTGGGATTAAACCATCCTGCTTTTGCAATCCTTCAGCTGCTGTACTGCCGCTGCAAATCAGTAGGTCACACTTCTGTATTCCCACACATCAATTCAGCCAACAGCAGAGCCAAATGAAGCTTTTCTACTCATTTGGTTTCTGTGGTCTAATACCTGCCAAGCATTTGACCACAGATCTTTGGCTTGTGTCTACAGCCTCCAGAACCCTGAGCTGGCTTGCCTCCAGCTACTATCTGAGCCTGCAACAGCTTAGCTGGCATGGGCAGCACAGGCACTGTGCACTCCGTTCACTGAGGCCATAGGCACATTACATTCAGGTTGGATCTCCAGCTTTCTATAGGTCTTGGGGGGAAAAGGGAATCCACTAAACAACTGGTTTGTTTTTGCAGAAATACGTAACAGCTCTTTTTTCAGTTCTGTTGCTTTTCCTACATAATGATGATTCCATTTAGGGACATCTATAGAAACATTGACATATTGAAAGTACTTTTGGAAAACAGGAGACCTAGAAGAGACATTTTGCAAGGCACCCCAATCCGCCAAATGTACGAAAATGAACTATGAAAGAGCAAACATTTTTAAACTGATTTTAAATAGTTTCGAAGTCAGTGGAGCATGCTGCAAAAATCAGCCTTCTAGTTTTATAAGAAGTGTGCAGTTCTCCATCACCTCCACCCTGGCTTGCACAGAGCATGGATCAGTCTTTCCTTGAATGAAGACAAATTAGAAGCTGCACACCAAGACTTCACCTAAGGCACTTCTGCCCCAAAGCAGTCCAGGAGATCAGAGAGAAAAGTCCAAAGCAAAAACTCCACCATCCTGAAATGTGCATATTGTGTATGTGGGTCCTTGACATTAGCTGTTTAATTTTGTAGAACCTCCCTTGGAGCAGTAGAAGCAGTCCCCACCATTTTATAATGCAAACATAGTTTATTGTAACCTATTCCGTTATTCTGGAAGTTGAGAATATAAACTGAGCAGTGCAGGGGCAATCCTTAGCAGCTGCTATCCGTGTGGAAAAATACCTATAGCTCCCCATCTGATATTACTACTACCATTTACTAGAGAAGCATCTAGAGGCCCTTGATAGGGATTAGGCCACTATTATAGGTACTGCTTGGATGTAATAAAGTAGCCCCTACCTCAAATAAAGAAGAGAAAATATATATTGAAGTAAAGCCTATTTGTAAAAGGAGCAAGACAGAGATTACTGCTGTGGTTATACACTTCTACAGACCAGGCACAAATGGGATCACAAGTGAAAAATTCCTTTGGTGTCATTCTCACCCAGATTCATGTTTACCACTAAACTGCAAATAATCTGGCAGAGTTAGTTGATCTCATCTGAAGCCAGCCTTGAGAATGCAAAAATGCTGGAGGTCAGGAGCCAGGTGGGATGGAAAACTGGGCAGGGAAACCTCCTCCAGCCTCCCTCTGCCAGCTGCTGTTTCTGAAAGCCTCTGCCAGGAGACCTATGCCTTTCTAAGCTCTAAATCCACCCCTGACAGCTACTGAATGTCTTTGATTTGTATGAATAAATTTCAAAATGTCCTGTGATTACAGCTTCATAATATTCCGGAAGCAGATGGCAGGCACAGATGACACTGACAGTAGTTGTAAGTGCAAATAGGAGATGGCAGAGAGGAGTGAGGAGAGATAGAGTTAGTGTAGGAAAACCGTGAAAGAAAAAGAGCTATTACTTTGAAGATGCAACCAAATAATGAAAGCAGGTAGAGAGGATTCAATTGCCACTAGAAGAGAAATACAGAGCTCTGCTTCTTGAACTAGCACAGTGTGTGCTAAAGTGTCTTACTAAACAGAGAAGAGAGGGACAGAGAAAGACATTAATATATTCAACTGCCCTTGACCATTAGGACCGAAACTCTGCTCTCCTAGGAAATAAAACAGCAGTATACATTTCAGAAAGTAACACTCAGCACCTGGATAAACATACACAATAAATCCCAGCTCCTTCCGTACTTCTGGGCTAGGTGATAAAGTTCATTAGTCTGAGATAAAGCTCTTTTCTAAATCATCTCAGGAAACAAAGTATTTATCTGCCAATCCCACCAAAGTTTTAAAAATCATTATACACTCACTGCAAACCTTGAGGTGATGTTCACTTTTTTTAAGGTGCAAGTGGGAATGTGAAACCATCCATGGTACTAAATGAACTTCTTACAATGTCTCTTCAGAATACTTTCACTCTCACTCCAGGCAGGAAGAAGGGATTATTTCCGTCCTTCTCCAATATAAAGAATTAAGCAGTAGAGAGGAAATCTCCTGGAATATAGTGTATCTTTTTCCTCTCCTCACCACCTCCCCTTCACAGATTTTTTTTTAAACATAGCATACATCAAAGTAAAAACTGACATGTATTTCCCTGAAGCTCTCCTACAGTTTTTTGATTTTGGAAGTTTCATTTTCTATGTTATGATGATTATATGACTGAGGATAAAATGCTTGCTTTGGGGTTCATCTTAGACAGAGATGTAATAAACATTGCAACTTTCCACTGCAATGGAAGAAATTCTTTTGTAGATGGGCAGGAAGGGACTGTGTGGATTAAATTATATCTGAGCACTTGAATATGGATAAAGATGCTATATGGTGAGTATATGCAAGAGTGGAAAGGGGGAGAAAGACAAGAAAAGAGGGATTGATGACTTAGCCTAAATGCAGTCCACTCTGGTTTCTCAGTCCCACTGAGCTGCAGCTGTCTATTTGCACACACACACACACACACACACACACACACACACACACACACAGAGTTCCAATTATTAATAAATAATTCATCATATTTTTCAGTTTTTCCTCAGCTAATTGCCAAGTGTGAGTCAGCATGAAGACTGAATTACATCTGCCTTGTACCAAAAAGTTTGTTCTTCCAGGTGCACAAAACAAGACAGAGATCATTTTAACCATGCCATGCTGCGCTGGATTATTTGTTTGCCTTTTCTCTTTGTGGGATGCTGTTGTTCAAAAGGGACACCACCTAGGCTGATAAACTCACCTTACTTCCAGCTGCTGAGTAGGAAAAAATAGCTTTGTGTTGCCCTGATTTTCCTTTCATGAAGTTTATAAAATTCCAAAGTGCATCCATACCTAAAAAGGCCAGCTCCTCAACACCTCTTAGACATGCTTGCACACCAATCTCTGAAAGAAAGATCCTGCTCAGGTTTGTCTATCAACAACACCCAGTGCTTTGTCTTTCTTTTAAAAACATCTTTTTAATTACTTTGGTTTCTTGACATGCAGGTCTACCCTCAGTGCACGAATGGCCTTCCTCTGCCTCATCAGAGTGGGGAGGAATTAATCCCAGAGATGCTGTGGCAGAGCCTGGTGGAGAGCACAGCGAGGTCTGGGAAGCTCCTGTGACCGGGACACTCCTCTCCTGGTGTGGGCTGTGGCTGGGACCAGGACACTCCTTTCCTGTGCAGAGCCACTCACCATCCTCTGTCATGCTCTTTGCTTGCTCTGGCTTGCCTATTAGCCCAGTTAGATAACAAAAACCTCACTAGGCCACTGACAGTGCAGGCAGCAGACATCTGGAGTGTGGGTCCTCTATACTCCAAGTGTGCTGAAGATCAGAGCAGACCAATCCCTGAGAGCAGAGAGCAAACTTAAGGGCAGGGAAGAGCAAGGCTAGGCAGGGTGGTATTATGGAAAAGTAAGCTTGGTAAGGATCTCTTTCAAGGTCATATGCAGTTGGATTTATGACAGGCTCATTCTTAGTACCAGGAGCTGGCACTGATGCCGAACTCTGAAGCGTGCATTCAGCTAGATTCATTGCCATAGGTCTGATGGACATCTGTGTAGGCATTATCTTAGTAACATGGGGACAATTATGGGTTAGCTTCCCACCTTGTCCGTTTCACACAACTCATGATCTTTTGGGAATTCAGTGACACTCCCTGAGCATCTTTGCAGTAGATATGTGGCACTCGCATGGTATAGGCTTGTTGGTCTGCAAGACTGGATCCCCTCAATGTGCTGTTAAGCTTGGCTGACAGCCACTGCAACCTGTGCTTTGGCACTGTGGGTGACCCTTCTTGGCATTTTGCCTGTATCTTTGAAGGATTTAAGTTATGGTGGATTGATTTTATTTCTGCAGTTTACACCCAGGCATTGACCTTTGACTGCTGGCAGATTGATCCCTTCCCAACAGCTTTGTTCATCCAGCATTTAGACTTACATCATGACACTAAAGGTTGAAAGACTTTTCTTCCAGCTATGCCTACAAATAAATAGCAATATCGTAAGAAGGCAAGAGCACACTGAGAAAACTTGAATCAACCCCAAATGCAGTCAAGTCTTTCACATAGCAAAACCTACTTCCATCAGAGATGAAGACAGCCTTACCTCGTGAAAAAGCTTTGTTTCACCTCCACCAGCTTCTCTAGCATATCCAGTCACATCTTGACAGTGGTGGGAAGAAAGGGATAAAGCCCATTTCAAAACGGGTGCATTTGCATGATTCTAGCAGCTACAAAGCAAGAAAATTTAACAAAGTGCCACATGTGGCCCTGCTGTAAGGTTGGGAAAACATGGTCCAGACTGTCAGAGCCAAGGGTTTATTTGAATGTGAATCGTCCCCTTTATCAACTCTCCTGGGGACTGCAGTATCGCCTTGCAAAAATTCAGGCAATGTCACCTACACTGATTATTCCAGGATATTGGCACTGAGGTGTCTGCTTGGGCAGTAGAAACGCAGATAAACTGAAACACAGAGAAAAGGAGATTGTTTCTGGGTGACCCAAGAGCTGTTCAACGCATTTTAGAGAAAGTATTGAGTGTACTGAACCTTTGCCACCCAGAGGCTTAGGCTGCTTCTGAAATGCCATAGTTCAGTTCAATTTGTCTTGGAAATAAAAGGTTATCATTTTATTTCAACATAACTGGACTGCAACTGCTAGTGATTCAGGAGCTGTTTTACACCCAGCTCAGTTGTCTTTCACACAGCTGAGCTGTCCATGGGTAAGGAATGGGACGGTTAGTTACAGAAGGTAATCTTATTAGCCCTCCCAAGAATAAATTCTACTGACACAAGCTGTCCTTAGCTTACATACATTTAGATTTTCAACATCCTTATTTCAGTCAGGAGTATGATTTGCCTACAGTACAAATACTATGTAAATGTTTTTCCATAGTTCCATAGCATATAGACTGACAGCTAATTGGGCTAATTAGCTTAATAAAGTGTGTAAAGTGTGTAAGTGCTGCCTTTTTGTGGCCTAACAAAGCCTTATGAACAGAATAACTCTCCAAGCACAAACATGGCCAGGGGCCAGGCAGTCCTGAGGAGTGGTGTCAGCTTAACACTTAAGGGAATCCAGACCTCAATCTAGTTATTGTTTTAAAAATGTGTATCTCCATTTCCTGTTATACTGACTTCTGCATCTCTTTAAAGGTGTGGAAAGACTTTCAAGAGTTTATAATTCAGCCAACATGAATGTTGTAATGTCCTCAACTGCCTCCTTCTTTTCTTTCAATGACAACTTCATCTGTGACCTCTAAAGCTCTTCCTTTGCTTTTCAGAATTGCATTTGTGCTCTTTCCCTGAAATTTTATTTGCAGCCTTTTGTGAGTAAATGTGGGGAGAACAAGAGAAATAAACTGTGCAAGTTAATCCTCTGGGTTTTTCATCCTGCCTCAATGTGCATCTCCTCTACCTAAACACAGCAGTCTGGATTTCTCATGGTTTACTTCAGGTATCTATGCCGGACTTCTATTTACACATAAATCAACTTCACTGATGTAGTGTTAGAACTTATGTATTTGGTTTATTAGGAGAGTTTAGCTCAAAAACTTTTATGTTCCAAAATCAGTAAAACTTCCAATATTAAAGTCCCACAGTATACTGCCTAGCTGAAAGGCAAAAATCTCATGCTGGTTAATCTAACTGTCCACTAATAACAGACACATCCCCTTTACTATGACATACTATTAGAGTTATGACGGGAATTGTCTAAAAAGCCTTTTCCTCTCCGTTTTCTCTCTTTGCCACAGCACAAAAGCAGTACCACTATATATTTTTTTTTCATGTACACCCTACACCTTGTATAAGGCAACAGGAGACTAAGAGAAAGGAAATAATGACTAGTAATTTTGTGTTTCATTCATTAGAAGAGTGCTGCATTGAAAATAGAATGGAAACTCTTATTTGAAATTTTATCTTTGTCAGGAATAAATCAATAAACAAGACAACTTTTGAATGAGAAGAAGATGGCAGGTGGTTCACCATAGAGATATTTTGCTGTCTATCAAAACTGTATCCAGAGTCTTTATTCAAAATTATGACCTATTAGGACTCCATCTAAGACATCAAATGATGTTTCTGCTTGTCAGCAAGATGCATCATACAGTATGTCCTCCATATGTCCTCACAAGCACATTATATGCTCCCATATGCATATAAGCACACACCCCTGTGTGCTTTGGACTGCTTGGTTTAGATTAATTTCTTAATTTTCCAATTTTAACAGAATGCCAGCTGAGTCTATTTTACCATATTTTCTGGTGGCACCATGTATCATATAGTTTTATGATGGAAGGAGTTCTTACTCGTAATAATGCGCTTGTGAGGCTTTCAGCTGCCCTTCCTACATAGTGCTCCTGTATCTAATACCCAGAATTTAATCACAAGGTTTTCATCAAGATAAGAAAACCACAAAGATCTGGTCTAAACTGAGTAGAGTTAAGCTCACCAACTTTTTGCCAATTCCTAGACAGACCAGACCTTAGCTTGGAACTAAATCATTTGAATGGCATAACTATATTCTGAAAAACAGGTTGATAAAATGAGTATATTAACATATTCTGAATAGAGATATGTGATTTTTGTGTTCTGTTATTTTGAGCCCCACAAAGCCAGAACTACATTAAAAACATATTGGATGGAAATTATGTAAATGCAAATCAATAAGAGAGCCCTGATCTATATATATAGAAATCTAAGTTAACATTAAAAAAGAGGGGAATCAATCATTAAGGATATTTTGCAGTGTCACTTTCTGTCTTGTCACAAGCTCTTGCTGGAGTCACTGCTAGCAAATCCCTTAAAACACACTCTCTATACCCATGAAGCCATGCCAACAAATTAACAGCCCTGAAGCATGGTCCTTTCAGGAACTCTCTTTGGACTGTGCAGCTGCCCACAATTAGCAACATGGACCATGGGAAAATACAGAATGCTCTCAGCTTCTTCATTTCAAAGCGAGATGTACTCTGGAAAACCAAAAAAGGAACAGTTCACTTCAGATGTCTGTCTGTGAAGAAAAATTTAGTGTCAGCATCTGGAAAATGTCTGATTGAAGCCATGCTGGAATTGGTCTTGAAGAAAAAGTGACAGTAATTTAAAAAAAAAAGGGCCAGGGATGTAATTTTCTTGTTCCTTTCATGACTGGAACTTCCACACCTTTTTATTTCAAATTCAGAAGAAATCACCTCTTGGGCTGCAGGTTATTCCCTCTGCCACACTCCTCCTAAAATGGCATGGATTCTTAGGGACACTCTACACAAACATCCTTTGTAGAAGTCTTCAAAACACTTTCACTATATTGGGTCCCTTCCAACTCACCATAACCTATAATTCTCTGATTAACATCTAGGCAAGGTAGCTTCATCCACATGTGGTTCCTGCAATAAGTAAATAATCACAAATGCATTTATTGCTAAAGCGCTCTTTATGAATTAAGTCCTTATCTGTCACTGTGAGTGTGAATGATACTGTTTACACTGATGGAAGAGAATCAGCCCTTACCCCAAACATTTTTGCCATCTGACTCTCATTTGCCTGCAACGTTAACAAAATCTCAACAGCTCACCCAGATAGCTGGCATAGGGAAGGGCACTCAGCACGCTCATTGCTATGTAAAGCATGATGAACAATGATGGTCATCACCAGTTTGGCAATTATTTCTCCATTTTGTCATTTCAATATGCCTCTGAGGCTGCACAGAAAGCTCTGTGTCTCAGCCATATTTATGGGTATTCTCAGCTGCTTGCAGTTATTGTGTAGCCCTGATTAATACTTCCTTCTCTGTGACACAGAAGGAGCTGCATTCTAATACCATCCTTATTTTTTTCTACCAGATCCCATACTTTTGCATTAAAAATCCCCAACTTGTAAATCAAGGAGGTCCATAAAAAGTGAGACCATGAAAATGTCATCACTACACATTTTATTTTCCTGTCCACTCTTCCTGAATCTTCCAAATGTTGTTAGCTTATTTAAGGCTGCTTTGTTCATTTGGGATACCTTATTCTTAAGAGGTATTCTGGCCAGGACCTCCAGCTCCACTTCCATGGTTCAGGTTGTGTTTCGAATGGTTATTTCAGCTTCCTTCTTCATAGGCAAGTCCACCTGTTAGTGTCTGTGGTAAGCTTAGAGCACAAATTTAGTATTCTTAATCATGTTTTTCCCTTGTCTGGCAAAATTATTGTACTTTAGTCACATTATTTCTATGTATTTTATTTTCTTCAATGACCTATACTATTTTTCCTTTGACCAGAGCAGGCATTAATAGGCTTCACAGAAGATCTTGGCAACAAAGATCACATTGTGCAATTGATATCAGTCTACTCCTGTGTGAATGGGACTAGATTGCATGGATCGGCTTGCCCTGCAGAAAGCTGGAGCAGCTATCACTTGGGTCTTTTTATAATTTAATTTAATAAATTAAATTTATAATTTAATAACTTTTATAATAAAACTTCTATCATTTAATTAACAGCCAGGGAATTTTAGTGTCCCCTTAATGGGAAGTTAGGCTAGTTCTACATAGGCCTTCTCCTTTTGAATCAGAACCTATAATCCATACAAGCATAAGTTGTATTGATAGAACCTGTATTGATACAACATGGATACAACCTGTGTAACAGGCTGAATACTTGGTTCGGCCTGCAAAAAATAATGACATTTATAACTATGCATTTCAATAATTTCTTTTTCTCTTATTCTATGGTACTCAGCTCAGTGACAGCCTACAGGACTTAAAACTGCTGTCTGCATGTCCTTTATAGGCTGAATCCAGATGAATTTCAGCAGTTCCATGATACCTCCGTGATTAACACAAAATCTTTTCAGATGTATGCTATTGTGTAGTTCAGTGTAGTAACTCACCTTCTCTGACAGGAGTTGCCACAGGTTTATTACAATTTATCTGAAGGGTATAAAGTGGTAAAGTGTTCTTTGTCCAGCAGTTGAGGAGTGAGTGTGAGTGTGTGTGTGTGTGTGCATGTATGTGTGTGTGTGTGTGTGTGATACATGTATTTTTCTAAATTTCTGCAACAGCTGTTGATGGAGGGGAGAATGAAGGCAACAATTGAATCAGACAGAAGGTAGTTCCATCAGGTTTCTCTTCAAGAGGTGGACAGAGGCACTGCCAAAGCATTCTGAGTGACTCTTCCAAAGCCGTTTATCATGAGAGCCTAGATAAATATCACAGCTTACATCTAACATCTGAAATGGCAAGCCAAACAAAATGATGGATAAGTAAGGCCATGGACACAATAGTAGAAAGAACTTGAAATATAATGATGCCAGAGCCAATCCAGGCTGCAAAAATTAAGCCAGAATGGAAATAAGAAAGCTAATAGTAGATTCGCAAAATTGGGAAAAAATATTCATCCTAACATTCAGGGTTAAGTATAGGTTTTCTTTGTTTATGAATGCAGTGATACCTAAGCTATTATCTTCAGACAATTTAAGCTTTCATTTGTTATCTGTACTGTAACTTGTATTTTGAGATACCTCATGAAACAACAAACAACATATTATGCACCACTATAACTAAAGTATTCAGCATGCATGTATTTTCCTTCCTCATTGTGAATATGATGAAGTTAATCCAGTCCTTTCTTAATCAACTGCTGTAAAAATCAAAGCAGAAGTACAATACATTCTCAAGCATAAGTGTGCTGATAGAAAATGTACCATTTCAGAATTAATTCAACAGAATATGTCACCAAGTGGGGGGTGTAAATACATAAGAAACCGTGACAAAGGCACTTGTCACATTGTCAGAGTAATGTCTGATCCAGCACATGACATTCTGAAATACAAGGAGTGCATGTAACAATGAATCACCCTATATAATGTGTAATAGAAAGCATACCGTAAGAAAATATTTATATTACTACAATGCAAAATAAAAAAGTATCTTATTATTCACACAGTGACTTCCAATCCTATCAACATCTCACAATGCATGATGCAATAATGGCTAAGGAGGAAAAAGGAGTGATTAAAACAAAAATCACAAGACAATGGCCAGGAAACTTTCAAATGCAGAGGACAGGAGAAGAATGTGCAGACAGAGAGAATGGGCTTCACCCACCCTGGAAGGAGATGCACAGGCTGGACAGCAGACATGAGCAGGCTGGCTCACAGCAAACATCCTCTTCCAGAAAAAATACTGTTGGTCAGCCTGAAAATACCTCAAGACTGCAGAACATTCACACCATTTTCTGGAAAATTAAAGCTTTGTACAGCTCTACGTGGACTTACCCGTGGTATGAACATGTTCAGCCTTCCCAGATCATGTCAAGGAAACACCTCACCTAAGCTAATTCATGATGCAGGCTCACACTTTTTCCTTCCAGTATTGTGGAGATCAGTCTAATACAGCATCTTTGAACTGCCTTACTAAAGAAGTGCATTTGCTGAACATGCCTGGGCAAAAAGCACAATGAAGTCTATGCTTAATTCATCACATGGATGTAATTTAGCTCAAACTGCATGATGCTACATGCTTTTCAGTCACAGCCCTCACTGCCTGAAACCAGTTATTCTTCAATTACACCTGAAGCAATGACGAGAACAAGTGTACTTCATCTTGTTCTTCCAGTGGTGCTACCCCTGCAGGGAGAAGTGTTGGGGTACCTCGGGCCCCTCGGGGTCCGCCCGCTGTCTGTCACGGCATGCCTGCCCAATGGGCAGACAACTCGGAGAGCGAGGACCAGTCCATGGGCGAGACCCGGTCCTGAGCCCTCCAGAAAGTTCTGATAAGTTCGGTTGTTAATAGGTTTGTTCTGTAAATTCCCTCCTCTGTAACCTGGCCATTGGTTCTGTGTCCCCGGGACTCCGCTCCGAACCTACGTCCTATTGGTTATTTGTTCGGTACCACCCCGGTTGAAAAGCACGGTGCCCTTGGCTCTCCTTGGCCAGTTTCTTCCCTTCGCTTTCCGGGCAATAAACCATGGAAGGTTTTCACGGACTGTCCCTCTCCCTTGCCTCTTTCGCCCCCGGAATTCCTGAGAGACTGAGACCTTCGGGTCCCCTCGCTTTGGGTGCGCCTGCTGACACAGAGCCAGTGCTGCCCGTCCATGCGGCCGCCGGGACGTGACACTTTTCAGTGCCTGTCTGTGGGAAGGTCACTGTTGCCTCCGGAGCAGGGACGAATACCCCCCGAGGCCGACCCATCTCCCAGGGCAGTGACAGAGAAGGAAGCACCTTTTTCATGCTGGTGCAATAGTTACAAGTATACAACATTGCGTGGAAGTCCTGAAGAAATCTGATAGACATTGATCCCCTTTCCTAGTGATTCAAATTACTTCACTAGACTCCCTTATACTCTTACAAAATCCGTCATCAGGCTAACCTTGTCCATAAACATCTACTGAAATACCCAAAACCCATGGAAAATATTTCCCTTGCAATTAGCTACATCTCTTTCATGAATCCTAACAATAAACAAACTAACAAACAAATAAATAGCCTGGAAAGCCTCTTCTGTCATGGCATTTACAAGCACAACAAGGAGAAAAATATATATTTTTTAAGATGATACCCACATAGTTATCGCCATCTCAGCTCCTATTGCATCATCGGTTTAGCAGCTTTCTTCACAGTTATTAGAATCAGCAACAGAATGCTCATCTCAAATGAACACATGCTTTAAGTCTGAGAGTGCTTGGGAATTTAAGCACATACTTACAGTTAAACACATGCTTATGTCTTGTCACAGTGCCACATTCATCACTTCTGTAAGCAGGTGTGCCTTCATTAGAAGAAAATAGATTGGCTCTCAACAGAGTGCATTTGAAGGTGCTGTTATGAGTTTTTATATCAGCATTTATTTCTAGTTGAAGCTGTTTTATCAAGAGTGACTGGTAAAAGCATATGTCAGCTGAGTGGGCATGGACAAAAAGTGTAAGCAAGTAATCAAAAAGATGGCATTTTATAGATTTACAGGCCACTGTGACAGGGAAACGAGACCAAAGATGCAAAGTCCCTGCCAATATCTCCATATTTTATGAACTGGAGTAGATCGAACCTAAGTTTGTCAGTCGAGCTCAGCTGAAAGAGATAGCAATAGCAGGAGATGCATCTTTCAGGCTAGGGGCCATGGATAATTTTTTATTTTCATAAATCAAGACAGAAAACTCTACCAGAAGTTTAGAATGATGTTCCATTCTGAACCTGTGATTAAAAACCAGAACAGGATCTGCTGAACAACATCCAGCTCGGTTCTGATTGCTTTTGCATATTCTGATCTTGAATCCAATCAAAAACTCATGCAAGCATCACTTGTTTATGCTATAATTCATTTACATGTCATTTAATTATCCAAAAGTTATGTTTAATACTATCTAATAAGTGTCCAGGTAACCCTCATTCACCATATGAAAGTAATCACTGATATTAACAGATCTGTGTTTGTTGCTCCAAAAAGATATTTCCCATGCTCACTATCTGTAGTCTTTGGTAAACTATTCACATTCTATCTCTTCTCAATAGCATCAAAATGTTTCTTTCACTCACAGATAGATATAGATATATATATAGATAGATATATATATATATATATATGCGCCAGTGTTACCTGCATTCAAATGTCAGCTTGACAGGATATTGGCTAGTGCACGTTAAATCCAGTAGAAAAAGGCTAAGGTGATATCTCAGTTTTCCCAAGTGGGAAATACTCACATTTTAGTATTTTCTGGGATGATGCACCCAAGGTAAGGTATTAGTGGCTGTGTAACACTAACGCTAGCAATTACTGAAAAATGCTTATTACACAGTGTTATTCTAAGGCAGTATTGCAATGTAGATATCACTAGCTTCCCCCTGAACTGGAAATAAATAGATAAATTACAGCATTTGCTCAGGTTCAGCATTCAAGTTTTCTAATAAGTTATAAAGAAAGTCTTTTATTTAAAGCCTAGTTAGTTTTTCCCACTGTTATTGATACATGATTCTTCTGTCCAGGAGGTAAAAAATATTGAAAGCTTTTAACAATGTGAATGTCTTGGTGCCTTTTCAAATATAAGTCCTTTTTCATACACTTGTGTTAAGCATTGAGTGAGAGCTTTGGACAAGCCTGCCTTAGGCCCAGATTTTTCACAGCAGCTCTACTTAGGTGACCTGCACCTGAACCGCTATGGCTCACAAGTTCTCAAGAATGGTAGATCAGGTCTATTATAAAATGGGTTATTTATTAAATAGACAGGAGACTAACAGACAAAAGGCCTTATACAGAGTTAGTTACTACACGGGATAAAACAAAAGAACTACTAGTAGATTACATAAAACAGTGCATGACAGTAAGGTGCCTATATTATAGCTAGCAAAGAAATAGTATAGATTAGGAGTCAATGTAACTTACCACCGAATTGACGACGGGGTACACAGAGACCTTTCACTCAACCCTCGAGAGAGTAACTCAAGATAGGCATCCCAAATCTTGAGGAGAGATCCCCACACATTTCCAGGGAATGTGCAAAAGATTTCTGCTTTGTGAAAGTATGATGTAGCTTTTATAGTTTGTAAAGTGAAGTGTCTGTCACTCAGAAATGCAGGCTTATCTTCCTGCAATCTTGCTTTCAAGGCAAGATATTTATTGTCAGCTGGGAATGTCACCTCCATGGTGCTGAAATAACTTGCTACAAGACAAGCTGTCCTGATTGAGTTATTTCAGCAATTAGCAAATGCATGTGAGGGGGAAGATGCCCTGAGCTATCACATCAGCTGATAGGTAACAGGCCCTCCTAGGGGGGCCATCCTGCCACAACTTGTTAAAAAATGTTGTCATTATGGAGATACCAGTCACAATTCAATAGACAAGCTTTCAAATGAGACTCTCTTCTGGGTTGAACAGATTGATGGCTACATGCAAACTGGATCAGGAAGCACCTGTTTAAAAGCAGTTCTATAGATACACAAAGTAAGATTTGCAAGTTGTCAAAAAATTATTTTGTCTAAGCATTATAGGACTCATCTGTGCCATTCTCCCTCCCAGAAGCCTCAATGCCTCTTTTCCTGTTTTGGGGCCTTATTCAACAAACATTTAAGCCATTAGTAACTTCATGCATGTGAGTGAAAATCAGGTCCTGTGTGAGTTGTGCCTGGCAGGTGCCACAGATGATGATTATTTTAGGCAGGATGTGTTGTGGATTAATGCTGGTAGGCATGTCAGCCCCACACAGCTACTTTATCACTCCCCTACTCTCAGACAAGGAGAGAATAGGAAGAACAAAAGCAAGAAAATTCAGGGGTTGAGATAAAATAGTTTAAAATGGGAAGGAACAAGGAAGAGGAAAAAGAAAGAAAACAACAATAAACAAGAATAAAACAAAAGCAAGTGATGCAAAGAGGCCACCTGCAAGCACACTGATGCTGACACCTGGTTAGTCTTCAAGCAAAGCCTACATTCAAAACAACCCCAAACCCTCTCCACCCATTATATTCTACGGCATGGGATATCCCTTTGGTCAGTTTGGGTCAAGTGTCCTGGTTACATCCTCTCCCAACATCTCATGTTCCCCCAACCTTCTGCTGAGGCAGAGTTGGGAAAAGAGAAAGCCCCAGGGCCATACAAGCCCTGCCACAGCATGGCGCTATCACCACTGCTTTAGTCACAAATCCAAAACAGAGCACCATCTGGAAGGAAATTAACTCCATCCCAGCCAGGCCCTGTATAATGTCTATCTTTGTGTCTGTGCTCCCTATATTCAATCCTTAGCAAGTATAGGACTTGACCCTGCATTCAGATCATGCAGAGCAGAGATGCGCTGGCTTCAAGGATAACATACTAGAGCAGCTTCTTATTGGAGGATCAGTTCCTTGGGGTGTGAACATATAAATATATTTTCTACGTCCTTAACCAACTTTTTAAGGGCATGGAACTTTCCTCTGAGAATTACTTTTTCCTCAGCTAAACCAGACAAATATTTTGACTATTTGATATTCAAAATCATGGTTTTGCAGTTTTCCTCACATTTCCAGCTTTCTCTTAGGAGAAAGGAATGGCAGCCTTCCATGAAACATGAAATCCACAAAGGGCAGTAAAACTTTCAGGCTGGAAAGAACACAATGGTTTGAAACAAGCAAGAAAAGTGCTATTAGCAGTCCAGTCCTCATCTGTCTTGATAGAAGCCTTCTCATGGTGGCTGCAGTTTAAAGGCTGTCTCATCAGTCACCACCATTGACTATGGAAGACAAAGAAGACAAGGCAAGGACTGGAGTGATTCAGAGGCCCTGCCTCATTCCACATGGTGCTCTCCAGAAAATGTGAGGAATTTCTCTGCCTGTTCAATGCTCCCTGCTTCCATGGACTTTAGAGCATACAACTCTGTTCTACAAAAAGCTTCAATTCCATTAGTTCATGGGTTTTAAACACACACCTACCTGAAAACTGGTATTTATATTAGTTACGCTAAACTATTGAGGGCACCTAAGCACTACACAGACACTTGCTCTCTTCCCCACCCCCAAAGACAGTTTTATGGGGAAAGACACAAAGAAAGAGCAAACCTCACAAAAATCATGGGTCAAGGTAAGAACAGTTTAACAGGCAATGGAAAAGTGGAAGAAGAAATAGGGAAAAAAACAGAGCTCATGACACAAGGACAATCACTAAGCACCTCCTATGCTAGACTGATGCTCCACCAGTTCCCAAGCAATAGATAGCTAACCTACCTACCTACCTCTTAGATAATTAACTCTTCCCTCTCTTTTATTGCTGAACATGACACTGTAGGGCATAGAAAATCTCTTTGGTCAGTTTGGGTCATCTGCCTAGCTGTGCCCCCATCCTACCTCTCACACACTTCTATCGATTCACTGGGGAAGGAGTGAGCAGAGAAGGCTTTCACACTGCACAAACCCTGTTCGACAGTATCTGAAACGTTGGTCCGTTATCAGCACCACAGGAGTTGTTATGGTGAAAATGACCTTCATCCCAGTCATACCTAGTACAGATGCTTCAGATCAGTAACTGGCAGACAATCCTAACTCTGACCTATCTGGCAAACCCACGAGTTCTTTCAGTCTGGCCTTTGGCAGTCTCCTTGCTTTTCACTGTTATCTTATGTTACATTTTCAAAACAAAAACAAATGCCTCTCTCTCTTGATGTAGTGGCTGCAAGACAAATTGCTTTTGCAATGAACAGATGTAAACTGCTTGAAATTAATTTTTCTAATATAGCCTGGTCTTGCTTCCCTGGACAGGATTTTATGTTTGTAATGGAAGCTCTCTATAGGAACTTACCTGTAGTGTAGCCATGTCCAACTTCTACAACTTAATAAAACAGTAAAATTAGATTGGTTTCCTGTCTTCAGTTCACTGATGATAGCTATGAAAAATAGGTTTAACTTGTATGATTAAGTTCTGTCCAGAGGCTTCTAAGTAATTTGTACTTGATGGGAATTATTTCACTGTCACTGAAATAATAATTTCAGTGAGAGTGACAGTGGGACAAAAGCCTATGAAGTCACTGGAGTTGCAGTTGGTCACATCAGGCTTAGTGCAACCTCTAATCCAGGAACTGGATCTCTTGGGCAGGTCCCTTGACTTTGCTCTTCTTGATGGCGAAAACGGCTTCCAGGAGAATCTAGATGATTTTCTCTCCTTTCTCAAACACTTCTGCTGCGGTGTTCCCCCACACAATGATGTCATCAATGTACTGCAGATGTTCTGGAGCCTCACCCTTTTCCAGTGCAGTCTGGATCAGTCCATGGCAAATGGTGGGACTGTGCTTCCACCGCTGGGGCAGTCGGTTCCAGGTGTACTGCACACCCCTCCAGGTGAAGGCAAACTGAGGCCTGCACTCCGGTGCCAAAGGAATGGAGAAAAATGCATTAGCAATGTCAATGGTGCCGTACCACTTCGCTGCCTTGGACTCCAGCTCGTACTGGAGCTCCAGCATATCCGGCATGGCAGCGCTCAGTGGTGGAGTCACTTCATTCAAGCCACGATAGTCCACGGTCAATCTCCATTCTCCTTCAGATTTCCACACAGGCCAGATGGGGCTGTTGAAGGGTGAGTGGGTCTTGCTGACCACGCCTTGGCTCTCCAGCTCATGGATCATCTTGTGGATGGGAATCAGAGCATCCTGAGTGGTCTTGAACTGCCAGCGGTGCACTGTCGAGGTGGCAATTGGCACTTGCTGCTCTTCCACCTTCGGAAGGCCTACTACAGATGGGTTCTCTGATAGTCCAGGCAAGGTGTTCAATTGCTTAATGCCCTCTGTCTCTATAGCAGCTATTCCAAAAGCCCACCTGAGTCCCTTTGGGTCTTTGAAATACCCGCTTTGAAGGAAGTCTATGCCCAGAATACACGGGGCCTCTGGGCCAGTCACAATGAAATGTTTCTTCCATTCGTTTCCAGTCAGGCTCACCTCAGCTTCTACCAGGGTCAAATCCTGCAAGCCCCCCTGTCACGCCAGCAATAGAAACAGGTTCTGCCCCCACATGTTGCAATGGGATTATTGTGCACTGCGTACCAGTGTCAACCAAGGCATCATGTTTTTGTGATTCTGATGTGCCAGGCCAATGAATCCACACAGTCCAAAAAACACAGTTTTCCCCGGCCTCTACCTGGCTAGAGGCAGGGCCTCGCTAGTCCTGGTTATCCTTCTTTCCCTTTCTTACAGGTTCCTTCAAGGGGATTGGACATGTCATCTTCTCTTCCATCATACCTGGCAGTTTGGCTACGGGCAAATGGAGCTACTTCCTTTCTGGTGGAACTTCCTTTCTGAGTCTTGCCCTACTTCAATTCACGCACTTCTGCTGCCAGGGCAGAAGTGGGTTTTCCATCCCACCTCCTAATGTTTTCTCCACAGTTGCACAGCAAGAACCACAGCTCAGCTTGTGGGGTGTACCTTCTCTCTCTAGCTGGGGGACGCCTGTGTTTGGTAACAGAACCTCTGGTCTGTACCAACAAGATTTGGAGAAGGCCCTCTTTAATCTCCTCCCTGAGTTTCTGGTGATTCTCCTCCATCCTATCTTCCATTTTCTGCAGACGTGTTTCCACAGCTGTGATTCTTGCATGTGTTGAGCCATGCACGGCATCTGCATATGCTTGGCGCTTCTTTGCCATAGCAAGCATGGTTTCATCCCCCTCATCCTGCTTCATCATTGCTAAAGCAGAAGCGTATTCTTATGGCCCAAGTTGTACGAGTTTTAGACACATCACTGGTGTACATCTTACCAAGTTTGGACTCCTAATTGTTGGGTCATCTGTGAAGACAAGCTCTACCACCACCAGTTCTCTCAAGCATTGAATCCCTTGTTCTATGGTCTTCCACGGGGTTTGTTGCATATAGATATCATCTGGGCACAAGTATCTTTCCCCCACACTTCTCAAGAGCCGTGTTCGGAGACTGAGAGCTTCAGGCCCCCTTACCATCCCCTAGTCGATAGCCGGATCATGTGACAGGGATTCCAAATGCCTCACTTCAGTGGTGTCCAGAACTGTACTACTGCCTGCAGCATCCCAAATACAGACTAACCAACTTAATATGGATTCATCAGATTGTCGAGTGTAATCCTTTCTTAGGCCACTAAGGTCCTTCATGGACCCCCACGCCCCACCCACCCTGAACAGGTAGGGGATACAGCACCATAAAGTCACCTCAAGACATTCAGGAAGTTCAAAATCACAGCTTCCAGAGAACCCAAGTTCAAATTAACTCATTTTCTTTTTGGGTCAGTGCATACATGCTGTTGATCAGCCCTGGCATGATAGTACTTTCAAGAGCTCAGTTAGGCTGGATGCTGTTTGTAGGCCTGCAGGAACAAGCAGTCTTTCCAGAGGTGCTCAGATACCATGGCAACTGTCACTTTACAAGCAGACAGATAGCAACCCAAGCCCCTGAGCCATCCCATTGCCCAGAGCTACCAAGGCTTTACTAGTTCCAGTAAACATTAGACACCGAAATTGGGAGAAAACCAAGAAGCCTGGTTCCTTGTTTGCTGAGCAAGTACTGCTGCAGTAAAAAAAACCAAAAAAAAAGTTAGCTGGACTGCCAGCTGTATTTAAGAAAGAAAATGGCCACAGCTGCTCTCTTTCGGGGTGATTCATTGACAGTACACATTCAGGTGCATGCTAAAAACACAGTCCCAGCATTGGATCCCTTTGGAGCTGTAGGCACAGCACAACTTATCAAAGAACCTCTGAACAGGCTCAGGCATGACCTGGAAAGCAGTCCTCAGACCCGTCAAGCCAGCTGCAGCCTGGGCATGGATATGTACCTCGAGTACCTTAGGATGAAAACTCAAGTGCCTACACCTTTGAATAGGTTTATGTACAACCTGGACATATGTGAGTCCACCACACAGTGGGGCTACACACAGGGGCTGAACAGCTGAAGAGCAGCTTGTCAGAAAATGTGCTGGAGGTCTGAGTCAACAACAAGTTGACCATGAGCCAGAAGTGTGCCCTGGAGGCAAAAAAGGCCAGTGGTATCCTGGGTTGCTTTTGGAAGCGCACTGCCAGTAAGTCAAGTGATGAGATCCTTTCTCTCTGCTCAGCACTGGTAATGCACATGCAGATGCTGGGTCCAGGTCTGCGCCACACTGAACATCCTGGAGTGAGTCCGATGACAGATCACAAACACAGTGAAGGGACTGGAACACCTTTTACAGAAAGAGAGGCTGAGAGAGCTGGAACTGTTCCACCTGAACAAGAGAAGTCTCAGGAGGGTCTTATAAATGTGTATAAACACTCAACGGAAGAGAATAAGGAAAATGGAGTCAGACTCTTACCAGTAATACCCAGTGAAGGAGAAGAGGCAGTAAGCACAAATCAAACTAAGACATTCCATTTAACCACAAGGAAAAAAAAAAGCTACTGTGAGGGTGATCAAACACAAGAACAAGTTTTCCAGAGAGGATGGTAGTCTCTGTCCCTGGAGATATTCAAACCAAACAGACATGGCACTGAGCAACCTGCTGTAGCTGACTGCTACAAATGCCCACCAGCCTCAGTGGCTAAGGTTCTGTTGCCCTCATGGATTCCATGCTTCCACTTAGTTTCTAGGGGCCTAAAGTCTTCCATGTTAAGTAACTTAAATATTCTGTCCTGACTGCCAGCCTGCAAAACAAGGGCGATACTTGCTCATTTTCCACAAATTATAGAGAAAGGGAAAATGCTAGTCAACATCATATTTACTCAAATCTGTGAGTGAAATTCTACAACAATTGGATTGAATGAAATTTAATTTGGAATGAAATTGACTGAATTTGGAATGAAATTAAAATTGAGTGTTTGCAAAAGTTAAGAAAATACCTGTTCAGGACACAAAACCAGGCGTAGCACAGAGTTATACTATGTCCCATGAACAGAGAGATGCAGGAAGTTGGACATACTTTCTGAAAGGAAGGTTTGGAACAGAAAAAGTTGAACAGTACCTGAATAAATTCTCACTTTTTAGCATTGCAAGAAAAATAACCTCTTGCAAATCTGAGGACTGTGGAAAACATCATCACAGAAGTGGTGAAGAACTTACAGGGAAGGAAAATTGGCTGAGTTTCATCTATCTAACACATTTCAATTAACCAGAACTAATGAACATATTTTCCCTATTGAGAGTAGAAAATTAGGAGTAAGTACATTTAATTTCATTTTCAGTGGGTACAGGTTAATCTTTAGAGAAAGTTTAACAAGTCTGGCATCTGTATCACTTCTTCCAAGAACCTTAGACATCTTGTGAAACATCTCTGAGACAAACATCTACAGAGATTTTTTTTCTCTGTTGAGGAAGCATCATTTCAGCACGATGCATGCTCAATTTTCAGCACATGCGGACTTGCCAATATTTTACCTTAGATCTTGTTTATACATGCAGGCACCTTCCTCCAGGCACCACCCAATCTGTCATAAACAATGGAAATAAGATGAAAGTCTGCCTGTTTTTATCTACTCACTTTGCCAGCTCAATTTAAATCACTCTGCAGGAGGGAAACCTTAAACAATCAACGAAATTCAGAACACCTGAGTTTTGGTCAGCTTTGAATCTCCTTCAAGAGCTTCTAAAGAAACTGCTTTTGAACCCAAGTATCTCCCTCATGATTGAAGAAGGTGAAATGAGATATTTTTTATTTGTCTGCATCTACGAATGGATCACTTATGGAAACATTATAAATAATGTAACTGGAGCTCCAACATAAGAAAGGCATGGACCTGTTGAAGCAGGTCCAGAGGAAGGCCACAAAGATGATCAGAGTGATGGAACCCTGTTCCTACGAGGACATGCTGAGAGAGCTGAACTCAGCCTGGAGAAGAGAAGGCTCTGGAGAGACTTTAAAGCAGCCTTCCAGTGTGTACAGGAGGTCTACAAGAAAGCTGGAGAGGGACTTCTTAAAACGGCTTCTAGTGACAGGACAAGGGGTAATGGCTTCAGACTGAAAGAGAGTAGATTTAGATAAGATATTCGGAAGAAATTCTTTCCTGGGAGGGTGGTGAGGCATTAGAACAGGTTGCCCAGAGAAGCTGTAGATGCACCATCCCTGGAAGTGTTCAAGGCCAGGCTGGATGGAGCTCTGAGCAACCTGGTCTAGTGGAAAGTGTCCCTGCCCATGGCAATGAGTCTGGAACTGCAGGATCTTTAAAGTCTGCTCTAACACAAACCGTTCTTTGACTCCAATATTTACTCTGGTGAGCATTGTTAGTGTAGCCAAGAAAACTCTCCCTGTGGGAAAGATTGTAAGATTAGGCCCCATATTTCTGTAAATAGTAGTTTGCACTTTAAAAAATGTTGACCTTGATTATCATTATTAAGAAGCTGGGCTTATTTGCTTATTTAGGCATTATTTGTTGTTGAGCACATGGTCATGCATTCAGCAGCTTTCTCACAAAAAAAGAATGGGCCTTATTAGACTCAGCACAGTATTCCTTCCTTTCTTTTTATGTCCAGATGGTTTTTCATGCTCTGGCCTTCAGGGTCCTGCAGAATTAGGAATACATTTTATAAACACTGCTACATCTCTGTGCTGTGCCTAAGCAAGCCTTGGTACTGAAGTGTTCAGACACTAACTCTGGGGAACAAGCAGGCAAGACATACTAGCAGAGCTTTAAACTACATTTAGCAGAGAAAGAGGATGCTCTACTGGCTTATCAGGAAGGAACTAGGAACAACAGCACTTTAGGGAACAGCAGGGAAATACCAGTAAATCATCCCAAAAGAATTAGAGAGGGCTCTTCCCAGGAAATGAAGAGGGGGATAGCCCAGCTGAAATGCCTCTACACCAATTCATGCAGCACAGGTAACAGGCAAAAGGAGTTGGAAACCGTGGTGCAATTAGAAAACTATGACCTAATTGCTATCACAGAAACATGGTGGGATGAGGTACATGACTGGAGCACTGCAGCTGAGGGCCACAAGCTCTTCAGGAGACAGGCTGGGAAGGAGGGGTGGGGGCGTTGTGCTCAGTGTTAAGGAAGGGTCAGATTGTGAAGAGCTCCTCGGGGAAACAGCCACGAACAGACTGAGACCCTGTGGGTGAAAACCAGGAAGCAGACCAACAAAGGATACCTGGTGGCAGGGGTCTGCTATAGGTTGCCTGATCGGGGGAGCCTGTCAACAAGGCATTTTGCTTCAGATACAGGAAGCATCACACTCACAAGCTCTCATCCTGATGGAGGACTTCAACCACCTGGTCGTCTGCTGAGAAATTGATACAGCAAGCAATCCAGGAGACTCCTGGAAAGTGTAGGGGACAACTTCCTGGTACAGGTATTAGACAAACTAACCAGAGGTGAGACATTACTGGACCTGGTAATCACTAATGAGGTGGATGAGCACATCAAAGAAGTTTAGATCGGAGGCAGCCTCGGCTGTAACAAGGCTGGCTGAGTTTGTGATCTCAAGGAGTTTGGGCCTGGCAAGGAGCAAAATCAAGACCCTGAACTTCGCAAGAGTAGAATTCCACCTGTTGGGAAAAAAATGGTGAATGAGGTCTCCTAGGTAACTTTCCTTAAGAATAGAGGGGCTGATCAGAGCTCTCTTAGAGCACAAGAGATCTTTATCCCAGTGTGTTGGAAATCATGGAAGGCAGGCTGGAAACCAGCATGGCTGAGTAAGTGTCTGCTCATCAAACTGAGGAGTAAGAAACAAATGTACAGCCAGTGGAAGCAGGGACAGGCAACCTGGGGAGAATACTGGGAAATAATTGGGATGTGTAGGGATGGCATCGGGAAAGTCAACGCAAAGCTGGAACAGGATTTGGCAAGAGATGTGAATAACAAGAAGGGATTCTATAGGTACATATGTCAGAAAAGAAAGGCCAAGTAGAGAGTATCCATCCTGGTAAGTGAGAAGGGTGAACTGGTGGTAACCGGAAGGCTGAGGTACTCACCAAGTTCTTTGCCGTAGTCTTCACTGGCAGCCACGCTTCCCACTTCTCTCAAGTTCCTGATCCTATCTGTGGGTGTTGAGGGAGCAAAATCCTTCGCCCTATAAGCAAAGAACAGGTCTGGGATTACTGAAGCTGAACAGCCACAAGCCACAAGGGATCTGATGAAATGCACTTCCGGGTCCTGAGGAAGGTGGCTTTTGTCGCCAAGCCACCCTCCATCATATTTGAAAAGGCCTGGCAGACACGTAAAGAGACTGGAAAAACAGAAACCTCATTCCCACTTTTAAAAATGGAAGAAAGGAAGGTCTGTGGAACTATAGACCAGTGAGCCTCACTTACATGTTTGGGAAGATGAGAGAGTAAATCTTCCTTGTAGATATGCTGAGGGACAGAAAAGACAAGGAGGTGATTTGAGGCAGCCAGCAAATTTTACTGAGGGCAAATGCCTAACCAATCTGGTGGTCTTCTGTGATGCAGTGGAAGCAATGGAAGGGACAAGGGAAGACAGACAGATGTCTCCTCTCTCCTATCTCCTTCTGTAAGGCCTTTATGGTCCCAAAAGACATCATTACCTTCAAATTGGGAAGACATGGATCTGATGGATGCACTATTCAGTGAATAAGGAATTTGCTGGATGAACACAGCCAGAGACTTATGGTCAATGGCACTATGTCCGGGTGGAGGCCAGTGAGGAATGGGTTCCCTCAGGGCTGTCTGGGGACTGGTGCTTTTCAATACCTTCGTCAATGACATCAACAGTGACACTGAGTGTACCCTCAGCAGGTTTGCAGATGACACAAAGCTGAGACACTGAAAAGACAGGATCCTATCCAGAGGGACCTGGACAAGCTTAAGCAGCGGCCCCATGGGAATCTCATGAAGTTCAACAAGTCCAAGCACAAAGTGCTGCCCCTGGGTCAGACCAGTCCCAGGTACGAGTACAGACTGGGAGAAGAACTCATTGGGAGCAGAGCAGCCCTGCAAAGAAGGACTTGGGGGTTCTTGGGGATGAAAAGCTGGACATGACCCAACAGCGTGTGCTCACAGCCCAGAAAGCCAAACATGTCCTGGGCTGCATCACAAAGGGGGTGGCCAGCAGGGCAAGGAAGGGGATTCTGCCCCTCAATTTTGCCCTTGTGAGATCCCACCTAGAGTGCCGAATGAGCTCAGAAGAGCCATGAAATTATCAGAGAGATGGAGCACCTCTCCTGCGAAGACAAGCTGAAAGACCTGGGCTTGTTCATCTTGGAAAAAAGGCTCTGGGGAGACCTCACTGTAGTCTTCCAGTACCTTAAGGGGGCTTACACTAACGAGGGAGAGGGACTTCTTTTCTGGGCACATAGTGACAGGACAAGGGGCAACCATTTTAAACTGAAAGAGATCATGTTTAGATTAGCTATTAGGAAGAAATTCTTTACTGTAAGGGTGGTGATGCTAACAATTGTACTACTTGGACACAAAGTGCTCATTTTATAATATCTTTTCAGATGTTAAGAATTGTCAGGGGATTTTTGCTTAGTTTTCATCCTCATTTTTAAACATATGTTTGTTAAAGTAAAGTCCATGAATTCGTCAGAAAAGAAACTAACCCACAGAGGAATACTTTTGGCAGTTGAAACTGTGAGAGTGGTAGTCTCAGTCTTACAAAATTACTTTGTTGTCTTTTTTTCATAGATTTCTTCTGAGCAACTTGTATTCAGTTTGTATTCAAATTGTGTATCAATGTCATTAATACCCAAAGTCTTGTGCAAATCAAATTCTTTGCTGTAATCATATTAGGTTACATTTCCAGTCAGAAAGCAGGAGAAAAAGATGTGCCCCAGCTATGAAAACTTCCTTTTCCTGTGCAATGGCAGATGCATCAGAAAAAGCTAAATGACACAGAAAATCAAAAACTATTATTTAAGAATGTTAAGTTCTCCCCTTCTGTCACAATGCCTAAGAAAATGTTACAGCAAAAATGCTACGAAATTACTGAAATTAGGGAAAACAAGCATAATCGCATTCTGATTATATCTGGAGGTGCAGTTATACCTGGAAGTTGAAAAATATTTTTCTCTAAAAACATCTTTATTCTCAAAGCTTTCTAAAAAGCTGTGAGAAACACATAGCACGACACATGGCCAGCCTTTTACAGGCTATTTTTTTACAGGAGTGAAAATCCATCTTTTGGGAAAAAAACCGAAATTACAGTTTCTGGACAAAATACGAACGTGTTATGGGCAAACCACTTACACCAGCTGTGAAACAATGAAGGTATTTACATTAAAGAGCTACTTGCAAGTCACTGTGGGAAAGCAGCAATACACCACTTTCCACCACTTCAGTGACACTCAGAGTAGACCGGACCACCAAAACTCTGAAGGAATAACTTCCGCCTGCAACCAAACCTGTTGTAAGGTGAAGAAACCAGAATACAAAAGGACTCATAGCTAAGCTATAAATATTTAATATATAAATCCAGTTCCTTGAGGGTTCAAAAAGCTATACAAGCACTTCCTACATATCAGAGGCATCTTTGATTTCAGCTTGCATTTAAAGCATGTCTTGATGTTTTTCTTACTTCAAACCATGGTGAAGATTAAAACAGACAGATTTTGGCACTTCTTTTAACCTCCAACTATTCTCAATATTTGCAGCATATCTTGGAATCTCTGAACTACAGGAAGTTACAGGAATGACTAAGTGACTGGACTGAAAAACTATCAAAGAAACAAATAATTTTAACATGCAGGATAGAATAAAAACCATTAAAAATGGATTATTTTGTGCTAATATTGTTATTGATGTATCAAGACTGATACACATTCCTACATCATGTTACATGAGACTGTATAGCATCTAGACAACTTAAAGAATACTGTGCCTTGATTCAAGCTAGAGACTGCTTTTTACATTACCCTGATTTGAGAAAGAATGAGAAAAAAGCAGCTCTTCCACAACTTTCCCAAGAAATCATGAGAACTTTCTCAAGCAATTTCCCATGCATTATCTGTGGCCTGTAAGCTAGAAAACAGAATGTTCTTGCTTAGAAAGAGGATCTTGTCTTCTCTGTCACTTCTATGAGCTAGAAAGATGAGTCTGAAGTATCAATTTCTTTACTCTTATTCTTAGAGAAATTGTGAGACTGTACAAGCAGCAAATGAAAGGAGAATCCTATGAAGAAGTAGAATATCCTTGTAGGAAATAGCACGCATTGCCAGCAGAAAAATATTTGTTCAGATGGTGCCAAATTCCATTTTTTCTAGGAGGTCAAATACACTTTTATCCTTAGAGAAAAACAGATTTTTTGATGCATTTCCTGTACATATACTTCACATTCATCTGATATCATTCTGCACTACAGAATCCAGAGAAACATTTTTATTAGGGATTTCAGGATCTTTTTACTACATATGATGCAAGGAATTTATCTGCATGTATTCTGTAATGTGTGATAAATCGTTCTGCCAGAGATTAGAGCAACCTCACCACGATGATGTCAGTCATAGACCCTAGTCGTGGTCATGTCAAAGTGTCATCTCATTTCCTAAGATTTCCTAATATGTCCTCATTATTCCTGGCTGCAATTCATGCATCAGGGGGATCTTCTCAATGAGCAGCATATAAAAGAGATGTTAATAAGAGGCTGAAGGGTCTTTCTCAAAGCACTTGCCTGAAATCATACCATTTGAGAATTATGGTCCTATGTTATCAATACACATCTTCACAAGTATGCTTTGTGTTAACAAATGTTGGCAATTCTCAGCAGTCTCAACTTTGAAACATGATTATTTTTATTTGGAAACAGCTGAAGTGGAATCTGATTTGGACCAACCCAGTGCAGGATGGGGTTCACCTCCAAGCTAGCAGCTGCCAGATAGGAGAGGAGGAACTGCTGGGAGGGAAGCACGGAGGTGTGCTGCACATGATCATCTTGTGACTCCTCCTCGCAGTCAAATGGAGAAGGCTATCTTGGCAGTGAGCAGACTTTTGGTTAAGATATGATAAAGAAAAGCCAATCAAGCTTGAAAGGAAGAAACCTTTATAATCACATCCTGGGTTTCACTTACATTTCCCTGTAAGCATACAACAAAGAGCAGATCACTCTTCCAAGGAGGATCACTGTGGGGAGATCCTTGATCAGTCGACCAATAGAAAAGCTGCCATGGTAAGAAGTGGACTGGCTGTATTTATAGCATACTGGAATTTATACTAGCAGCTTAGGGCAAATTTCTGTCCCTAATGGTTGTACTTACAGAAATTTTACCAGGAGGATATACAGCATAACTCAGCTCCAGCTGCTGCTAAGGGAAACAAAATTTATTTCTATGAGAAATGTAAGTACAATAGTGAAAAGCAAAGAACAATTCTATTTATTTTTCCAAAATAATAGCATTAAGGTATTTTGTAAACTTATTACAGCAAGACATCTCAAATTCTGAAATTTCCTCAACTTTGGAACTGAGTCGCAAAAACCTACAGATATTTCCTAATCTTAAACATAAAAATTTGCTGAATATCATAATTTGACTTTAATGGCAGAGAATCATACAATCCTGTTGACTCCCTAATAGGTATCTATCCCTACTGAAGCTTCTTCCAAATTAGGAGAGAATGACCTCATCCAGCAGTATTAAAAACTGGGGTCTGTATGTAATATATTTTACACTAAATTAACTTTTTAAAAGCTCAGCTGGCCGAGTTAATTAGCTAATCACACACCTGCTCTGTTTAGGCTTCAAGATAGAAATCTGTAAACATGACAAGTGTTAAATACTGCAGGCAATGCTGCTGAAATACAGGGACAGTCCTGTGTGAGCAGCAGTTCTAAAGGGGCTTGTCTGAGGCTGTAAGACTGCTTCCACTTGCAAATTTGGGTGGCCAGGGTAATATACAACAAAAGAAATCAAACTGCGACAGAAATATCTGGAAATGAGAATTTCAAATATCTTATTAATGTAAACTGTTGACCTCAGACGACAGTTCTATTTGTAGGGGCAGGGGTATGTCTGTGTTTTAATATGCAGTATCTGCCTTAGTTATGTCTAAGACTGTAACTAACTGAAGTAGAATTTTCTTTGCTTTTTTTCTTTTTTGTGAGAGGTTATTTTTCAAACTTGACGAAGTTTGTCAGCTTCAAGTCAAAGACAATATCCTGTAAATTCACACATATAAAAAAAAAAAACAACCCAGCAAAAAAATCCTGTACTGTCTAGTGCCACTGTCAGAAAATGCTCATAGCATACCTTATTGCTAGACCAGGCCTCTAAGTATCTGCAAATAGGAATATGAGACAATGCTTCCCTTCCCTCAGTTCAGCAGGACTTCTCAAACACAGCACTTCCAAAACTCATACTGCCATTCAAGTGGACAAAGAATTCCAAAGCCTTATTTCTCTTTAGTGAAAGGCAGTAACTGCAATGTATATTACCATACTGAATCATATTAACCCTTGTAGGTACCTAGACACATGAAATTGGCTATTTGCCTCAGTTTTATGATTGCTGGTCAACGTACCAAAAAAATCCAAAAAACCAAACCAAAACAAGCAAAAAAAAACCAAAAACCAAAAGCTTTCCAGGGGCAAATGTTCAAAAAAATGAAAGAATTTAGAATGGACTCACTATAACAAATAATTAAACACAGCTTTTTTAGATTGAAGAATACTTGAAAGCAGATGAAGGGTTCTTCATGCATACTTTCTGTTCCTTATTTTAGAAGAAGAAAAACTACTTTCAGAATGAATAGTCTTGTGAAACAACTAAGTAAATCCTTCCAGCAAACTTAACATTTATTTTCATCCTTTTTGACTCACCAATGGAATTTCATGAGCATTTTCAAAACAAAATATTTCAGGAAGATAGTTTTTTGTGTGTTTGTTGCAATTTTTTACAAGAACATGTTCTGAAGCATAGTTGAAGCTTGTTGGTATTCACCAGCAAATTAAGCAACCTTGGAAATGAGCAAAACATTACAAGAAGGAAGATCTTAAGTATAAGGACGTTTGTTACTATAGGATTTCACTTGAAACATGAGGAGATTTAAACCTTTTCCTCTTCATTAGATCTGTGCATGTTGCTTTTCAAATGGATCTGCAGGTAACTGCACCATCAGTAAAAATCCCTGGCTGGAGCTCCTATGAAAGACAAGAAGTTTGTTGGAATGATTTTATTAATTTTATGGTCTTGGATGAGTAAAAGACATTACAAGTGTTAAAGCAGAGGAGCCATTAAGATTACAGTTGAGACATGATTAATTTTTCCCTCCCTGTCACCTGTGCTAGTCTGTCACCTTTCCCTCTGACCTGTTTCTATTCTCATTTCCTCAGCACTCTGTGGACCAAATTCATATTGGTGACATCAGTGATGCTGAGATCAGAAATTGGCTCCTTGCCTCTATTTTTCCCTTGCTTTCCCTTTAATTTGCCTTTCCCTGTGCTTCTTTTCAAAGACGCTTTGCTGCAGCTCTCAGTGCTTTGCAGGTATCCTTGACTACAGCTGACATTCCCATTCTCTGGCCAGCTGGAGCAGGTCTGGATATAATCCAGATCAAAAGCAGGTGGCTAATCAGCAAGCGAGCAACTTGTTGGCACACAACAGAAGTGACTCAGTCACTACTGGGTCCCCTCTTCCCAGTCTTAAGTTTGGCCAAAAAGTAGTTGTGGGTGGTGGATCTTGGAGACAGTGGCTTGTGAATCATATCGCAAAAAAACCCCAAACCCCACAACCACAAAATGGCTCTTTTGGAACTGAACAGTCACAGATACCCAGCCAGCATCCAGCTACAAGGGAAACCAGCAAGGCCCAATACTGCAGCACACTTGTAATGTGCTTTTTGGAGATGGCACCAAAATAATTTTGTAATGCAAAAATCTATGACTGGGTGGATAGCAGAACTGCTATGGTATTAGAAAGAAAACTGCAATGTATTTTAACAAACCTTTAAAGATAGTAACTGCACAATATTGTAACTGCTGCGTGAGATTTGTAATACATAACCCATCTAGAGTAGGTTCTAGGAGCAAACAAAGCTGCCATGTGCACAGTGATTTGAATATGTTTACAAAGTCCTGCTTGTATTTGAAATCAAAGTACACCCTCCTACAAACACTTCCACCTCATGAAGTTACTCAGCAAATCGTTACAAGGGTAAGATAAGTCACTGTTTATTTTCACTATCTATTCTTGGACGGCTTGTTTTCTAAAACATTTTTACTAAATAGAACCCAAATTTAAAACTACAAGTATTTAAACCCAACCGTCAAAATTCTTGTTGACAATGATTGTTTTACAGAATGTCTTCAAAATATCCCTCTTCCTCCCATCAAGTGATTTATGCAAGTTATTGAGCAGCAAGAGGAAATACACTGTATCAACACAGATTCAACATTCCTGCTAGCTAGATCATTGGATAAAGAGTTAACCTCTACGTGCTGTCCATATATCTGCCACTAATTTATTCTTTCTTTCAGGGCAATTGCATGCTGTCTTCATGCTTTCAAAGTGGGGACTATCTAACTTGCAAGAATTTAGGTGTTTGGCCAAATTACATTTGCAGCACAAGAATACTGCTCTCCACAGTGTCATTGCAGACGTAAGGAAACACTGGGGGAGAAAACACACCACCACGGCATGCTTAGCTAGAAATTCTACCATCACGTGTTGACATGGCTCCGTATGCCAGGAGTACATAATAAGAAGGCCAGTGGTAGGGATCTGAACAGGAGTATCGGTACAGTTTACTCAGTTTAGCTTCCAATGCAATTTAATGCTGCTTTCTTTAAGCCAAGGCACAAAAACACCAGTGAAAGCAGAATTTCTCAGGACAAGAAAATGTGGTAGCTATGTGCAGCATAGTTCCATAATGTTTTGGCAGCAATTTACTTGCTGTTATCTGAGTTAAAAAGAAAAGAATTTCCAAAGAGGGACAAACCCAGATCACATGTGTACTTTCAGAAACAAAGTAGGAAAGGTTCCATCTATGACATTTCAAGTACCATCTACACTAACATCTTTACCAATTCTTGAAACCAGTGCTTTGCTTTTCCAGAGGGCCTCTGGCAAAGCCTGGCCATTAAATACAAACCTCAATATAACTGCAGACCTCCATTCCTAAACTGATAGTATTGACTGTTGCAGGGCTCATGGTAACTATCACAATTACAATCCTTTTAACAACAAATTTTCTACTCACCAGTGCCTACTAATAGCCAGGCTGTTTCTTGAGTAAAATTACACAACAATGTAATCCTTGGTTGAATAAGCCATGCCTGGAAAAAAGCACTTTCATAATGACTGAAATTTGAGATGTCTCAAGGTGGATTGCCTTAACCCTCAATTCAGCCTCTCCACAATTGCAGCAGCATTAAGGCACTTGTTTCTTAAATTGGTGTAACACTCCTTAACCATAAGAAAAAATTATAGTGTACACGAGCCACAGTAGCATGATAAAAATGGTACTTGTTTACAAACTCTACTGAGTCTTCTTTATCCCTAAGATCATCCTCTAACCAACTACAATCATAATTGCTTCTGCATGAGGTTGCCTATTAGGGAGGTTCCAAACACACCTATCAGATGAAACAAAGCATAGAAGTTAGTTTTGAAGTAATATGCCAGCTACCAGAAAAACCTGCAGCAGCCATGAGGAGGCAAAAGAATTGGCTCAGTCAAATGGGCTTCCCACTAACTGCCAGGAACCTCCATCTCACATTCCTTGGCCTGAATTTTTTTCCCATAAATTAGTTTAAACTTGGTTTGTTTCTTATTCCCATTATGACTTTTCTCTTATTCTTACCTTCTCTTGTGCTTTCTCAGCTCTCCCCTCATGTAAGAAAAAAGCCATTTTTCTTCTAGGCAGACCATGCATACCAGCTAGGAACACAGACACAAGTCCTCAGGTTTCATGTGTATTTAAAGGCAGATTTACAAAAAACAAATAGACAAACAAACAAAAACAGGGACAAAGCCCCACAAAACAACAAAAAAACCCCCACTCAAAACCACAGGAACCAGGTATAAGAAAGAGAATGGGTACTTAGAAGGAGCAATATTTTTGGGGGGATCCTTCATTCTTCAAAATGGCCAAAATTTTGCGTGTTTAATGGGTGATGTACAGGAAGCAAGGAATAGCAATGGATACATCAATGATGCTGATAATGGAGCCTCATCTCTAGATCTGCGAGAGTAATACATTTGCACATCCTGTCAATGTTATTCTCTGTGGATGCTGACTACGTACAAATGAAATTCACAGTCTCCAGTGTATCTAGATTATTCTTCAACAGTCCACAAGTTTTTGCTAACTGGCCTGGCTGCTATTGCCCTTACCCATGCATATGGTCTAATTCCTTTATTTAAAAATTCTATGCTGAGACAAACACAGATTGTGTAGGTCAACTTCCCAGGCAACAAGACTAGCTAAAGTCTGTCCCACTAGCCAATCAGATTCTAAGTGGACAATTTCGATTTAACTTTTGGGATGGTTTCTGAATCTAACATGCTGCTGGTGCATTTAGGGTTAACCTTCCAGTTTGGATCTGCCCTGTGCAAGGATTTGTGCCACACCTTTGCTCTCAGGGGTTCTTCCAGAAAGTCCTCCCTCTGTGCAGTGGCTTCAGAAACAGACATGCCCATGCAATCTCTGTTTAGATTGCTCTGAACATAGCTCATTCCTGGGTTCTAAAATGCAGCCTGTTCAGAGTCTGACAAGGGGAAAAAAAATAGCTTTCTGCTCAAGCAAAGTAAGAAGCAACTTCGCAGACTATCTGCTTTATTTGGGATAAGACAGAAATTATCAGTTGTTTCAGCAATCTGTACAACCTGAAGAGTCGGTTTTACTTCCTACTTGCATAACCTTGGCTTCTGAGGAAAGAGTTGGAGGGATGCAAGGCAGAAGCAGGAGCAAACAGGATCAATAAAGTACCAAGTTCTTTTCTTCTCCTGGTTGTCCTATGCCATGGCAGAAGGCAAGCTTAGTCTCTTGCAAGTCCTCCCGAACAGGTAGAGCAATGGCTGACTACAGTGGGAGTGATGTGGGAAGAACAGCTGAAAGAGGGGAGAGAGAGACAGAGCTCTAATCATTACTTCAAAACAATTTTCCTGTTGCAAGAACCATTATCACCTCTTCCACAAACAAGACAATTTATGATAACAAAGTCCAATTTATCAATTAACAATAATGCCCCTAATAATTTTTGAATGACAAAAAAATAGCTTGGTCTGTTTACAGTGGTGCAGGATAATGAATGCTTTGCTAGAGATTTCCACGCGTTTCATACCTGTTTCAGGCCTTACGCAACTGCATCTCCAATTAAACTGTTGCTAGCTTGGGGATTGTTTTGTCATTTTATCTCTTACATGTAGGGCTATATTAGCGTGTTTTTTTGTAACTGATTATATTTGTTCCCTTGTCCCTGGGGTTTTCTTACACAGCACTCCAGTACGTGTTTCCAGTTAACTTAAGTGTCACTTTATTTGGTCACTGGGGGGATGGTTGTCTTATTACTCTTCTATCTCAGTCTGCTTGCATCAATCCACTCACAATTTGTTTTCTTCCTTGTTAATTATTCTTAATGCATCCAGTCTTAGAGGTTCAGCAGCAGAATGCAGGTTCTCTGCATTTTTGAAAGCCTCCTGAGCAAGTTTAATACAGTTATGCCCCTGTGCTGCATACCAATCTGTACACCACACATACTAACACTCATGAACCTAAATGTCAACCTACACTTATACCCAGGCATACCACACTGACAGCTTGCTTCGCTCGATAATTTTTTCACAGTACTGGGCCTGGTGAAAAGGCAGATGGCAGTCAGGGGCAAAAGGTGCACAGCTGTAGTCCTTAATGTTATTGTTAGCACACATTAGAATGCATGGAGGCAATAGTGAGGCAGAGGATTTGTACCCCTGACATGCTTAGAAAAATCCATTTGCCCTGATAAATAGGAAGCAAATACAATGGGCCAATAAATAATACAGGAAACAACTGACAAAATTATAAGCATTATGTACAATATAATAATAACAACATATCAACCTAGTTTCATCACCCAGAATATTAATACCAGGCTCTTTGTAACTAAGGAGAGTAAGTTTACCTAGCTCTTTGGCTTCCATGGAGTGGAACCACTCTGCCTTCCAAAGCTTCTAATCAGAGATGACCCATTTAAATGCATCCCTTTATATTTACTGAAATTAGCACGTGCATTAGAGTTAAATCTCTATTAGACAAACACCTCTCCAGTACAAATCCACATGATGGTTTATTTTCCTTGATACTTTCATCTTTTATCCTGAACAAATGAACTCTGAGCTATTAAACTTATCTACTTTCTTCCAGATACTAGTATGTTAAGATTTAGTTACATCTTTCTCCTCATTGTCTAGTACTAATATTCTTCAAGTACTCTCAGGTCACCTAAGACACTTTATGACACCTCTACAACTAGGTAGATAACAAGTGATGACAACTTTTTCCCAGATTCCCACTTTCTGCTGCAGGGATTAACCTGACAGTTGTTTTGCTCTATTTTGTTATTGCTCTAAGCATGTCATTCTATACAAACTTTATAGTGGAAAAAGTCCTTATTAATTTTGCAGAAAAGTCCCAGGTATTTTTAGTAAGTGGTAAATTTTCAGAAATTTAGACTGGTTGGTTAACTGCATGTGTTTTATAAACTCTAGAGGAAGTGAAAGGAGGAAAACAATTTTCTGTTTTGTGACAGTTGATAACACAAATATCTGAAAGCCATTGTTAACTTCTGTGTTACAGGCTTCTAACTCCTCTGAGTATCTTCTCATCAGAAATGGGTTATTTTAACACTATTCAAAAGTAGTAGCTGACTCTGCTCCTTTAGTTACAAAAAGCACTAAAAAATCGTTTATAACCCTACTAACAGTTCTTCATTAAAATATAATTCTGATTATTCTCTATTTTAGGAAAAGAATTGAAGACCATGACACTACATACATCTACATTTGAGACAGTTAGAGGCTTTCAGACTGATAAAGGCTTTTAAAAGTCCTAAAAAGAAAAAACCAATCAGGTGTACCAGAACACAATGTTTTGATTGTGATAACAGTCTCACACATATATTATATTCCACCTGTGCATTAAAGAGTGCATGGCAAGAGATATAGGGCTCTGACTCATAAGCATTGCAGCAAACTGCTGCAGCAGTTGAAGACATTACTAACACACAGATCATTCTGCCTTGTGCCAGCCAGGACAATGGAGCGTCCCATGATGTAAAGTCTCTTCAGCAGGCTGTATTTTCTCTTCATGTAAAGTGCAGTGTGACTTTGGGAAGTTGGCAGTAACAGAGTCTCCATATCCCTAGACATCCACAAAGCCTCACAGCAAAAACCACTGTGTGCTTTTGGCTTAAGAAGCAGTGCCATGTCCACACCCCAGCTATCACAGGTTAAACTGGAACAGCACCATCAAACTTGGACCAGGTAGTTTAATCTTCGCAAACACTTCAGAATCTAATGGGCCAATTCCAGGAACATGTTTTATGATTTATGGGAGAGGAAGCCTACCCACAGGGTAGTGTCCTATTAAAATATTTTATTTCAAAGTACTAAAATTTGTGTCAGAGCTGTAAGGAGAGGACCACTATTTGGGCCTAGCAGAACCTTGAAGAGTTTAGTAATTTTTCATAGGAGGTCTCTAGCAAAGCTGGTGAGAATAATCTGTGCTGAGCCTCACAATTTCATCTACTGACAGACTTTTTTTCCTGCATTTATACCTAAGTTTCTGAAAGTATGAAGATTTTCCAAGCTATGAAGACAGTATGTAGTTACAGCTGTTCCAAGAACTTTCTTCGCCAGAGGCTAACTAACTATCTCTTAGCTGTCTCCGCTAACTTATCATTTATTGCACAAGCAAACTGGACAGTAAGTATCATTATCACTTATCCTACCTAGAAACTGTCAAGCACATGATTGTGAGTTAACTCAAGTACACGACTCAGGTAGATTAAAACATCATATATTACAACAATGCTCCATAACTGCTGCTAAGTTTAACGTGTACAGGTTACTGAAAAAGATGGCAAAGGCCAAACAGCCTCTAGCTCTCAGACAGACAGCAGGCAAAGTCACTGCAACAATGAACACAAAACCCTTGCAAGGTAAGTAGCAGAATTTACATGTAATACAGTACAAAACATGTAAAAAGGCTGAAAAACTCATTAGGGTTTCTAAAAGGAACACAGATATCTTCTTAACAGTAATGTTCCTGGCTAAGGCAGTCTATGTGAATTTACAATTTTTTTCACAAAATTATTTATCCCTTTTATGATATCCTCTTTGTGACTGGATGACTCTTCCTGGAATCAACTGTTTTGCTTGATTAAAAGTTGCCTTCACCTACCACATTTCTTGTGAAGAATGAAATTCTCTGTAACATGTCAAAAACACAGCCTGCAGCAGCATTACTCTGCCAAAATGCAATCCTATCATAAAATCATAGAATGGTCTCGATTGCAGTGAGCCCTAAAGATAATCTAGTTCCAACTCCTACCACGGGCTGCACCACCTTTCACTAGACCAGGTTGCTTAGAGTTCCATCCAAACTCACCCTGAACACTTCCAGGGACGGGACGTCAACAGCTTCTGTGGGCAACCTGTTCTAATGCCTCACTAACCTCACAGGAGAGAATTTCTTCCTAGTATCCAATCTAAACCTCCTGTCTTTCAGCTGGAAACCATTCCCCCTTAGCCTGTCACTGCCTGTCCTTGTAAAATGTCTCTCTACACCCTTCTCGCAGGCTCCCTCCAGGTACCGGAAGGCTGCACTTCAAAGCCTTCTCTTCTCCAGGCTGAACAAACCCAATTCTCTCAGCCCTTCCTAACACGAGAGGTGTTCCACCCCTCTGTCATCTTGGTGGCCTCCTCTGGACTCACTCCAACAGGTCCATATCTTTCCTGTGCTGGGACCCCAGAGCTGGATGCTGCACTGCAGGTGGGGTCTCACCAGAGCAGAGCAGAGGGGCAGAATCCCCTCCCTGGCCCTGCTTCCCACGCTGCTTTGGATGCAGCCCAGGACACGTTTGGCTTTCTGGACTGTGAGTACACATTGCTGGGTCATGTCCACCACACCCAATTTACCTTACCAGTCAAAATTAACCTGATTCATCTGAATTTCTGTGTTAAAGAGTGGTCATATGAATTGCTGTGTCAGCAGATGGCTAGAAGCAGTGACTAACGCAAACAACAGTGGCAGAAAGCTGACATCTGCCTCTTCACTGGCATTACTGAATGGCCTGTCCTGTACACCATCCCAAGATGAAGGATTTATTTTGGCTTTAAGATCTGTTTAGCTTTAAATAGAAGCAAACTATTCTTATGTCCTAACCAGAGTGTGAACACTAAATTAAAAGAAGTCTGCATATTGACAAGGCCAGCTGAATTCAAAACTCCACATTTTAAATTGCACACCTTCCTTCTTGAGTAGCTGTATTTCATGTGCATGCATCTGATTTAGTAAGGAAGAAGTATAAATAGAAAATAAAAATACCTCCTATAACAGTTTAGCAATGAGCTCATAGGGGAGCACAGACAGAACACCCATAAGGCTTTATCTTGTGATTACTCTGCAGGTTGAGTAGCAGCAGAGATGGCTCCAATTTATCCAGGAATTTGATAGCCTCTAGAAAAACTTACTCATCCCAGATCTGCTATTTGCCTTTGGTACTTCTGATCAAATTGTGTAACTGAGCAGACAGCAGTCACTCACCTGGGAAAACTGCATTAGGGTACCCAATAAAATTGCGCTTGCACACTGAGAACATATTTGACAAAATACTGAAACAATCCTCTCTTAAGAGACCATCTCCCTCCCCATTTTACTGTTGTTTTCCCTCATCATCATACTCACCAGGTTGATTTTTGATAAAATACATTTTTGAGATAAGAAGGCTAATGAGACACTCCAGGACTTGTCTCAAATGTTACATGTTTAGGTAGGAGAGAATCTTAACATATTCTGCTACTTCATATTCATACTTCAATACAGTGCACTGATTTATAAAATTTACCATTATGTTCTAATTGTATTCAGTTGCTATTGTATTATGTGAAAACAGATACCATGACTGAGAAGTTACAAACATATTCTACTGCTTGAGAATTTAAAAAAAAATATTGGTATAACACATGCCTTGCTTGTGGATTCACAACCTTGTAATCTGAAAACTAAGAACACATGAAACAGGCAACAGGATCCCAGAAAAATACTGTGAAAACAACAAAAAAAATCTCTACATTTTCTCTTCGGAGAATGAGAAGTAGAGTTTCTTTTTTTGTCTGTGCTGTTTAATTTTTTTTTCCTGGTTGCCAGGACAAGAATACCCCCTTTCATATGATGAAGTTAAGTATGAGAAAAAACGCTTATTTAGGGAGGATGAAAGTCCCATTAAAGTCATGCCAAATTCAGCTTTACTTAGATTCTACTGTCTTAAACATGCTTGTATCTGGGCAAAACCAAGTCCACAGTTCAAGAAGACGAGAAAGTAGTCATAACTGGCTCTCAAACATTGTTTAAACAGTGAGCAGTAGCTTGTACAAAGAAGTGGTTTTTATGTAGTGTAATTCCACTGTGAGTAACGCTGGCTTAAACAGCACTGATGAAGGAAAAAAACATTCTGGAAGAAAACATAAAGCAAATGAAAAAAATTAGATAACTATAAAAAAGGAAGGAGAAAAGTGCAAAGATAAACGCTTGTGAGAAAAAAGAGAGGAACACAACTCAAACTTTATTGGAGGAACGAAAAGTGCATGGAGGAGAAAAAGGCAAGTTATGGGAAATTCTGCTAATTAAACAGTCATAAGATTTCCCTGGTATGCAGCTGTGATTTATACAGAATTTTCAGTGCAAGTCATGCTTTTCAAAGGCCGACAATACTCACTGCCTGAACAGACTTCCTTTCTAACCTAAGAGCATATTCCAATCTAGAACACATATTACATGTATGTAATATATGCCATTCTTTGAACAGCGGCTTGACTTGAGTCTTCGTTGAAGACAAAACCCATTGTCCTCCATACTTGCTTTTCACTTGGACTAAACTGAATCACCATAGTCTTTGTAATCATACAGCAAAGAAATTATTTTTCCCAATCTAGTATATTCAAAGTTCTACAGTGGTAGTTTTCTTTATGGATTCTGACACTGCCCTGTAATTAGCATAATTCTAAAAAGGAACACCAGAATAAGTTAATCATGATAGATTTTACCTGGGTCTTGTATTTAAGAGGCAAGCTCAGAGAATGTTTAAAGATGTGTAAATTCACATTTGCCATAGGAGCACTCTTAACCACAGGAAGAACAGCAAAATGGATTCTTCAAGAAATCAGGCTTCGGTTCAGAATTCTGGGTTTGCTCCACTGAACAAAAGATGTTTGACCGCTTCCAGAAGGCTGTGTAACAGGCCGGGAAGAGCCGTAACGAGAAAACAAATCATCTTACTACAGGCACACAAGAAGATAATGGGATGCCAGAACAACAACAGGTCAACACCCAGGAATGAATGCTTAATAACTGAGGACACATAAAAGTACCAGAGAAATCTATTTTGGGCATGGTTCTCTTTAACAGTCTTTTAAATTTCTTCAGTAATGAGTATGTTTACAAAATCTGCAGCTGACACAAAGCTAGTGGGATTTGGCGAGCACTTCAGAAGAAAGGATTGGAATTGAAATGGATGTTGAGAAATTGCAGAGGCTCAGAAACTATTAAGATAAAGTTCAACAAAATCAGGTGTAGAGTGTTACTCTTGTAAAAACATACACACAAAACTGGGACTATTTGCTTGGGAAGTACAATGGCTGCCTGAAAAGAACAAAGGGAGAAAGAGAGAACACCACTGTGTGCTTCTCCTCTTCCACAAAATATGACAGCAAGCCAAACTCCAGAACTTTAGAGACTACAAAATAAACAGAACACTAACACATCATCTCTACAAGCCAGCTCACCTTTCTCACACACCAGCTTTATTCTGGAATGTATTTAGAAAGGCTCTTTTTGACCAAGGAGATTGTTATTACCCTCTATTTAGCCTTGAAAAGATCTCACTTGAATATTGTCTTTTCAACATTGCACTCACAAAAACACCTTGAGAGTTTAGAGCAAATGAAGCTACTTTGAAACAGGCTCTATCTTTTAAACCTGTGAATAAAGACAGACGAGCATGACTCCATAAAAAAAAGGCTAATGGGAAAGGGGCATGAGCACCAAGCACATTCATAAAGTTGTATTTGAACGTAAGTTTTACTTTTAAATTAAGTAGTACTTAACTCTTCCACAAGAGAAGAAAAAGCTCAAAGCAGCTCCAGTTGACTTTGCTGTCAATCATACCAGGCTGAGACACACTCCACATGCAACAGAGTATGGTACACTCATTTCATTACATACTGCAGAACAACAGATGGTTAAAGAGTAACCTTCCCTCCTGGATTCACCTACTTCAGGGAATGTATTGCTCCCATTTAACAGACAGGTCATGAGAAGACCACTGGACGTCACCAGCCTCCTTGCTCAAGCAGGATCCCCTGGGGCATGGTACTCAGAATTTTGTCTAGACTGCTTTTGAATACTCCAGGGAAGGAGACTTCACAACCGCTCTGGGCAACCTGCTCCAGTGCTCAATTAGTAGAGAACTTCATGTTCAGGTGGATCTTCCTGTGCTCCAGTTTCTGCCCATTACTCAGCATTACTAGAGAAGAGCTTGGCTCTATCCTCATGACATCCACCTGTCAGATATTCAGATACTTATACATATTGATGTGATCCTCTCACAATCTTCTCCAGACTGAATAGGCCCTGTCCCTCAGCCTTTTCTCATAACTGGGATGCTCCAGCCTCCATCTTTACTGCCCTCCACTGGACATGTTCCAGGAGCTCCAAATCTGTCTTGTCCTGAGGAGCCCAGAACTGAACACATTGTTGAATTTCAGACAGTTCCTCTCTGCCCACCTCTCCAACCTGTTGAAGTCCTTCTGAAGGGTTGCACAGCTCTTTGGGGTATCGGCCACTCCTTCCAGCTTTGTGTCATCAGTGAACTCACTGAGGAGGCATCTGCCCCTTCATCCAAGTCACTGATGAACAAGTTAAACAATACCAGACCAGTACTGAACCCTTGGGGACACCACTAGAGACAGGCCTCCCTGTGCCACTGATTACAACCCTCTGGGATCTGCGGTTCAAGCCCAGGAAGCGTGGGCTGGATGAGCAGACAGTGAGGTACCAGTTCTCACTGCACCTCACTGTCCGCTCATCCAGCTCACACTTCCTGAGCTTCCCTACAAGGATATCACCAGAGACAGTGTCAAAACTCTTGCTCTTAATCCAGCTAAACATCCACTGCTCTTCCCTCATCCACCCAGGTAGTTGTCTCAGCATAGAGGGCAATCAGGTTGGTTAAGTATGCTGACTACTCTTCATCATCTTGTCTACCACGTGTGTGGACACGGCCTCCAGGATGAAACATTTCATCACCTCTTCAGGGGTTAAGATGAGCCTGACTAGCCTGTGGCTCCCTGGGTCCTCCTTCTTGCCTGCTTTGAAGACCAGGGCGGTACTTGCTTTTCTCCAGTACTATGGCAACTTTCCTGAGTGCCATGACCTTCCAATGATCTGAGAGGGGCGTAGCAATCACGTCTGCTACCTCCTTCAGCACTCATGGGTGTATCCCATCAGAGCCCAAGGACTTGTGGATGGCAAGTTCACTTCCTTATGATTTCCCTGGACACATGAATAAACATTTTTCTTCTGTTTTGGTTTTTATGCAGAAGCCTAGTCATAAAGCCATCTTCTTGCAATGTTCTAGCTTTAGCCTTTTTTGGCCACCCAGGCTAAAGCAGCTGGATTCTGCTAAGAACTGGCTGAAATATTAAAAAATAATCTTTTCTGCTATTTCTGTTGCAGTGAGTGTAATTGTCTCTGGCAGACAATTGGTAGTAAACACAGAAATAGCATCACTAACTGTTACAGCAGGGGTTTCAAGGTGGTAATGGTGAGGTTGCTGTAAATATCTGCAACTCCCCGATGGTAATGATCTCCTTTTGGTAGAAGTATCCCTGCAAGAGTTCCGCTGATACATCCGTTTCTAAACAGACTTATTATGTTGGTATCATTCTTCATATAAATCAGCTTTAGTTCTACAACAATGTATCTAGCTAGTCAAAGACATACCTCTTCTCGTAGTGGTACCTTATCTAGTTCAAAAATTTTACGTCAAATTTTACCATTACTGCCTGCATCCACACCATTAATACAAGTTAAGGGCTCTCATCTTTTCTTCCTTTTGCTATGTTAGATAAATTAATAGGGGGAAAACAGATTTATCCTATAGTGTGTGATTATTCATCATGTTTACATATCCATTATGCACAAAGCTTCAGCTACTTGAATCTTGTATAGGGAAGCCTTATTGACCCTTCCAATTAAGATCTTCGTAACAGTTGAACATGCCTCCCTTGACAAAAAACCCCCATGTTTCCATCCCCTTAGTACAAGTTACAATGAGATTCAATGGTACTTCATCAAAACACAAGAAGAAAAAGCCTTCAGACTGACACCAGCAACAGGCATGTTCACGCTCTCGCAAAATGAAATCGGCTGCTGCAACCTTCCTAAAATAAACATAATCATTAACTAAATATAGCTGCATCTATCCCAGAGTCACGAGAACCATTTTTTATTTTGCCTGAAAGATCAACTTTATATTTCCTTTTCTTCTCTGTGTGCAAACAAAAAGAATGGCTTGACCTGGTTTAGAATGGTTTGAGTACTGCTGAATCCAACAAACAGTTGAGCTGTCTTGAAAGAAAGCTTCCCCTCCATTATTTAATGTTTGTTTTCTCTTCTGCAGAGAGAAAAGGCAAACAGTCCTCAGATTTACGCTGGGGAATGGAGGAAGAAAAACAAACCACAAACGCAAATGACTGCTTAATGAGAGTTTCAGTATTAAGAAAAGGGTATTAAAAAGAATAAGAAAAAAAAGACATAATAAAAAAGGATCTCTTTACTCCTTTCATTTCCACTAGCATAATTTTCCAAGAATGTTAACTACATACTTTTATCTCTTAGACACCAGTTTGCAGCTTAAGACAAAGCTAAAACCAAAGCTATAAATTACAAGTGAATCAAAAATTTACATAATGACATAAGTTATTTTGCATATAAAGATTTGAAAGTTTCAGTTTCTTTGAATTTGTTCCCAAGTAAATATTTTTCACTGACAACGGTGAACTGAAAATACAGCCTTTTAAACTTTTTACTTTACTGATACTTGATGTTGTCCACTTAGCACTGATTCTTACACGCTTATCTTTCGGCATTTCGGTCATTTACATAAAAAATAAGATGAAGCTAACGACTACACTGGAAAACTACAGGAACAGTAGTAATTAGCATCGTACTGCCAGCACTGTAAATTGGTGATTGAACAATAAAAAGCGCTGCAAGCTAAACACCACGTAAACAATACCTGTCACTTAAAGACCACAAGGTGCTCCCAGCACTGCTTCAGGTCTTTAACTACTCCACCTGACTACAGCAGAGGAACTTCACGTTAAACTCAGTCACCTGAGCATCTGTGGTAGCTACTGATTTCACTTAGGTTCCTATGAACATTCTTACTCCACAGTACAAAGTGAAATTTACAGTAAGAGATACACTACTTTCAGAACGGCAAATACCACCCATGTGACATGATCTTAGAAAATGTAACTACATATAACACCACGTACGGTAGTCTGGCTGTATTTTTTTTGTCTCTACAACTCGCTTTCAAGAAAAAAACAAATTCTCAGACTGGCGGGCCCATTATTTTAATGAAGTACTTAGCCGCCTATTACACGAACAGGTATAGCTTGTACAAAAAGCATGAGAGTTCTGCAGCCCCTGCAAAGCAGGTAAACCACCTAAAGCATAAAAAAACCCCAAAAAACAAACAAAAAACCCCCCAAAAAACCCCATAAACAAAAAACCAACCCAAAAAACAGCAGCAGCACGTGGAACTGGAAAGCGTACTTCCAAGCCAGCTGTAAAAAACCTACTCCAAGGGAAGCAAGCAAGACGGAAGAAACGTTAACTGCACTATGTTCCCTCCCTATCCCTCAGAAACAAGAGATCCACCGCGGCTCTTCACCCGCGTTCATTCTATCTGCCTCAGCAGCCGCCCCGGCCCTGCACCGCGAGGAGCTGCGGGCAGCCCAGCGCTGCCGCTGGAGCCGGAGCCTGCCTGACAGGCCGGTTCTGCTGGAATGTTCTCAGCAGCCTCCTCTCGTCCACGACGGCACCCTCTGCTACTGGAGAGGGGGGACGGGGTCTAAGTTTTTCCCCAACATTTTTTTTTTTTTTTTTTAAGGGGAGGGAGACACCCGCCCTGGGCACGCACACACACACAAACACACACACACTCACTCCCAACAGCCAGACACAGCTGACCGAAGACCCGTCAGGCTAGCTCCTCCCCGCCCCTCCAGCGGGGCAGAGGCACGGCGCAGTTCCAGCACCTTCTTCACCTCTTCCCCAAACTACTCCCGCGAGTGCCGCCGGCGCCCTGCCGCCGCCTTCGTACGGAAAGAGGTCCTGCCCCTCCCTCCCCGCCGCAGAGGCGAGCTGGGAGGGGCACAGGAGCGCGGCGGCGGCACCCGATCGCAGCGCAGGCTGCCCGCCGCTGCACGGCCAGCGGGGAGCGGAGCCCCGGCCCTGCGCACAGCGCCGCGGAGCGCAGCGCACCCCGCCCCGCGCGCGCCTGCACACCTCCGCCCCCCCCCCGCCTCTCAGCTGAGCGACAGCTTCTACGACCAATAGAACCGCCCCTTCTGCGCAAGGGGGCGGGCACTCCCTGCCCGGGGAACCAATGGGAACACCGCTGCCTGAGCAGTGGCGTCCGCGAAGGGGGGGCGGAGGAGGGGCAGGAGTTTAGGAAGAGGAGGGAATGGCTGTCACCAATGAAGTCATGTTCGTAATCTAGTCCCTCGCTCCGGTTCTGGACTCGGGTGACTCACTGAGTGGGGACAGGAGCGACAATCAGCACGGCGCTCCGCCCGGGCGGAAGGTAAATACAACTTGCAACTTGGTCCAACCCCGCCAGCTCCCCGTGCCCGGCACGGTCCTTTATTGTCAGCGGCCGCGACGGCTCGCACCGTGCCCACCTTCCCTCTCTCCATCGCTCCCCTTCCCCGCGCACGGCCCCGCCGGTCCCAGGCGCCGCCGTGCCACCTGCTTCCTCTCCCCACCTTTCCCGGCGCCCGGCCCTCCCGAATATTTATATCCCCCGGTGGGTGGAGAGAAGAAACTTTTGATCCGGTATTATTCTGGAATAATCACGACGCGGATCTCCGGAGTGGGAGCGACAGAACCCCCACGGAGTCGCCAGTGGCTGACTCGTGAGTCAGCGGCACTCTCGGTCTTGCCGCCCAGCGAGCGTGTCACGGGCTGCGGGCGACGCGGCCACGGGAGAAACAGATCCTTGGGGAGCGACAGCCCACACGGACGGGCCGTGGGCGGTTCCGCCGCAGCTGCCGGGGGGCGCAGGGTGAAGTTCAGGGTGTCCGGAGGCAGCAGAGCGCGGTGCGGTGGGGCTGTTTCTCCTCCGTGGCACACGCTGGCGCAGACCCAGCCGAGCCAGGGGAAGTGGGGAGGCATGGGGAGGGAGGAACATGGTGCGTGGGGGAGCGGTCTCGCCTGAGAGGAGAGTAGCGGCATTCCCCGGCAGAGCCAGGGAGGCCATGATCCGGATCATCTCGCTGTCTGCCTGTCACAAACATTGCACACATCGGGGAGGGGGAAAGAAGCGGGGGCTGGGACTTCGGCCGACGGGCTGCGGCTCCTGTTGCTTTTCGGTCTCTTTTTTTTAACTGTGCAGTCACTCCTGCTGTAAAGGTGTCGCGGCTTACTTCCCAAAATAGCTTGCATGTCGTCGCACCCCTCCCGTTTTCCCTGCAGAAATTCGCCCTCCTCCTCCTCCCCACCCCCAAGCAGAGTAGCACAAAACATGCGCTTACAATTTTGGAATCGCCTGCCAAGCAAAAAAGCGTTTTATTTCCGGTGTGCGCGGAAATTTATTTTTTTTTAACCCGGCCGGGCGGGAGCGAGGATGCACACGCGCGCGGTTGCTCAGGTAGCTGCGGGTCGCTTGCCCCTATGTCGGGAGAGGGGACGGCGGTGTTTGGCACCTGGAAAAGTTCTGTGCCCTGCCGGAGGCGGGGTGGGCGGCAGAGAGCTGCTGCAGCCAGCTGGCGGGCGGGGCCGGCGGGCAGCGGAGCCCGTCCCCGGGCCGCTGCGGGGCAGAGGCGGGAGGCGGCGGCGGCGGCTGGGGGAGGATAGGAGGGTGGGTGGCCTTTCTCGTTCCTCTGCCTGTGCGAGCGGCGGCGGATCAGGAAGTCATCGCTGCCACACACAGGCGCACAGACATGTTTGGTCGGCGTGACATGGTGGCGGAGGGGAGGAGAGGCGGGGAGACGGGCCCAGCCCAGCCCTGAGGCATGACCCGGCTGCTCGCCCGCCCGCCGGCCCGCCTGCCGCCCGCCTGCGGCCGAGGTACGGGGCCGTGCGCGGAAACCGCCGTCAGCAGCGCACCCGCTGCTTCGTGGAGGGGCGGGAGAAGGTGGCAGCGGGGCCGCATTTCCAGGCAGGGACGTTTTACAGCCTGTCGGCCGGGGAGAAAACTTTCCAGAAAGGCTGGAGGGGGAATACAGGGCCCTGCTGGTTGTGCGCGCCCGCCCCGGCGCCTTTGCGGGGGAGGCGGCAGGCGGCCCGGCGCCGAGGCCTGCGCGCCGCCCGTCCTGGAGGGCCCGAGCACCCGAGGGCAGAGCAGCGGTGCTGCCGCGGAGGGAGGGAGGAGCGGCCGCCCTTGCCCCGCCGCCCCGCGGGGTTCCCGGGTCGCGGATCCCTGCCGCGGCTCTTCCTTGTGTCCGCGGTGCATGGAGAAATGGAGTTTCTTATGTTGTCTCCTCCCCTCTTAAATTTATAATGGTGGAACTACAAACTGCGCACGGCTGGAAAAGTTACAGCTCTTCTAAACTCGATCTGAAGTTACAGTTTAACGATTGGCTTGGGTTGTTTTTGTTTTGGTTTTTTCCCTGAGCGTGCGTTATGCTCAAGTAAAGGGAGTGTAAAAGTGTGTGCATGATTACATACATCGCACCGAATTTGTTTTTTCTTGCTGTCTGCTTCTTACGTTCGATATTCAGACTTAGCGAACTTTGCGTTAACGCTGTTCTTTTTAGGATGTACTCTTATGAATATTTATGTGAGTGTGAATATGCAAGTAAATAACCGGCTGAAGAATTTAAGATAAAAAGTTGTTGGTGGTTTTTCCGTTGTTTGGTCGGATTTTTTACCGCTTTAAGTATTCTGCATGCTTTCAGTGAAGAATTGGTCTGGGGTCTGTGACACGGCGTTGTTCCGTTTGCATTCTCTCCTGTTTTGCTTTAGCTTTCTAAAGTGTTAAGTGGTTTTAACCACAGCCCATAAGACCCAAACGATAAACTGTACCAGAATTTAATTCCTTTGGTAGTATACCAGTTACTTGTTCGGGGTGGGGCAGTCTCTTCTGTACAAGTTACTATTGTTGTGCAAATGCGGGCACACTTTCTCTTTGGGAACCTAATTGCCCTATTACTGTCTCTGACTTTGTTTCTTTTGTCCTTTTGTTATTCTAAAGGAAAAAAAAAGTAGTGTACCAGGAGGACAGGCTTGCGTCAAGGCAGTTTTTTGTGTCTGTATATATATATTTGTGTCTATATATTTATCTATCTATATCTATCTATCTATCTGTCTATCTGTCTATCTATCTCAGTAATAGAAAGCAAAAAGACTGTATGGATAGTGAGCTTTTAAAATTTGAGTGCATCATACAGCATATGTGGACTTGCCAGAGCTGAGAGTAAAGCTTCGTTAAAAACATTATTTCTCTCATGAGTTATGTCTCAGCTTTAAGACTGGTATTTCTGTGGTGTTGCATAGAACATGCGCCGAAAGAGTGTGTTCAAAGCAGTCTTAGATCTTTTCTTTTGTTCATTTCTGAAGTGGTCTGTGAGCGTTTCTTGTCAAGTTTGAAAAATGCTTTCACGAACACCTGAGGCTTGAAAATTAAGAAGACAAAAAGTCCTTCAGCTGGTATACTTATATTACATGTATTCTGGACAAAGGTGTGTTTGAAATTACTGTCTACAGATACATTTTTCTCAGTTTTTGTTGGACTTTAGAAGTTAAGGTCAGAATGTGCACAGTAGCAACTTAAAAAAATGGTTTTTGTGGTCCTGATGAGTAATATTGCTGTTAACTACTAGTGATTCCTTTTCAGAAGGAAACTTCTAGTTCTTTGTATGATTTAGAACATTTTTGCAAATTACTCATCAAAATGTCTGTTACATTTCCACGTGTTTCCTGCTGCAGTCAAAGTTCTCTGTGTGTAAAGGATGTTTCCTGGACCTCCACCAGTTTTGGACTTTATCAGATTAGTTGTTTTTTTTTTCCTGATTCCCTAGTGGAATAGTAAACACAACATTATGGTGTAAAAATCACTTGTCATAAAATTGGCATTAGAGAAAAGCTCATGTCTTATTTCCAAGATAAAATAAAGCAGGATGAATAAGGGAAGAAAGTAAAGCTTTCTTAAATACGTCTTTTGATAGTTTGTAAATACAGTAGAATAAGAAGACTAACACTGAAAATTGTTATCTTTATTTCTGACATGTGTAAAGTCATTACTTATTAGGCGTAAACATTTTCCTGTTTGTCTCCAGTTGGCAGAGAGTATTTCCTATTTATCACTTCAGAGTTTGAGTACCCAGGTGGATCATTTAGAAGTGGGACCTTTCAGAAAATGTTAAAAATAAGTTTGTTTTTACAGAAATTATACACTTTTCATGTATCTTTTCGTCGATATTTTACCACAAGTAACTTGTATTTAAAACAATCTTCTCCCTTCTTCCTCCTCTTCTTCCCTGTTTAAGTAAAGCCAAGGCCTGTCAGTCCCATGGTGCATTCCTTTCCTTCTGCCTATATCTCACTGTGGCTTTTTTTTAAAAATAATCGAATGAGAAGACAATGTTTGATAACTGTGATTAATACCCGTAGTAAAGCTGACTGTATGAAAACTTAATCCATGACCATTCAGTAGTGTCCTGTATCAGTTTTCTGTGCCTGAAGTTTACAGTGGAATCTACATACGGAGCAAACATGGGCTTGATCTTGGGCATTGTCTTACGGCATTTAAACTTGTGACTGCAGCTCTCTGCTGTCCTCTTTTCCTGAAGGCTACTGTCTTCTGCAGCAAAGCTATCAGAAAGGATCATATGTCTGTGCTGTGGTGTCTTCACAGTAAAGTCTGGCAGCATAGCTTAGCCTAACTTGTGTGCACTCTGATTTGTGATTATGCCTTTTGACAGTCTGGAGTACTTTCAACTCCCAGCTGTTAGCCAGTCATTTTTTGCTGCTGATGTGAGTTTTTCCTAAGAGAGTAGACTGAAAGCTAGAGCAGTTGAGGAAAGTTGAACTTCGTGTAAAGCTGAAACAGCTATGCAGTAGGAGTAAGAATTTCTAAAAGAATATTTCAAGGTGAGAGTATTGACTATCATCCTAAAGTAAACTGTCTCTGCATGTGAAAATGGATCTTACGCTACATGACTCCACAATGAAGTTTCTGGTGTAAGCATTCCACCCATTTTGTGAGCTCTGCTGGGATGCCTGCAACAGTTTCTGACAGAGAGCTGGACATGCAGCTAAAGTAGTGTGCAGAGGTTTTTTTCTTCTGGGTTAAGTGTCTGGACAAGTAATTAAGGTTCAGCATTTCTGGTTCTGTGGTTTGTGTTTTAAACGACAAGTTCCCTTGCAGAAGGTTTTCAAGTTACACTGACACTGCATACCATGAGTATGCAAAGGCAGGATCTCAGCTGTTAGTGTTTGGCTTCTCTTACGTGAGCTAATAACTATGGTATATATTAGTTGAAGATTTGAGTATTTTCACTGATTTTTTGTTGTTTCGTGTAAACATGTTTATTGATTGAATCATCATTTAATCAAATGACAATAGTTAAATCGTGATAAAAGGTAGTCCAGAGTGTCCTATGAAGTTGTACAGTACAAAACATGATTTGCTTTTAAGTATGGTAAGTTGTTTTATGATGATGAGCTGCTGTCATTATTAATCAGCTCTTCTACTTTGAGCATATTCATTTGATTATAGTTAGCAGATTATGCAAGTAATACAAATCACTGACAGTATAATTTCGTATTTTCTATGGCAGTATAATAAAGATAACTCCTTTAGCTTGTAGTGTATCAGAAGTTTACAGTTTATCTTTTCAAAGCCACCTGTGACTCATGACTTCAGTTGGAAATGTGTGGGGAGAAGCAGACTGTAACTATTTTTCTGTGAAGACAAAGTTACAGTCAGTATTGCAGTACCTTTGTGGCTGTTTGGGTCCACGTTTGATCAGCTCTAAGCAGTATAGTTTCCTTACTTTCCACTACATATCCAAGGCAGGAGATGTGGCCAGAACATCCTGGCTGAGGTTCAATTTAGGTTGAGAGGAAAGGCAGAAGTTGTATTGGATGGTGAAGGGAGCAGACTAGAAGAATTATAAATACCTACTGCTCCATCTGTTCTTAGACTTGGTGTGTGCCCTGTCAAAGCAGTCTTTAATCCCTGGATCTTTTTGGGTGTACAGCTGGTCTTGAATTCCAAAGTAATGCAAATGGTTTTTTACCTGCTGTGTTTTCGTTTGGGATCTGCTAATATTTCCTCATGCGAAAAAAATCCCTGCCTTTGTTACCTTTGGGTTTGTAGTAGGTTTCTACCAAAATATGTGTAATAGAAACATTGAACTGGTGGGGATCCTATTGTACAGTGAGTTAGTTACATCTACAAAACTTTCTAGGTGAATATAAAATGGTAGTGCAGAAATATTTATGCTTAGGGGCTGTTATTTCAAATTGTTTACAGTGTAGGTATTCACTGTTCTAAACCATTTAAGCTAGAAATAGTTGAGCAGAGATACTGAATCTCTCTCTTAATCTTCAGCTCTTGGTTTTGTGGCTCTTCTTTGTATTTGGATCTGGCTGAAGTTACTCTGACAAAGGATAGGTGCCTTTTTTATTTCCCTGTCTTAGCTCTGGTTGTGTCCAGCAGAGATGGAGAAAGTCTTTGAGACCACAGGAAGAAGTGATTCACCACAACTAGTTCAGTTGCCAGTAGTTCGTTTGGGGCTGTTCACAAAAGAGAATTGGCCATGTTGATCTAAATAAATCTAAGAGGTGGTAAGGTCTTACAGTTCAGGAAAAAAACCCATCCTGTTTGAAGTCATGTGAGTAATATTACTCCAGTGAGTGTTTTGACGAAATTGTAAGATTGGACACTTGAAAAACAGTTAAACAACATGTAATGTGTTTGAGAATCAGGGCCAACAGCCTTGTCGTTTGGAACAATAAGATGGAATTTTTTTTTTTTTCATTGTACTATAGTCTTGTAATTTTTTGGAAACACTTACTTTTTTTGCCTCTCCTTCCCCTTGCTTTTTAATTCTAACAGGCACTACTCATTAAAAAGCAGTCCAAAGAAATAGGTCAACACTGGCTTTGGCAGGGAGTTGACTTCATACTGCTTTTTTCGTTGCAGTCACTAGAATTTAGCCAAACTAATACCAGTGCTATCTGCATGGAGCTTGGGCACTGTTGGTCCTGTTGTGTTTTTGTAGATTTTTGCTTTGACTTTAATGAGACTTTGATAAGGGCCTAAATGAATTAGGTATCTAGCTTTTACTGGATTTTAATGAGAGCAGGGTGCCTAATTTGTATGGGTTTTTTTAATACAATCTCAGACTTAATAAATATAAACTAAGCTGTTTTTGAAACGTGTTAAACCATAAACTTTTTAACAGGTTGGTTCTGTGAACAGATACTTAATTGGGAGGGCCATGCTGTGTTCTGGTTTAGATCAGTGCCTGTTTTTTTTAATTTTGTGGACTACTGTTGCCAGAGAAGGTTGCTTTGTCTCTTTATTTCCATGACTGTCTTCAGATAGGATTTATTACTTGCATTTAAGTAGTATTTTCCAGTGCTTTATGGTCCCTTGATATAGTTTTTATAATTTACTTTTTTTTTCCCATATTCTTTGACATACAAAATCTCTAAATACAAATCTGTTTAAGACAATTCCCAATTATGTGAGATTGGGTGAGTTTTATCTTCTCTCAAAGAAAGATGATGAAAGGACTTGATCTAGTGCAAGTGGTGCAAACATTCACCTCTGGGAGTTACTGTTTTTCATAGTTTGGACACTTGCTATCCTAGCAAAAAGAATTTTAAATTTTTCAGATCTGCATACAGGATATGTTTAATGTATTTGTAAATGGCAATGTAACTAATGGACCTGAGACTGGAGCCAGTTTTTATGAGAGCTATGAGTTGAATTTGAGATAGGGTGGATAGGTGAATAGAGGGGAAGATTTTGATACCCATTTTAATGCATAGGTGTAGGTAGATGTCTTTTGTGAAGTAAGATATTTTGGGATACTGTGTACTTGTAGTACTTCTGTAATTGATTGTTCTGTATACATTTTTCTGGATGGTGGTGGTGGTGCTAGGTATCCGCTTTGTTAAATGGACTGAATTTTGTTTATAATGCACAGAGCAACTCAGCTGTGAGAGTGTCAGTCTTAGATTTTGCAATATCATGATTGACTCATGTAAGAACTATTTGTTGTGTGGAAATGTGTGTTGTTCTTCGTACAGCCAAACATAGGCCTCTTAGAGGAAGCTATGGTGTTCGCAGTTGTGAACATTTGATACTTTGATTCCATTTGTGGTGGTGTTGTGGGGTTGTAGAGGACTGTAGGTTTTGAACTGAGAAGTTTCATAGGCATCTGTGTGTTTTAACTTGCAAGGAAACAGGATCCCAAGGTATCAAGTCATAGAATCACAGAATGTCCTGAGCTGGAAGTCACCCAAAGGATCATTGAGTCCAATTCTTGGTCCTCCTCAGGACACCCCAAGAATCACACCATGTGCCAGAGAATGTTGTCCCAATGCTTTTTGAACTCTCTCAGGCTTTGTGCTGTGACCACTTCCCTGGGGAGCCTGCTCCAGTGCCCGACCACCCTCTGGGTGAAGAACCTTTTCCTGATATCCAACCTAAACCTCCCCTGACACAACTTCAGGCCATTCCCTTGGGTCCTATCACTGGTCACCAGAGAGGAGAGATACAGTGACAGTGTCTGTCCCTCCTCTTCCCCTCATGGGAAAGTTGTAGACTGCAATGAGGTCTCCCCTTGTCTCATCTGCTCCAGGCTGAACAAGCCAAATTACCTTGGTGCTTCCCGTTTTGGGCCTTTCGCCATGTTTATGGCCCTCTTTTGGACACTCTCCAATAGCTTTATACCTCTCTTATACTATGGCACCCAAAACTGCCCCCAGCACTCGAGGTGAGGCCGCCCCAGTGCAGAGCGGAGGAGGACAATCCCCTCCCTTGCCCAGCTGCTGATGCTGTGCCTGATGCCCCAGGACAGGGCTGGCCCTCCTGGCTGCCAGCGCACTGCTGACTCACTTTCAACCTTCCCTTGACCAGGAGCCCCAGGTCCCTTTCTGTGGCACTACTTTCCAGTATCTCATTTAGTCTGTCTGTACATCCAGGGTTGCCCCATCCCAGGGCCAGAATTTGGCAATTGTCTTTGTTAAACTTCATATGGTTGGTGATTGCCCAGCCTTCCCATTTTTCTAGGATTCTCTGTAGGGACTCTCTGCCTTTGAGGGAGTCAACAGCTCCTCTTGCTTTTGTATCATCTACAAACTTACTATCCCTTCAAGCCCTTCATCCAAGTCTTTTATGAAGGTGAGTTCCAGCCCTGAAAGCCAACTGCATCCTGTGTTGCATCAAATGAAATGTGGCCAGCAGAACGAGGGAGATGGTTCTCCCCCTCTTCCCTCATGAGACCCTACCTGGAGTGCTGTGTCCAGGTCTGGGGTCCCCAGCACAAGAAAGACCTGGACCTGTTGGAGTGGGTCCAGAAGATGGCCGTGAAGTTGAAGTGGGTTAGGTAGAGCACCTGTCCTGTGGAAGAAAGACTGAGAGAGCAGGGGTTTTTAGCATGGAGAAGAGGCTACTTCAGGGAGACCCCATTGTGGCCTTTGAGTACCTGAAGGGGCCTTATAAAAATGAAGGAGAGGGACTTTTTATATGGACACACTGTGGTGGGACAAGGAGCAGTGGTTTTAAACTTAAAGAAGGTATATTTAGATTAGCTGTTAGGAAGAAATTCTTTACAGTGGGGGTGGTGAACCACTGGCAGAGATTGTTCAGAGAGGTTGTAGATCTCTATTCCTGCAAGTGTTCAAGGCTGGGTTGAACTGGGCTCTGAACAGCCTGGTCTAGTGGAAAGTGTACCTGCCCGTGGCAGAGGGATTAGAACTAGATGAACTTAAAAGGTCCCTTCCAACCCAAACCATTCTGTGATACTGTGTTTAAGAGCACCAGCCCTAAGGAGGAGCCCTGTGGAACCCCACTGGTGACAGGTCACCAGCCTGATGCCACCCCGTTCGCTGTAACCCTTTGTGCCCGGCCCATCAGCCAGTTGCTCACCCATCGCATGATGTGTTTACCCAGCTGTGTGCTGGACATTTTGCCCAGAAGGATCCTGTGAGAGACAGGATTGAAACCTTTACTGAAATCCAAAAGGATTACATCAACTGGCTTCCCCTGATCCAAGTAGGTGAGTTAGCCTGTCAAAAAAGCAAGTTAATTTTGACAGGCAGGACTTTTCTGTCAAGAACCTGTGTTGGCTGTGAGCGATGACTGCGTTGTCCTTCAGGTGTTTTTCAATACCTTCCAGAATAATCTTCTCCATAATTTTGCCAGTCACTGAAGCAAGACTGCCAGGCCTGTAGTTTCCAGGCTCATCCTTCTTGCTCTCCTGGAAAATTGGAATATCAGCCAGCTTCCAGTCAACTGGAGCCTTTCCCAGATTCCCAAGTCCATTTGAAAAATCATTGAGAGAAGTCTCGTGAGGACATCAGCCAGCTCTCTTAAGTATTCTCAGATGAATTCCATTGGGCCCTATAGATTTACAGGGATCCAGCGGGAGCAGCAGGTCCCATACAAGTTCAGGGTCAGCTGGGAGTTGATCATTCTCACAGCCATGGTCCTCCAGCTTAGGGCACTGGGGCCCCCTTAATCCATCACTGGCTTTGAGGACAGAGGCAAAGAAAGCATTAAACGTCTGCCTTGTCCATGTCCCTGTGTGTGAGGTGACCATCTTCATCCTGTAACAGGACAATATTATTTCTCCACTGTCTTTTGCTATTAATGCATTTCAAATCTGCTCTTTTTATTGTCCCCCTCTATTGTGGCCGGCTTCAACTCCAGCTGATCTTCAGCCTGACAGATTTTCTCCCTGCAGTGGTGAGCAGCATCTCTGTATTCCTCCCACATCACCTGACCTTGCTTCTGCTGAGCCTACACCTTCCTTTTTTGCCTCTACCTCCCAAAGAAGATTCCTGCTCAGCCAAGCCATCTTCTGCCTCACCTGCTCAAATTTGGGAATTGCCTCCTCCTGTTCCCTTAGAAGATGGTGCTTAAACAGTGACCAGCACTGACAGACCCCAGCACCTGCAAAAGCATTTTCCCAGGGTACCTTACTCAGTAATTCCCTGAGCAGCCTGAAGTCTGCTCTCCTCATGTCCAGAGTTGGGGTTTTGCTGGCACTTTCCCTTCTGTCAGAGATTTTAAGCTTGATTGCTTTGTGGGCACTGAGACCAAGAAGACCACCAATCACCATGTCACTCATAAGACCCTCTCTGTTAACAAGCATGAAGTCAAGGAGAGCATCTTTCCTAGTCATCTCTCTTAGTACTTGAGCCATGAAGTAGCATCCCGGCATTTTAAGAATCTCCTGGACTTGATTGTGCCAGCTGTGTGGTGTACCCAGTTAACATCTGACAGGCTGAATTAATTAATTCCCCATAAGGAGAAATTTGAAGGTGTCCCTTGGTTACGTGAAGAATTGATGTAATTGTTGTGCCTAGATGGTCTATAGCAGGCTCCCATGATGACATCTTCATTATTTGCTTGTACCTTAATCTTAACCCAGAGGGTCTCAACCCTGCTGTTTCCAATTGTAAGCTCCGTACGTTCTTGTCCCTCCATTATTAACAGTGCTGCTTTGCCTGCCCTTCCTATCCCTCCTGAAGAGCCTGTAACCATCCATCATGGCACACCAGCCACAGGACTCATCCCAGTGAGTTTTACTTATGCCAGATATTTCTGGCACTGGGCCAAAGCTTCCCCTTGCTCATTTCTCTGTGCTGTTCATTGTGGCCTCCACCTCATGGAGCAGATTGAGTGATCTCAGTCCTCAAGTTTTGGTGTGCCATCCCATTGCTTATCACAGGCAAGCCTGGTTTTATCCCTTCCTGCCTTCCAATCTAGTTTAAAGCTCTGTCAATGAGCCCTGCTAGCTCTTGTGGTAGAAGCCTTTTTCCACTCTGCAAAAGGTGCATCCCTTCAGGTATCAGTACACCAACTGTTATATAGACCATGCCATGATAAAAAAAAAAAAGCAGATTCTGCCAATGAGACCCGGTTTTGGAACCACGTGCCCCTGGGAAGCAGCAGACTTCCCTGTGGCTTGGGTCTGGTCTGCATAGCAGGCCTTCGGTTCACTTTAGAAGAGAGTCACCTGTCCCAGCTACCCTTCCCTTTTGATTAACAGGAGTAGTTGTGATGGGGGTGGCAGGTTGTCTTGCCCCAGGTGATTCCTCCATCCCAGAAAGGCCTTTGTCTACCTCATCAGTTTACTGTCCTTCCAGTTTCAGGGCATCATACCTCTTGTGAAAGGTACCAGTGCTGTTTGTTGTTCAAGTTTTCAGGAGTGTTCTGCCTTGAGTGGCCAGTGACCACCTTCCAGTGTTCATGTTGAAGAGACCTCTGCCTTACTGCTTGAGTCCACCTGCATCTTCACTTCAGTGGAGGTTTGAAACTTCTGAGACACTTTGGGGATAGCCTGTCAATCTCTCACTCATTCTCAGGAGTACTGCACAGGCTGTTCACTTAGTCCCATGGCTCCTTCACCTGGCGACAGCTCATTTACAATAACGCATCTTCTGTGACAGGAGTGACAGTCAGCCCCAGCCTTACGGAGAGGCTGGGGCACTCCTGGCAACTTGAGTCCTGAAGAGGTACATCTATTATTGGATGGCTGGAGGCTTCTGACATGGCTGGTACAGTGACTTCAGGGGGAATGAGCTCTGTGACGTGTCAAAACCATACTTGAGGGAGTATACACTAATAAGATTATGCCCATCTTCTCCGACTACTGGGTCTGTTTGCTGCCTCTGTTGGCTGCTCCCAAATGGTCCTAGGGGAGCTCTGCCAGTGTCCCCTGATCAATTTCAGTAGGACCGGTTTTGAGAGAGTGGGAGCAGCCTCCATCCTTGCTGTCTGTGCTCACACACAGCCAGCCGCTCTAGGGCAAGCTGCCGGTTCTGTGTTGGTGTCAGCACTCTGCTGTGGTTCCTCTGGCTCCAGCCCTGCTCGCTGCGCTCCATGGCTCCACGCTGGAGCTGTTGGCCTCGGCAAGGGGTGGTTGGGGCAGTTAGGCTGTGTTCCCACCTGTCGCTGTCACTACTGGCTCTGCCTGTGCCCGGTCAGCCACTCCAGGGCAGGCTGCTGGCTCCATGTATGTCTCAGTGCTCTCAGGCAAATGGAAAAAAGGTTCTGAAAAGAGTCTTAATAGTCCTTTTAATGCTTGTTTCAATGTATTACCATGAATCTTACAAGTACAAATGTAAGGCTAGTCACAGCTGTTTAGGGAGAGATTTTTTGACACATAGGTTACAGAGATGCCCAGCTTTCCTGCTTTTGGTACTGCTGTGCTGTGCTTGGCCCACATGACACATCTGGTGATAGCAAGCCAGTTCAACTGTTGTTGTTTCTGGTAGATGTTTCTCATAGCACACTGGCTGCCTTGTTCTGTGAGTACCATACAAACGTCCAGAAATGGATGGAATTACCAGGATCCTTACCTTTCTAGTGGTCTTTAAGAAGGGTGATCAAGCTAATGGGCAACATTAAGGATCATGTAAACATTTTCTGCTGATGACAGCTTGCATATGTATGTATATGTATGTGTATGTGTGTGTTTACGTGTCTAACGATTGCCAGTAGATTTTACTTAATTTTTTTTCAATGCCCCTAATGTCACATAGAAATTGTGGTTTTGTTTTTGTTTTGTTTTTTTTTTTGTTATTAGAGCTATTCTGCTAATTGAAAAGGAGACAGAAAATAGATGTCCACGCCTACAGACCCTGGCGCCATGCCTCATCCTGGTCCTTCCCCTGGACCAGGACCTTCACCTGGACCGATTCTGGGACCTAGCCCAGGACCAGGGCCATCTCCTGGCTCCGTTCACAGCATGATGGGACCAAGTCCTGGTCCGCCCAGTGTCCCACATCCAATGCCGACAATGGGGCCTACAGATTATCCACAGGAAGGCATGCATCAAATGCATAAGGTAATAGTTTATTACGAGTGAACCTTTTTTCCGTAGAGTTCTCTCCACTGATGAAGAATCTACTTAAACTATGTTTAGACCTGCTTTACTGCTATTACACATCACCTGCAAAACTTCAGCTACATTCTGACTTCTTTCTTGCTAAAGTTTGTTCTTGTATCAGGTTAAACACAGTTTCCTTGTTCTTAGTAGACTATTTTGGACTGTGGAGTTAGTAGTTTGCAAATCTTCATTTGTTAACTGTACTTTTCAATAAGACAGGTGTTACAAGGGAGAAAAAAAAGAATGGTAGTGTTAAAACTTAAAGGCACACCATTCTAACCATCTTTTTCCTCTTCTTCTTGTCTGTTTGGACATACCATGTTTTTTTCTGGGGTGGTTTTTAATTTTGCATGAAATTGTTGTTCTTTTTTGTAAAAAAACCCCACCAGAACAAACTTAATCCACCTTAAAGGATTTGTATTACAAATTTGTTTAGTCTTCCATATTGAAAATGTGGTTGAAAAATGTGACTTTAAAGTTATTTTATATAGACTCCGTCTTACAAAGGAATATAAAACATGTCAATAATTGCACTTCAGTGGTTATTGTTATACAGTTAAAATTCTATGTGTGCTTAGACTATCATTAATGTTTTCTTGCTTTGAGGAAATACTTGCCTCTGTGGAAATTCCTTTGTGAGAACAGTCTCTTTACGTATTGTCATTTTTGTTTGGTTGTATATCAGAGATTCAGAACCCAGAATAATTTTGATTGCACTGATGTTCTACTCAGAAATATGTAGTAGCAGCTTACAGAGCCAAGATATTGAAAACACTTTGGCAGCTATTGTTGATTCCACTTGGAATTGTTATGCGCACGTACAGAAAAAAATGCAATAAAAAACTGTTTTAAAGTAATAGGAACATTCTTTTATTTTCCTCTTGAAGTGACATCTTCTTCATTTTGACACTCTCACATATGGATCAGTTTTGTTCATTAAAACAATGTCCGATCAGTAGGGATGTGACATTACCATCTTTTACATGAAGAACTGAAAAATTTTTAATAGCTCAAAGACTAGCTGAAGTGAAGGAGGCTATGATCCAACTTCCCATTTGTACTGACGTGTTGTAATCTCTGAGAGGTCAGTGCGTGCAGTAGCTATAACCTTTGCATTTGAATCTTGAGGTATCTGATTTACCTCTTAGCCAGATTAGACGTGTGCAGTTGGCACTTTTTTGTTTGGGGGGTCGGTTACAGCCCAGCTTTTCAGAACTCTGTCCCCAAACTTCACAGGCAGGGTTCTTAACGTTCTTCATTCCTTTCTATTTTTCTTCTACTTGTAGAAGAAGAAGGTGGCACCAGGAATTTTCTATAGAATTGCTGAATGCTTCACACATTATGTTTTTAACTGATATATCCAGTTTTATCAGCCATTTAATCCTGTGTTATAATTAGAAACAAACCAACAAACGTCATCCTACAACATTCTTTCAGAGACTTCAGAGAGCAGCTCACAAGGGTCTGTGGGCCAGAGTAGAAATTCTGCCATTGAGGTGGCATTGAAATGTTTTGAAAAACGCACCACAAAGAGTCTGGATAGCCAACTCGAAGATGATCGTTCAGTATAGTTACAGTAAATTACTCTCCCTTTTCTATGCCTTGATTCTGTTAATGGAATAAAGACTATAATTTCACAAGTCTTTGTTTTGGTAGCAACAGCCTTGCTGTCCTCTAGGTTTCCACTTCAGAGGTTCCAGCCTGTCTTCGTATATGTATTATTAAGCTAAAAAATGGATCTGTTGAGCTGATACAAGTGAAAGAAAGAAAAAAATGAAATGAAATCTTAGTTAATTTTCAGTCTAAGTGAGGTTTTGGATCTGCTTTTCTGTGCAACTCCAGAAATAGTGTATTGTGATAACTGTTGGAAGGGTCTAAGAAATGCTGTAGAAGGGTGTCTCTAGATTATTTTACAAATATTACTTGAGTGTTGTTCAGTGTAATTAAAAAACTGGTCAGCCACCAGCAGCTGGACCAGATAAACATTTTCTTTTTGGTTAGTGCTGTATCAAATGCATTGACTTTCAAGCCATGATATATCATGACACTGTTTTTTTAAATGAAATGCAGTAAAAATGGGGTATTGCACCAGAACTGCCCCAGTTATACAATTGCTTGTGGGGTACTCATGTATGCAGTTGGGATGTGGTTCTTCCTCTTAAAATTCACATGCTTAACTGAAACAACTTCTTTCTGTGTTAGGTGTTTGGCTAGCTTACAAACAATAATATAATGCAAAAAGTTTTAAAAAATCCAGAGGATCAATCAATAGCTAAAACACTGATTAAAACAAATTTATATTAATATTGTAATTACTAAAGTATGTTTACTTAAGAACTGTTATTATGAAAACTAAAGATTGCATATTCACTTAGTAACCAGAAAACCCTTCCACAGGAAAATTTACCATTAGTTTACATAACACAGTTTTGACAGAAACAGTAAATTAACTGCATTTCTTGCTAGTTTCTTAAATATTATCAACCAAATTTCCAAGAAAATACAGTTCCAGCTTTTACTGAGGTGTATCTTGGATGCATGACAGCTATGTTTAAGGAGGAATACTTAAGAAGTCTGTCAGGGGTACTGCTAAATAGATAAACCATAACAGCCTTGTGAGAAAAAATACCTGGAAGCTGGAAGATACTAAAAGAAAGCATTGCTACCTTCCTTGCTCTAATCTTACTTTCCCTCTGCATCCACATAAAAGCTTCTCTGGAGACAGAACGGGGTTACGTGGTTTTAGTCTGAACTGATAAAGCCTTTGACACAGGCCCCCACAACACTCTCCTCTCTAGATTGGGGAGAGATGGTTTCGATGAGTGGACTGTTAGATGGATAAGAAAGTGGTAGGACAGTCACATCTGGAGGGTAGTGGTCAATGGCTCAGAGTTCTGATGGACACCTGTGATAAGTGGTGTCCCTCAGTAGTCTGTATTGGACCAGCGTTATTTAATGTCTTCATTAATGACATAGGCAAAGGGACTAAGCAAGTTTGCAGATGACACCAAGCTGAGCGGTGCAGTTGACACACCTGAAGGATGGGATGCCATCCAGAGGGACCTGGACAAGCTCTAGAAGTGGGTCCATGGGAATCTCATGAGAATTAACAAGGCCATGTGCAAGGTACTGCACCTGCATCGGGGCAGTCCCCCGTGCCAGCACAGTCTGGGGATGGACAGATCAGAGCAGCCCTGCCCAGAAGGACTTGGGGGTGAGGCTGGACATGACCCAGCCATGGGCACTCACAGCCCAGAAAGCCAAACATGTCCTGGGCTGCATCCAAAGCAGCGTGGGCAGCAGGGCCAAGGAGGGGATTCTGCCCCTCCGCTCTGCTCTGGTGAGACCCCACCTGCAGTGCTGCATCCAGCTCTGGGGTCCCAGCATGGGAAGGACATGGAATTGTTGGAGTGAGTCCAGAGGAGGCCAGCAAGATGATAGAGAGGTGGAACACCTCTCGTGTTAGGAAGGGCTGAGAGAATTGGGTTTGTTCAGCCTGGAGAAGAGAAGGCTTTGAAGTGCAGCCTTCCGGTACCTGGAGGGAGCCTGCAAGAAAGGTGTAGAGAGATGTTTTACAAGGACAGGCAGTGACAGGCTAAGGGGGAATGGTTTCCAGCTGAAAGACAGGAGGTTTAGATTACATACTTGGAAGGCATTTTTTCCTGTGAGGCTAGTGAGGCATTAGAACAGATTGCTCAGGGATGCCCCATCCCTGGAAGTGTTGAAGGCGAGTTTGGATGGGACTTGGAGCAGCTTGGTCTAGAGACTGCCACTGCAAGGGGTTTGGAACTTTATAATCTTTGAGGTTCCTTCCAGCCCAAGCCATTCTGTGATTCTATGATACAGCCTTCTGTATCTTCTTATTCCGTAGCTGGACCGCATGGTTTTAACTGCTTAAGTTTTGGTTATGACAACATTGTAGGTTGTTAATCTGCACAGTGCTCACTTGAGGGGTGGATAGAGTACTGTGAGCTCTCGTTTTATTTTCCTCTTCCAGTTAATTGTAACCTGATGCATAATCACTTCTTTTGTGAATTTGTAATGTGGTGTACTGTAAATGATTGCTGACTGTGGAATAACTACAATGATGTCATGGGCAGTATTACTGATTTTGGTGAGTGAGGTAAAAAGTGAGGGAGAGAAAAAATTCTTCAGAAATACAGTAGTTTTTACTAAATATATTAGTTGTTCACTCAGATGTTCCATTAAAACAGAAGGCAAATGGTTTCCTGTTTCAAATATTATTGGGTAACACATCTATGCACAGTAGACATTCTGAGAATCAAAGTAGTTCTGTCATGGTCCTGGAAGTAACAGCACGCAACATCAGCAGGCATGTTCCCTGCATTATTTTTGTTGTTTGTGTCTATGGTAGTTAAAAAAGAAAGGAAGTATTGCCAACCTTGAAAAATCAACAGAGAACTTATGTAAAATGGTGATGTAGTGATTTGTTAGAGATGAATGGAATTGGTGGCCAATTTCCTGCTGCAAAAACCACAGTCAGACTGGTTGTCCATCAGGGATGCATTCAGTTATGCTGTGTAGTTAAGTGGCAGTTACATGACAGCACACTGCTATTTGGTCTGTGTAATTCTGTTGTTTTAGAGGATGCATGGTCTACAAGAAAACTAGTCTGGTACTCAGTCTTTGATTTTAAGACTGGGGTGTTTTTTTTGCTTGGTTGTTTTTTTAAGAAGTGGATTAAAACAAAACAAAAAAAACCCCCCAGACGTTGTAATGTGACAGTTTATCTGAAAATAGGTCAAACTGTGATGTATCTGTGAGAAGACCTTAGTTGCTAAGTTCATAGTAAAAGCACTGTAGGCAAAATGTTCCTTATGCGTTAGACATTATATAAGTCTGTAAGTCTGCCAAGTCTATAGGCATATGCTAGCCTACAGTTGAAGTTCATCCCTTATTCTGTTTCTAGAAGCATTGTTTATTTGGCCTGTTCAGTACTTGTGTCCTTACTTATGGGGACCAATCAAAATTGTGATTTCTACTCAAAGTTGAATATGTCTCAACTTCCTGTTTGCTTCTGTCATATTAGAAGACTAAAATAAAAAAAGTACCCCAGTGTGATAGTAGTGCTTTATTGGTAATACAGGTTACTTTCTTATCCCAACAATGTCATTGTGGAAGATGGCTTGAATAATTTATAGAGGTGAAGAATTCTGAAGAATTTACAGAAATTACATTGTGTGTAAGATCCCCTTTGTACTCTTTTAACCTTTTGCATAGATTTAGAGTTATCCTCTGTAACTGTACAGTGATTCAAAAAAGTTATCAGAAATAACCATTCCTCAGTTCTTGCAGTCCACCACTGTCCTCTGCTGAATTGCCTCCCCTATTTTACATGTTCTTTTCCATAGCCAGTAGAGGTGCTTTTAGATTCTTGGAAGTACCAGTCTCTGCATACATTAGCAATTGCATAATCATTAAAACTAATTTTGGCTTCACAGAAGTTTATGCCATCTTCATCTTTTGTATTTTGGTAGTAAAAAGCTGATTTATGAATTCTATATGTTTAGTTTCCAGTTTTTTTACCGCATAAGTTCTGCAGACACACAGATGCAAACCCCGTTCTTCTATATATTTAGTCTCCCTTCCATTAGACTTGAAGCATTTCAGTTTGCTACAGTTGGTTTTGTGTCTGTGGTTTTTTTTAATAGTACTTTTTTTTACAGAAACCTGTTCTTTTGATCAATTCTTTCCAGAGAAGCGTGCCTTGAATTGAAGTTTTCTTGTATGGTCATGTCTCTACCTCTCTGTTCCTGTTGGATTTTTTTTTTAATTCCCTTTACCAAAGGCCACATACTTGCTTTTCTCTTCACTGCTGCCCTTTTTTAACAGAAAACTCCTTTCCCCACCCTCTTTATGTTGGGCCTTCTGATGTACGTGTGCTGTGTCCCATCTTACTCCTGTCCGAGCTGTTTGCATTCCCCGAGGTTTCATGGTTGCCACCTATTAGTGCGGTGAAACCCATCCCTGCAGTTACACCACAAATGTGTACAGCTAGAGTCTTCTGTTCTGGAAATCAGGTCGAGTTTCTAGCAAGTCTCCTCCTCTTGGTAGCCATAAAGATACCGTGGCAGCCAACACATACCATGACAAAATAAGAATGCATCCAGCTTTATAGGTGTTTTGGTTTCTGTAGTGCTCAGCTTGTGCAGGCAGAATGTGAAACGAGTGTTCTCTTCTGTGTTGGCTATCTTTGTAAGAAGGGACAGAAGGAGAGGGAGGGATCTTCATGTCTCAGAAAAAGGCACTGGGATTTACTTGGTTAGCAGAGTGTAACTATTTTTAATGTGTCAGTCATCTGTGTCTACATTTCTATTCCATAGCCCAAGTTCTTGTAATCAAAAATAGCTTATTGAGTAGTGCGTATTTTTCTGATATAATTTCTTTTCACAAATATTTTTATACTGTCATGACAATTAAATGATTCGGTGAAACTTGAAAAATCCATTTTATTTTTCCTTTTCTATAACTTTCCTCCTTTTAACCCAAACTTCTGATAAAGAAAAATGATAGTGAGATCACTCAAAAATGCTGAACAACAACAAATTCTGTACGTTTAAAGGTGCTTTCAGTCAAATCTGATGATTGCAATGGAAAGTAGAAAATTTATATGGAGCGTTTATGAGTTGAAATTTAGAATTATTTTTTCTTTTGTAGAAAGGGTGACCTTAGTTTAGTTCTGTTGAAATTGAGTCATGTGCAACAAATTACTCAAAAATAAGAAATGTGACTCTTTTTTTCTGTGAGCTGCTACAGCTTCTTGCACACTAGTTTAATTAACTCCCTACATTTTCCACTGGAGTAGGTTATCTTAAGTCTCTTTCTAAAAAGAATTCTCAATAAATAGATGTACATGTAGATAAAACAGACCACGAGTTCTCCATCCGCATTAAGGTTTGCAAGAGCAGCATTTCGTTTGCATGCATGCGTTAGAGAGGGGCAGAGCCGCATATTTTTGTAGGGGGAGGCTAAGTAAGTGATGCTGGTCTCTTCCTTCCTAATACAAAGCCTTACAGAGCTCTAAGTTAGAAGTTAATTAGATTAATCCCTTCCATTGGTAGGGAAATAAGTTTTGCTTTCACGAAAAACTTCATTGTTTCTTAGGACATCTTCCTTCTGATGTTACTTTTCCCTTATTTTCACTTTCAGAGCCCTTCAGTTTCTATTATGGAGCCTTTTTTCAGGGCCCAGAATGCCCTTCAGTGTGTTTTTCAGACTCCAAGCTGTCTTCTCTTCACTCTCTAAAGAGAGCACTTGGAGCTGCTTTGTGTTTGAAGTACCATGGGTACTGTAGTTTTCGAGGAGTGTATGAGGTGACGGGAACTGCAGGGAGCACAAGTATTGTTTTCCCTTCCTTGACTGGCTATCCTTGTTTTTGTCTGTGAAGAGTGTGTTACCTCCTGCAATGTCACCCTTGTTTTTGAAGAGAAACAATGTTTAGGAGTTTCCAGTAGAGCAGTGACTGAAAGGGCAAAGTTTGGACTAAAAATAACTCAAGCTACAGGCTCTACTTTCGTAAGTTAGTGTGTGTTACACTGCTTTGTAATACGAGGCCAGTACGGGTTATGTGTTTGTGTTTGGACAGTTTGCCTCCCTGCCATTGCCAACCAGTTCATAAGGAAGAAAAAAGGCAAAAAGAAAACAGATGGGACAAGCAGTCTAATAGTGTTTTGTGCTTCCCCAGATATCTAATTCCAGGGCAAAGGTTTCTGGGTTTTTTTATTTTGAGTGACTACTGAAAGAAGTTTTTACACTTCATGTATTTGTTTACAATATTGTTGTTGTATTTTGAGTTAAAGGTGTTGTTATTTTTAGAGTGGATTTATATAGTATCTCTCTCTAAATACTTGTTTTGTTTTCACAGTCTGTTGATGGCTTGCATGAAAAAGGAATGGTTGAAGATGTTCATTGTGGCTCCATGAAGAGTATGAGACCTCCTCATCCTGGAATGGGTCCACCTCAGAGTCCAATGGACCAGCATAGCCAAGGTTTATCCATACTGTTCATACTCTGTGATTTTGGGGCCCCTTGTTCCACAAAGAGTCTGTAGTTCCATGTAACAGATTGCCAGTTACTTCCTTTCAGCTTTGCTTGGAAAAGCTGAACAGGGCAAGGCAAATAACTGAATCCGTTTGAATTCTGGAGTGTCCATCAGGCATGTATTGAAAAAAAGCTGAGGTTCAAGTCTGTGCCTGGGGCAAGTCTGTCACAGATACCAGTTCGCATCTCTAAAAAAAAAGCCCCACCAACTTACTTCGTATCTTATGTGGCTACTGTAAATGCAAATGCATTATAATATGATTTGTTTTAATCCTTTGGTGAAGTAATTAGAAGAACCCAAGCAAACCTGGAGAAACATTCTTTAGTATCTGTAATTTCTGGTAACTGATCAAAGTTCTGGTGCTGATCAAAGTTCTTTCCAGTGTTTTTTATGCCAGAAGATAGAAACTCTTTCTGACACATTGCTGTGTGCCTTCTTTGTGTCCTGTAGGTTGGAACATAAATGGACATGCATTCTGTGAGCAGCTTGGTATTTTGGAGATTTAACTGGAAATACCTGCTAGTATTAAGTTTGACAGCAGATAAAGCTTTCTGTGTTGCATGGTTAATTATTTTCCAACAACACATGAAGAATCCCAAATGAAATTAGGCTCTTGGTGTGACACACTCTGTACATATCTGTTAGGAGGTGGTCCTTGTTTGATGTATATGCATAGGAAAAGAGAAATGCTGGAAGGAGAAAACAGGTACAAATCAGCGAAAAGACTGAGCCTGAACTTTTTTGTGGCTTTCCAGTGGTACACGACTGAAACTCTAGCGTGTAACTTGCCAGCTGAATCCCAGTCTGGGACCCAGATAATTAGAAAGTAATGTTTTTCCGTTAAACTTTTCAATATCAATTAAGTAAAATAGAACTGACTTGGCAGAGACAAGTTCTTCGTCAGGTAAAACTTTCTCATTCATTTCAACAAAATATAAGCATGATCATCTGAGAGACAAATTTCGCTTTTCTTTGCATTTAGGGGACACTTTTGCTTGGGATGAAATGAACAAAGCATTTAGTCTGAAGATGAAAATGTGATGATTCATACATTGTGTACTGAAAATATAGGAGCATAGGTTGAAAATGCTTCAAAAACAAGTATCTTCTGAGTTGTTTTTTCTGTGCTGCCTGAGGTCAGATTTTCAGGTTGTTTTGCGCTGCAAAAAGTTGATTGTATTTGTAGCAACTTTGTCAGGCTAGAGACAACAGATTCCTAGTCTCTTATTTGTGTATGCCAGCAACTGTTACAATGTAAACGGATTTTACTAGAGTTCTCATGTGGAGCAGGCTTTTAAAAGAAATGGTCAAAAAAACCCCCCAGACGTTCTGATATTTCAGATACTTTTTTTGACATTATAGAGGACTGTTTTAGCTTTCATTGCCTCTATGTCTCAGATTTTTTTGTTCTTACACAATCATCTTTTCCACAAAAAAAGTGATGATGGCACTTGATGCTGTTCTGGGCAAAGTCCCATCTACTATGCTTATACATTTTTGCCATTAGTGTACAGGTCCAGGGTAGAAAATCCGGTTCCTTAATAGCCTGTCAGCCTATTGGATATTTTCTGTGTGAGTTCCCATGACATTAGAGAAAGTAGGATACTTGTTTTTTTACAAATTTTGTGGAAATACGCAGTGTGGTGAAAGAAGGTCTACCCCCATGTCCATGCTCATGGCAAAAGGACAGTATGACGTCTCTGAGAATCCATGGAAAGATGCCTGGTAACTCTTGAAGTCCTGACAAAATCTTCGGTTGGGTGTGGTAGAAACCAAGATTTACTACAAGGTTCTCTTCCTTGTAGATGTCTGATAGTTGAGCTTGCAGTACACAGTTACGTACAATTTTTAACAATATGTGTCAAATAGAAAATACACCTCATTAGTGCTAGGTCTGTTTTTTTCATGGCTTATTGTTTGTAGTCCTCAAGTTGAAGTAGATAAATGCACGCTAATTAATATTTTTGTGGGGCATTTGAGGTAAAGTGGCTGAATAAGTCCACAACCCCAGGAAAAGAATCATCCTAAATTTGCCCATTAATTTGAAATCTTAGGGAGAATGGCCAAGTATCAGTAAATATTGTTGTAGGTAAAATAAAAATTGTCTGTCTTTTAATTCTCTATGATGTTGTCTGTAATTCAGACCATCAAGAATAATTTTTTGGAAAAATCACAGAATCACAGAAACATAGTATGGTTTGGGTTGTAAGAGGACCTTTAGAAGTCCTTCTGTCCAACCCTTTTGCAGTGAACAGAGACATTTCCAACTAGATCAGAGCCCCATTATTGTTCAGAGTTGTTCAGCACCCCATTGAAACTGACCCTGAGTGTTTCCGGGGATGGAGCATTTACCACCGCTCTGAGCAACCTGGCCAGAGTTTCACCACCTTCATTTAAAAAAAAGTCTTCCTTATACCAAGTCTGAATTTATTGTCTAAAACCATTCCCCCTTGTCCTGTGACTACAGTCCTTCTAAAAGGTCTCTTTCCAGCTTTCATGTAAGCCCCATTCAAGTATTGAAAGGCCACAATAAGGTCTCCCTAAAACCTTCTCTTTTCATGGGGGAACCATGCCTACTCTCTCAGTCTCTCTCCTCACAGGAGAGCTGCTCCGTCCCTCTGATGGTATTTGTGCCCCTCCTCTGGATCCCCTCCAACAGTTCCATGTCCTTCCTGTGGGGACCCAGAGCTGGGTGCAGCACTGCAGATGAGGTCTCACCGGAGTGGAGCAGAGGGGCAGAATCCCCTCCCTGGCCCTTGTGCCCACGCTGCTTTGCATGCAGGACGCCTTTGGCTTTTGGGGCTTTGACCACACAATGACAGGTCACATGAAGCTTCTTGTCCACCTGTATCCCCAAGCCCTTCTTGGGCTGCTCTCAACCCCTTCACTCCCCAGCATGTATTGATACTGGGGTTTGCCTCAACCCTTGTGCAGAACCTTGCACTTGGACTTGTTAAACCTCATGAAGTTCACATAGTCACACTTGTTGAGCTTGTCCAAGTCCTTCTGAATTGCATAAAGTCAGCCTTTAGAGTGACAAATTTACTATATGTTATGTAAATATGATACTATTATATTATTTTTATATACTAGTCAAACAAGTCTGTTGTTTTTTGTGGAGATCATAAGCTAAATTCCTTCATTAAAATGTCAAGGGGTGTGATACAGTGTTTGTACAGTTGTCAGGAAAAAAGATCCTAGCCCATGTTTGGAGCTTCTCTGTGCACTGTTAAAGCAAGTAGCAGTGACGATAGACTCAATCTTGTCTGCCTGGTAGAGTTATAAAAATTCCTTGTCTTGTTACTGTATGATACTGTGATTTAAGAGAAAGGTATCACTAAGTAAAATCAATATAATCTGCATTTAATATATTAAGATAATTAAATGACAAATTATAAACTTACCTATAACTGGAAGATGATCATCCAATTGTGGTTTTTTCTAGTCTTTTAGAAGTCTATTTTGGTTCAGTGCTGTTCAAGGTATTTGTGGTCTGGAGAAAAGTTTAAAGTCAGTACAGATAAAAATTATGTATAGCGCAGAGGTTTAGCAGTAAACAAGTTGTTTACAAAGGCTGATCAGAATCTGAGAAGAATGTGCTTATTTTTGTGGCATAGATTTTAGCACAGCCAACAACAATGTATGTCTAGGAGCAAAATAGTTTGCTGTGTAGTGGTATAAACTGTTTCATAAAAAGCAGTTTATACTGCTGAGAAGAGTGTGTTTGTTTTATCCTGGAAAATGTTAAACTCCATTTTTTAATCTATCTGATGGGAGAATTAAAAGAATACTTGATACCTGTCTGCACATTCCCAAACAGTAAAAGGGCTTGTAATAGATGGAGCCTTTAAAGGGGAAAAAAAAAAAAAAAAGAGGCAGTGTATTTCAGTACCTGCAAATTCAAATTATTTGAATTCAGAATGTGTTAAATAGCTGTATCCTACTTTATGAAGATATTTAACCTTTGGAACAAAGATTACCCAAGTATTTGTGGTAGTTTTTGTGTCGTACAAAAGCTAAGTCAACACTGGATGTCTTTCTCATCTGTTTCATAGACCAAAGGGAGAAGTTTGTTTGGATGTCAAGAGTCTTTGGTCTGTTTTGGACAAGTTAGGTAGACTATTGTAGCTGTAATGGTTCCTTATTGACAGAAGTCTGCCTGTTCACAGGCTCCAAGATTCTGAGAAGAACTGGTGAGCTAGAGTGGGAAACAATGTCCTTATATTTTTTGACAATGGCAGGGTGGATGGTCTTCATAAAATGCTTCAGTTCTTAGAGATCTGCGTGGAACAGTTGTGATTAATCCATAGGCTGTAGTCCTTCTGTATGCATTTTGCAATGGGAAGTGATTACAAAATGAGATTTCATTTAAATGTCGGATGTTCAAATATCAGTCTTTTTAGTTCTTTTTAGTAATTTTGGTAAAGAAGAAAGTCTTGCGAAAGATTGTCTCAAGTATAAAAGCAAGATTTTTTATAAAATATATGCCTACAAATGTGGGTGATAAATTAGAAGTAAATTGGCAACTGCATATGCAGTTGTAGATATGGTTTATGTAAATCAAGCATACAGTTGTGAATGAAAAAGAGAAAGTTGATGCAGAATTTTGGAAGTAATGATTCTTACAGTCTATGTTAAATAATTACCTACCGTTTTCTGAGGTGAAATGAATGATGAGCAAATCAGAAACATTTGAAAGCTAAATCTGCATGAACTTTGTAATTTTACTTAAGTGCCTGTTCGCTGTTCAAAGGGCAGTTAGTGTTCTGAGATTTTTGCATTTTTTTAACTAACAGTAATTACTACGTTAAGGTATGCAACTTTATTATTTAGTTTCTGGGCTTATTTTTTTCTTGGTGCTCAGTGAGATGCGAGTCATCCATAAAGAATGTTTTACTAGCTCAGGCAGATCATCATCTTTTTATTGCATACTGCAATAGGATGATTTTCAGAAGTCTGACATTAATTTATGGGGGAAAATACTGTGAGTTGGTATCTTTCTCCTCACAGTTACTCCTTCCAGTCTTACTGCCAAACTGGAGAAAGGGTAACATTCCTGACTAGTTTTAATGACAGATTCTCTCCTCTTGAACTTAAGCACAATGATGTCCCAGTTTAGTCTTAATACCTTTGTTTTGATGCTAGTAGGTTAAACGAATGGAAAATCCATTGCTCCAACTTCATATTTAGCTGTTTAAATAGTAAGCTTACTGCGCAGTACTGATTTTGAATTGGGTTAGAAACTATCTTCTGACCCTGTGAGTGAGCTGTTGTGAATTTCGCAGTATTTGAAGAGTATGAAATTTAATGTAATTTGTTAGACTGTTAAACAGTTATCCAACTGATTAAAATCATGGTTAGAATTGACTTTTGAAGGGGACTGGGGAGAAATTGCAAAGATGAGCCAAATATTTTTATAAAATAAAATATTTGTATTATAAAGACTTCATAAAAATATATAAATGGACTGGAATAAACAATTTATGTATTTTTCTGGGATTTGTAAAAATTAAATGAAGTTACTGTGATCCAGCCATGAAATACAGACCAATTTGTATTCTTTGGCTGTCATTTCTTGCTGTTTGTAAATGGGAACATAAAGGCTGAAGGAATTTAGGATTCTGGGACTTTATCTATATTAATTTTTAATAATACTGTAGTATTTGTTGAACTTAAAAAGACACACAGTTTTTTAACTTGCAGAATTCACCAATATACTGCTACTTCACAGGCGACATTCGTTGTCCCTACTGTTCTTAAATTAGTCGCACTTCCTTTTCGGAATTCTTTCAAACTTTTAAAGATGAGAAGAGACCTGCCACCTTTTTCGTCTGCCTGCCAGTGTAAGACCTCTCAACAATTTTATTTCTGCAGTCCTAGTTTTAAATTACTTGCACACGTGTGACCTCTCTTTTTCTTTGTTCAGTTTCACAAGAACTGTTGTTAACCCTGGCCGCACTAATGAGAGGGAAATTTTATGTTTTGCTTGCCTTAAGAAAGTTTGTAGCCTCAGTCCAACACGGACATATTTTTCAGTGTGTTCCAAGACATTATGCTTTTGTACTGTGTGTTGCGGAGATGTACTTGATTCCTTTTTTTTTGTTTTTTAAACTAGCTTCAATTGATGATTGAAGCAATAGTTCAATGAGTTACACAGCTAGATTTCTTCAATCCTGTCTATATCTTGCAAATCCAAAAATTCTCTTACAGTTACGTTCCTGAGTACAAATACACCCTTGCTGTTGGTTTTAGCATAAAGATGTGACCTCTGTGATCCTCAGACACTTCCGTTGTTTAAGACTTACTAAATTTTAGTGGAGGTTCAAAACCTCTGTTGAACATTCCAGTGTCTGGACTGCTAAAACTTGGATTCTTTCTGTGTCATTACTAGGGTTTAGAATTCATTTGTAGGTGTTCTTTCTGTTTCGTTTTAGCATTAAAACTGGAGAAAAAAGTGTCTATTTTTAGCGCTCTGAGTTTTCTGCTTTAAAACAGAAAAGAAAGATGTTGTTGTTTCTGTTAACTGAAGTGAAACAAAAAGCAATTAAAGCCAAAACTTTGTGTACAGTCTGCCCTCCAATAGTACTTGGCAAAGTGTTAGAACTAGGATTTCTTCCAGTGTTAATACTGTAAAGAATGTACATTGTTTATGACATGCTGTGATGTATTTCTGCTGAAAGGTGATACCAGAGGGGGATTAAATATGTTTCTGATTGTGCATATGGTTAGGAAAACTTGAGAAGGGTTTATGATGTAGCCTCTTCTATAACCCATTGAAGGGTTATGGAAAAGACAGACAAGACACTCCTCAAAGGTGCACAGTAATAGCAGAGAAGTAATGGTTACAAATTGTGTAAGTGGAATTCTGATGGGACTTACGGGAAAGGAAATTCAGCATGAGAGTGATTAAGAATCACCATCATTCGAGGTTTTCAGAACAGATGAGATCTGGAGAAGCCTGATAAAGCGTAGAAGTTACCACAGTTTTAAATGATGGGCAGGGTTGTTTGGCCTCCCTATCCCGGTAGTGGGTGACTTCTATTCTCTGTGTTGTTCAGAGCTGTAGGTTATGTATTGTCCTTTTACGGTGGTTAAACTCAATTTTAGGAGATCTTCTTGTGTATATGCTTATCTGTGTTAGAGTACTTGTAATAAGATAGATAAAAAGCAAGTAATGTAAACACTTCATTAGGACAGGCTTGTGGCTGTATCTTTTGTCACTGCCATTGTATGAAAGTTTTCAGAGTTAAAAGGAAAGTTTTCATATAGAATCATAAAATTTACATTGTGTAAATGCCACGTTTTAGCACCTTTACAAGAAGTTTGGAAGGATTTTGTTCTTTCCTTATGTATTTTATGGGAATTTTGTTTTCATTCTTCCTCTTGTCAAGCACAGTTTTCAATTGTTAAAAACCCTAATGCAGAGGACTTTGAGGAAGAAAGAAAGTGTAAGTAATAAGTATATATCTGGAAAGATCAAAAAATGTCTGCTTCTGGAAACTCCTCTTTGCAAAACTTAGTCACAGTCTTTGCAGCTTGAACTGTCAGGACTGAAAACAAATACTCAATATCTTGGACCACTGTTGTAAATTTTTGTAGTCCAGATGCAGTTCAGGATCTTGGGTCTGAAATCTGTCAGTCATTACGGAATTTATAAATTGGACAATATAACTTGAGAAGGGACAGAAACCATTCTTTCCAAAGCGGTTCAGAAAACAATGTTATTCCAATTAGGTGCCATTTAAGGTAAATCCTGAGATTTAGACATGTAATAATGGATAAACATTGCAATAAACTCCATTGTATAGTATAAACCAGTAATGCAATTGCTTATGTTTTGTTTTGTTGTGGTGTGATGTGATGGGTGCTTTTTTTAAGTAGTATGCTCAGCAAGAGGGATTTGTAGATTCTCCTCTTTTCATAAAATAATAAAAAGATAAAAGTAGGTTGGTGGAAGAAGATGAATACGTGGAGTAAACTTGCAGTTATTTATCATACTTTTTATCACCAGCAAAGGATGTATAGACCATTTTTATATTGAACTAGTATATAGCTCCAGTAGTTCTAAATTTTTAACGTCTCTTTCTTCCTTTTCTTTGAACTTCTCCCCTCATTTTTCTCTTGAACCTTGTAACTTTCTTACTCTTGCCAAAATCATCTTTCTTTCCTGTCATCATCTTTAAATTGAATTTGGTCTGTTTCTGTCTTGTCTGGTCTCTTCCCATCACAAACCCCTCTTTACCCACTGTACTGCTATCTCATTTTCCTTTTCTTAGGAGAACTGAAATCCTTTCTTCTTTTTCTTCTGTCTCATACATTTACAACCTTTATTTAAGTTGAGCACAAATTTCAGTTCTTTGACAATCTGGTCTCTTCACTTAAGTTCCAGTGACTTAGAGCTGCTGTCATCCCAGAAAAGTTGAGACTACTTCGAGGTTTTGCCTATGTTGCCTTTACTGAAGAGTCAGTAAGAACAGTGAAGCTAAAGAAAGAACAAAATTTGTTCTGTGATCTGTACTACATGTAGATGGAATTGATGTAGTGTCACTTTAAAATTACAGGAAAATTGGGAGAAGAGTAGATTGGGTGTCACAGAATCATGAACTGTACCGTGATCTTTGGAGTTATGGTCTGTGGCTTATGAACATGGAATATGGAAATGAGCCAAAAGATTTCTAGATTTTTGTAAATATTTTTTAGACTTTTCCAATTTGTGAGAAGATTATTTCTGTTCCACAGTACCAGAGCGAAGTGAGTAAATATTGCTACCTCTTTTTCAGTCTTGGTGGACAAAATCCACAAAAACTAGCTGTCTGTCAGGCTTTGTGAAGCTCAGGAAAATATTTAGTAGGTGTAATTAATATTCAGAATTAAAACCACTGCATTTTCAAGTGCTGTAATGAGATACCAGCACTGTTCATTCCAGAACAGTGATTGCTCTTGATGTAGTCTTCAGCAGCTTCTTCACAGGGTGATTTTTGTGCTTGCAGTTGATGTTCCAAGTTGTTGAGCACCCAGATGGCAAAAAGTATTGAACATACTTTGTCTGGCTCAAACCTTTAATCTGTATAAATTAAAGAGTAATTGTACCAACAATGAATACTATTTCTGTTTCTCTGTGTTGGTGAGCATTAGCAAAGAGGGCCTGTAGAAGTGAATGGATATTCCTTGATGTGTGTGCATCAAAATAAACTTAGAATATTAAGCTATAAACTAGGCAGACTTCACTGCGTGTGTTCCACGAAGAAACATTTTTCCAGAGTTCTAGTAAACAACACTATATCCCCAGGCTTCTGTATTGCATTTCATGTTTTAGTTTGTCTTACTCCAAATACGCAGGTAATTGTTATTTTTAGCAATTATTGGACTAAATAAATCTAGTTCTTCTCAAAGAAGAGCTCCTGAGGCTATCTTGATATCCCAGGGAACTTTGGGTTGCACTTTTGTCGTTGCAGAAAGTGCTACAGTTATCCTGACGTGAGAGAGACACTTTTATACTTTACATACTGTTAAAAAATAGGATGGAATTTAGGTTTAACTAGCAGAGTGGCAAGTTTATGCTTCTTCTACCTGTTCTAGGTTATATGTCTCCACACCCATCTCCACTAGGAGCACCAGAGCATGTGTCCAGTCCAATGTCTGGAGGAGGTCCAACACCACCTCAGATGACTCCCAGTCAGCCAGGACCCATTATAGCAGGAGACCCACAAGTTATGAATCAGCCTAACAGAGGGCCTTCCCCTTTCAGCCCTGCACAGCTGCATCAGCTGCGGGCTCAGATTCTAGCATACAAAATGCTGGCGAGGGGTCAGCCCTTACCCGAAAACCTCCAGCTTGCTGTCCAGGGCAAGAGAACCCTGCCTGGCATTCAACAGCAGCAGCCTCCCAGTGCCTTCAACAGACAGTCTGGTAAGTGAATCTGCGGTAAGAATCATTACTCAGGTAATTCTCCAAATTCTACCTGTGATAGATTAAGAAATGGGTGCTGTGCAGGACTGTAATTTGGGACTGTATTCTGGCATCAAAGTGAATAGCATGGCCTTTGGTATTAAGCTTGAGCAAGTGCATAAAACACATGTTGTTAATAGGATATTGTCAAAGCTAAAATAGAAGTTATTTCACTGTGCAGTACTGTGTCTGTCCTGATATGCTTGGCAGTTTTTGAATGTTAATTGTGCTTTACTGATAGCAATTTCCCTTGTTTTTCTCAGTGAATTTCCAGTCTCCTGTTGCTATGCAGGAAAGTAGATAAATAATCTGTATCAAGTTGACTGATTATTTAGGTTGTTGAAAATAAGCCATGTATAGTGTGCTGTTAAGTGAAAAACATAAGGAAAAGGAAGTGTACTTACTTTTTTCTCACAATGATGATAGATATTGCAGTGAGGTAAGCAAGCACATTTTGGTCCTAAGAAAACTGTGATATATTAAACACCCTGCATCTGTAGTTTCTGAATTCTTCCATTACTGAGTTTGCGTTAGAATTGAGAGTTAAGATGATACTATTTTCTTAGGTTTTAATAATATCACTGTTCTCTTTATTTTGGTGTATATGGCTTTTGCACCTAAATAAGTTGTTTTTTTCCGTGGAACACGATTTTTGATACACTTCATTAGGTGTATGTATTAACAGTAAAACCCACTTAAATCCTTATTTAATGAAGAAATGTACTACTTGCCTGAATAGACTAGCATGCTAGAAAACAATGATTTTTGAATCTTGGAAATGCTTTGTGTCTTACCAAATTCTTTTCCTCTGTCAAATTGCAGGTATTGGGTTACATGCAATGAGTGGTGCTGCAACTGGACCGGGGCCTGCTCCAGGGATGCCTGGGCATACAACTGCCATTACCCCTAAAACGTGGACTGAAGGTATAGTGGGAAAAAGACGTGGAGAAAAGTAAAAAAGAAAAGTAAAAAGTTGTGCAGAAAAGTTGTATCGAAGATTTTAATCAAGGAGAGTCTAACCTTTTATTAATTTGGAAAAGACCCGCATAAAATTACTTCAATTTTTAGACAGACTGAACGTGAAGCACCTTTTTGCAATCAGAACAAAATATGTAAGTTTTCTGAGGGACACACATAAAACTTAGTAAGTTATGTTCTGAGCATGCTTAATTGTAGCAAGCTTGTCTTTCACCTTTGCTACTGTAAAGAAAAGTTTTCAAATCATGGTAGAATTATTCTGTTTCATTTTGTTTGTTTTGTTCTTTTGGAATCGAATAGCTTTGAATGATCAGTGTAGTCTTTGAGATCAAATGAACAGTGTAACTTTTTTCCCCATGTCTTCTAATTTACTTGTCATTTGTTGTGCAGTCATTCAACTTCTCGGATTCCTCGAGAACTGAGGTTGCACAGAGGCTTTTGATTGGCTTGCTTTTTTTTCTTTTTATAAGCTGAAATGCAGTGTTGCTAAATACAGAATCTACAGCTTGTGCTCAAGTTCCTTTTCTGGAGTTTGATGAAGTTGTGTGAATGACAAGTGGTGATCTCTGTAGATTTCAGGGTGTTGGTTTTGAATTAAGGTTGATTACAAGATTGCAGGTGTACTTTGTAGCTGTTTTCCCTAGCTTAATTGACTATGACTCTTCAGACAATTAAGTGGCATCTTTATTTTAGCAATGTCTGTTATTAGTGAATTCATGAACATCTGAATGCATGGGTAACTTGTTATAATGAAATACTGAAATCTATGACCCTTAGTGACTGTAAATGACAGGTACTATTTTCTTGTTAACTGAGGTGTTGCTTTTCAAGATGATTAGAATAATTGAGTTCCTGATATTTGAAATAAATACAGTTAATGGGAGATCATAATGAAACAAAATTTATTTGTATCTGCCAGGTATTTATCAATACAGTTGTAAAAATTTTCATATGGTTATCAAGTTCTGATAGAGGTCTAAAATCAGACCTACTTCTGCTTGTTGTCAGGTTGTGGTTATAGATGCTTTCTTCTAACTAGTGCAAGGATAGTGAACAAGAGGTAGAATGAGGTCTTGCATTTGCAGGAAGTCAGTTCTACAGCTGTTTTATTTCTTGTAACATTAGAATTAAAAGTCCACAGGAATAGCAAAAGAAATGGCATTCGTCATAAAGTTTCATGTGTTTTGTTTTTCTTTCGGCGTTTCTTGCCATGTGTGGTATACTTGCATTTTAGTGTGTCTGTTTCAAAAAACAGGGTAGTCTCGGTGTGCCTTTCGTGGTGATTTTGAATGTTTACCTTACCTTCATGTCCTGTGTTCAGAAAGCCATCTTGATTTTCTTCCTGCTTTCCATATTTCGTGTTATGAATCAGTACTGTTTATGTTTCAGGCCAAGCCCCGGATATGAGTGTCTCCAATGCACAACAAAAGCTTCCAGCACCAGCTCCTAGTGGGAGACCTTCTCCTGCTCCCCCTGCCACCCAGCCTGCTGCCACGATGCCTGGGCCCTCTGTACCACAGCCCCCACCTGGACAGCCTTCACCCATTGTCCAGCTGCAGCAAAAGCAGAACCGCATCAGCCCTATCCAGAAGCCACAAGGATTGGATCCTGTTGAAATACTCCAAGAACGTGAATATAGGTAAAAGTGAATAACAAGATTAAAATGATTTTCACATCCTTAAATGGAACTCCTTGCTACTATAGTGGTAATAGTGTAAACAAAGTTTCCAGAGAAAGGCTGTGTTACCGAGAAGTACACAAACATTGAGCCAAACAATTACTTAATTCTACCCCGAATTATGAACTAGTAAAGCATGCTGGCAGTGTCATTGCAAACCATTTAAGTTTAAAACAGGCTCAAGGGCTCTGCTGAGTTAGTGTATTACTTGGATCTTGCAAACACTGAAAGTTAGGGAAATCAAAATCCTTGTAGTATACAGAGAAACTAATTTAGTGCACAAGGTTTTCAGTACTATAAACAAAGGGAAGTTAGAAGAGAACAGAGAGGGTCAAAAGGCTGGAGTTATTAGCCACAGCAAACCCACATTTTATTAGTATGATGGATTTGGCTGGACAACTGAAGAGTGGAGAGAACAAGAAAGTCACAGGCAAGATTAAAAAAAAGTGTACCAGGAAGCACAATTTTCAAAAATTGCCTCCTGAGTGTTCTGTTTAGATGATGAAGTATATTTCTTACAAAGTATAGGGCAGAGCATTTCTTTTGGAGTTAGAAAGAGACATCTTCGCTCTTCATCATCAAGCCTATTTAACAACTGACCTTAAGAATCTGCCAGGCAGAAGGATTTTGACCTGCACCTAACATATGTTCCTGATGATTATCAGAGGAAAGTAACTGCACTCAGAATATTACCTGTTTTGGACTAATGATGCATCTTGCGTTGTTACTTTGAGTTTGTAGAGGAAGCTAGCCAAGAGGGATGGTGATCTTATGGAAAACTGGTTTAATGACTTTTGCTTTATGAAGGTAAAACACCATGAAGCATTTTAGGGTGCGATGCCATGCCCAGAATTCAGGCCTTGATTACAGAAAAGTAAGAGCTTTTTGTGTCAGGTATTGCTTAAGTAATTCTATCAGTGCGTTCTTGTCATCATGCTGCCAGTCTTATCCATGTACCTTAGGGCTGAATGGCTATAACGGGTTCACTTTGAGCAATCACTACTTTTCAATCTTCATTCATGCAATCACTAGAAGCATCTTTTTCAGAAAGCTTGTAGAACACACCATTTTATGGTTTCACAGTTATTCTGACAGAAGAATTGTAGCGTTAACTTCAACCAAGAATCATATGGCCAGTATGATGTAACCTTTTCTGCATCAATTAGCCTCAAATTGTTACTCCTTGTGTGTTTTCGCCCTGCTGTGTTGCACTATTTGTGCCAAGCTATTATGTCTTAGTGTTCATAAACAGAGGAAAGTGAGAAGTGACAAAAAATAACGCTGATGCTTTTACTAATGCAGAGAACCAGTTACAAATACATCATATCTGTTAGGTTCTAAATACACTAATATTCTTGGCAGAGCAAGAGGAAAGTTCGATAGGGATTCTGCAGCCAGAGGGTTTGTTTTTTTTTTTTTCTCCCCTAGAACATAGATGTAAGATCCAAGCTTTTTTAATGTTGAGCATTACTGGTATTTGATTTTGCTCTGAATTCCAGAATATGTAGAACTCCTGGAAATCTTTTCATTAATTAAACTGTATAAATAATATCAGACAAAAGTTTTGAAAGAAGCATTTTGACAGCTGCTGTGGTTTGAATGGTGCTGGATTTAGCTTTAATATAGGCAAGTTTAATTCAGAAACATGTATTCACAATTTCTTAATAAAAATTGAGTAGAAAAAAAGCCAAAATAAACATCCTTATCCTGAAAACACTGAGGTTAGTGAAAGCTTTATGAAACAGTTGGCCCTTGAGATCTCACGCTAAACCCTTTTAATAAAGGGGCATTATACTTTGAAAACGATTTGAATTACAGGTGGATCTCTGCATCCCTGTGGTCCTCCATGGGCTACAGGGGCACAGCTGCTTCACCATGGTGTTCGCTGTGGGCTGCAGGGGAATCTTAGCTGTGCTGCCTGTAGCACCTCCTGCCCCTCCTTCTCCACTCATCTTCGTGTCTGTTTGTTCCTCTCACATATTCTCACCCTGTTCTTCTGTGGCCACAATTAGATCGGCCCAATAACTTTTTTTTTTCCCTTCTTAAATCTGTTATCACAGAGGCATTACCACCATTTTTGATTGGCTCAGCTTTGGCCAGCGGAGGGTCTGTCCTGGAGCTGGCTGGCATTGGCTCTCCTGGACAAAGGGAAAACCTCTGGCAGCTTCTCACAGAAGCCGGTGCTGTAGCCCCCCTGCTGGCAACACCTAGCCACGCAAATACAATACAATGTTTTTATAAAACTCTCCTTAATGCTTTCTTCAAGCTAAAGTGCTGCTTTTTAATCTCACTGAAGAGCTGTCTTAAAGATAATAATGTCTATGGTTTAAAGTTGTTCTATTATGTTGAAAGGCTTTTTCCACCTTCTCATTCTCATTACTAATTAAAAAATAATACACTTGGTAATGTCCTACATATTGTACGTGGTTTCTTTCTGTTACCTGTAGAGTATCTTCTTAGGCATCTCCTTGGTTTACGGCATGACGTCCATGCCAGACAGGTTTGAATGTACAGCCATAACCTCTGCTGTTGACTCAAGTTAATGAGGAATGGATGTGCATCACTTGCTTTGCAAAGAGATCTCTGTGTACGTTCAGTAGCCACTTTTCTGCGTGAAGACAAATTGCTGAACTGCAAAGGTTAATTTATTACATCCTCTAAGTGGTGATATGATATCCTCCAAGCGATTGCAAAAAGATGTAGAAAACCGTTTCCTTTGGATTCTCTTTACCTAACAGCTGTTAGCATTTTTCCATGAAGATAGCAACAGAACAACAGACTGCAGTCATTTTCTTTAAAGGCTAGAAGGTGGCTGTAGTGAGAGATAGCTCAAGCAGTTCTTGCATTTACTTGGGTTGGAAAAATCCTACTGCCTACTGAAGAAAAGATCATTACCATTATTCTACTACTACCGTAGACAATACGTGTAAATAGTACTTCTAGGAAAATATGAAATTAAACTTCAAAATATGTTCTTTTTTTTTTTTGGTTCATGTGTAACCCATCTGGTTGTCATTTCTTTATTCTTCTATATGTGTACTGTAGATTTTCATGAGTATTTCAACTTTTTTTATGCTGGACTTTCTTTAAATAGAGAATTGATCTGAGTTACAATGAAGGTTTTCTGAGGTAATATCTCTGCTGACTTAGAAGTACTGATTTTTTTGTTCCTATACCTTCCCTCTGACTGGGTTATTAAAGGATGACCCACCAAAGCGAAAGCATTGAACTGTCATTGTGTGTAGCTCAGTGCATTTCAATGTATGAAGGAAAGTAGTTGAAGGAAAAGTTATCCTGGATTTGCTAATCTGCCCTATAATTTAATGATAAAATTTCAAGTGCATTTATTTCTGATCCACTTTTTTTATAAACTTAAGTTGAGAAAAACAAAATTATTAGCAGTGAAGTGTGTTTTATATGGGAGTGGACTGCGTGATGTGTTGATGGTACATAATAAGCATACTCTGTGAGCTTTGATTATGTTTAGACATATCTCAAGAAACATGTATATTTGGATTTTTGTTACAAATTTTAATAACAGAAATGCAAAGACCAACCCACCTTTGGCAATTGCTTGAACTTCTATTGTGTAAACTTTTACATCAGCAAGCACTTCTGTGTGTTTTATACCTGAAGTTAAATAAACAAACCAATTCTGACAGAACTAGCAAGTCAACATTTCACTTAGTGTTTGTTTGAAAGTGATTCTTACAGTTAGTTATCTAAAACCATGAGGTACGTCAGGGAGAACCTGGATTAACTTTTTGTGCTCATCCTCATGTATTGTACAAGGAGGAACACTCATTGGTATCAAGAATGAAAAAAGAAATTGGAAATAGTTTCAGTATTCAGTTGCTTTAATAAGTTCACAACTCAAAAGAAAGGTTTGGAAAGGTTGTGACTGCTCCCTTAAGGTTTCATTAAAGTCAGTGAATCTGGGATTTGGCTGTAACTGTTTTGTAGGTGATTGTTTCAGGAGAAGCACTGCAGCTATTTGGGAAGGGAAAAAGAGTAATAAATAATCATTGCGATGCAGGATCGCATCCATGTGTGGGTAAGTGACAGTTAGAGCATGTGATTTAGAACAGCTTGGCTGCTTTTTTGTATGAATGTACACTACTACATCTCTCCATGAAACCACTTAATTCTCGAGATTTTTACATCCTTAGGTGAACTAGAATATCTTCTTACTAACTGGAATGCCCAGTTGTGCAAAATGTGAACTTTTTTTAGTGTAGTATATAAACTGGAAATAAGAAAATAAGGCAATGTCATTTTCTCAATGAAGACTTTTCCTGCAGGAATGATGAACTTTTCTGGACTGAGACAAATATTTTCAACTTCTAATGGAACTTTCTCTAATTAGGAAATAACTCTTCTTTATTTGCTTTCCGGTTTGTACGACAAACATTACTTATCTGATTCTGCTTCCATTTTTTGCTGTCTGGGAGACACCAATATAGTCTTCTGCAGTAATGCAGCATTACATCCTTTTTGTTGTTCCAGGAACTTTAGAATTCTTCTGGTAACATTAAAATTGGAAAAAATCAAGTTCTGTCTCTTTTGTCTATTACTCTTTTTTTGTATCTCTCTCTTGAATTTGCAAATTAATGCAAAATGAATTTCTAAAGGAAGAGTGAAGTAGAATTTGATTTACAGTAGCAGCTATATAGCTGTGAATACTTTATGAACAATCTTACTTTGTCAATAAAATAATGAGGTAGAATTCCAGATATTAAGGCAAGTACAGTCCATGTCATCACTGACTACACTGCATAAAAATAACACTCATCAAAGAAGCTTGAAAGCAGAATCCTGAGTAGTATCTGTAAAATAGAATTCCCAAGTTTATTTTCATGTGTCTAGTTTTAGTTGAAAAGAAAGGCCAAGGGACATTTTGATCACTTGACAATTTATTTTCAAAGTGGAAAAAGATACCCAGTGTCATCTCTGCAAAAGCCAGCTAGTTCAGAAAAAAAAAAAAAAGGCAAACAGAAAAAGACATGTAAATGCCTGAGTTAAATTGACTTTTTTTGCTATATAATTTTAGTAATGGCTTTCAGATTTCTTGTGGTGTCTTACTCAGTTTTCTGGTTTTGTAGGCTTCAGGCTCGAATTGCTCACAGAATTCAGGAACTGGAGAACTTGCCTGGTTCTCTGCCCCCTGATCTGCGAACCAAAGCCACAGTGGAGTTGAAGGCACTTAGGTTACTGAATTTCCAACGCCAGGTAATGCCATTTACTTGAGGAAAATTTTCATAGCAGTCACAAGCAAGCATGTTAGTGCAGCAAAGAGTAAACTGGAAACAGATTTTGCGGCAGTGCAAAGTGAAAGCAGATTCTGCATGAGAGCTAGCAACCAACAAACAAGTCATGGAAATGTTCGATCTTATTTTGTTTTGTAATAAAAATGTGCAGGTGTTACTTTTGTTCTTTGCTTTATCATCCAGTCTAGAATGTGACCATAGAACTGTGTCTTTCATAATGAACAAGGCATTGGCACAAAGACAAAACAAGGGCTGGACAGGCTGCAAGCTGATTTTCAGCACAGTTGTTTTCAACAGATACCTCTTTCTGGACATACTTTGTATTTCCATACGTCCCCTTGTTTTAATAAGAGTTGTATATTGGTGTTTTGTGGGGTATTTCTCTGGTTGGTTTTTGCGATTTCCGCTATGGCACAGACTTTGAAAATGAAACATAACAGGTTCATACATAAGATTTAAGTTGAATGTTGAATGCCTATATCAGCAAATGAATCTCAGAAAAGGAATCACACTGCCAGACTGTTACAAGCCTCTTGCCATTGGCTTTTACAGCTAGTTTGGAAGAACAAAGATGTGATTTGGCAGGTCAAGCAAAATACTTCTTGACAAAAGCCTTGGCAGTAATTGTGCCATGGTGTCCAAGTCTTCCTTCCTTCTGCCCTTGGCACTCCTTTGTAATGAAGTTTTGTCAGAGGTCAGATGAAAAGCAGCAGGCTCTCCCTGCTCTACTGCTGGGACTATGGCAGTACTGTTCCAAGCTCTTAACATTTACTTCTCCCACCTGTCTTCTGTACAGCTGGCAATGAAACAAGTTGTCAGTTATATTCAGGTCCAGCACTACAAAATGTGTTATGTATGTGGTCCATTTGCATTTTGTTTTGATGGTGTAACGTCTTGACTGGCCCCTTTTGTTACAGCAGGACAGTTGTTACCAGCATCTTATAAAGAGGGAAGAAATTATGATTGAAAGCGATTAACGCTTTTGACCGTTCTGTGAAGGTTTAAGATTTGTTTAGGGTAAGAGATGTAGCTGTTGCTATATAAATACTGTATCTTTTCAGAACTATAATGAAAAGGGAAGAGGAGGCTGGGATATATTTTGAACTGTTTACTGTTTTACTCTGCCGTAACAGTGTTTAAAGTTGTTTTATTAAAAGCGATTATATTTTTTTGAGTGTTTGTTTTTTCCCCTCCCTCCACTGGTAGCTAAGACAAGAGGTAGTAGCCTGCATGCGCCGTGACACAACACTGGAGACAGCACTGAACTCTAAAGCCTACAAACGAAGCAAGCGCCAGACTTTGAGAGAAGCTCGTATGACAGAAAAGCTTGAGAAACAGCAGAAGATAGAACAGGAGAGGAAGCGTAGGCAGAAGCACCAGGTATTTTAACCTATTAGGTGTTTACCCCAGACAGATATGCACCTTGCTTTGCTGGGAAGGTCTTCTCTTTTACATATTTTATTTACCTTTGGAGTTCTTCTGATTAAAAAACTCCCAAGTGGTGTGATACGTAGTTGCAAGGCTTTAATATTAGAACTCCTATATTCCTGATTCCACATCTTTGCTATGTCGGAGTGCCTGCACTAAATTGATTCTCTTTCTAGGAATACCTGAATAGCATATTGCAGCATGCTAAAGATTTCAAAGAGTACCACCGGTCAGTCGCTGGGAAAATTCAGAAACTTTCTAAAGCCGTGGCAACTTGGCATGCCAACACTGAACGTGAGCAGAAAAAAGAAACTGAGAGAATTGAGAAAGAAAGAATGAGGAGACTAATGGTAAGGAGTAGAGGAAGGAATGTGGTTATTTTAGTTAAAGTTACATACTGTTTTCTTTTAATATCCTTCTATACTATCTCAGCCACCCCCATGTGTTTCCTTTGCGAAGTACTCTCTAATGAAAAAAGTATAAATCCAAAACTGCTACAGTTTGTTATAGTTTCTGTTAATATATATATAGTTGTTATAGTTTCTGTTAATGGTAGTGAGTGTGATACTGTTCAACGTAACCTATAGCTCCTTCTTTTTTAAGGTTTTTGTGTAGAAATAATTGGGGTTTGTTTACTAGCATGAAAACTTAGCACAGCCACTTCTGGATAACAGCAACTTAATTTTATTAACTTCATGTACTAACACTGTCGTATAATTGCAGGGCTCTTGGTCCATTTTACAAATAATGGGCTTTGATTTATTTCTAGGTTTATAGTTTTGAAGATTTCAAATGATTAACTTGTTCATGGCATTATTCCACAATTTTTACATACAGTTGATTCCACATATGAAATACATAGCAGTAGTGCATGTATCTTGAGAATGAATAGCAGTCAGTTCTACCCATGTAATGCTTCAGACCATACTCCTTACTATTTCATGTTTTTTCCTTCCCTATACCCTCACAGTATCAGCTGTATCATTCTAAGAACAGAGTAAAATGGGTTTATGTATAATCATGTCTCTTCAGAATGCTGTGGAACCAGTCAGGGGGCTGCCTACATTTCAAGAATTAAAATAATTCTGGAATTTGAAGTGTAGGCAGATCAGTGCATACATACACGTATGTCAGTGACTTGGGGTAGAAAAAATTCTTCAAAGCATTGGTTAGCTCTCTCTTAACATTTTATTAACATTTCACCAACACAGAATGAAAGAAAATTGACAAGCTTACTTTGTAACTTGCTGGCAAAAAGCAGTAAGTATCTAATAGAGGTGTAGAGATAAATGCTAGTTCCTGTCCAGAATCTATTCCCACCATGAATATGAGCTGAACGGTTTGGTTTTAAAATTACAAAATGAAATGCAGAAAAAATTAAATGTAACAATGATAGAAACTTGGAAATAAAAGCTTGTGTGAAGCGTAAATTAAGAACTTGTGTAAGAGAGTAACAAATGTGTAGGCCCTAGGGCATTTCTTAAAATTACATAGTAATCAGTATTATAGAGCTTTTTTATAGTTGGAGGTAATCATCAGCAGTTTGTCTAACCTAGCTTGTAAAAATGTTAATTATTAGCAAAAAGGAGCTGATTTTAAATAAAAGCAATATTGACATTTGGTAAATATTTTTGTATCTTGTGAAGTTCAGCTTATGTCACATTTAATATGCAGTGTGATAAGTAATGAAGATGTCCACTGCTGAAAAGTATGAAGTAGATTTGAATGCCCAGATTATCAGTGCTTTCTCCTAAAACACCTTCACCAAGACTGGTTAACCTCTTATCGTACGTACAGAATTTCATAGGCATTTTCAGTTTAAGGTTTTGCACGTACTGCTCAATTAAATCCTTCTACAAACCAATGTCTGTGTTTTGTTAATGGGGTTATTTTGCCTATTGAGTTTTAGTCCAATTGTGGTAAATTTGGAATTTGCAGATGTGTACTGGTGGTTTTTTTTAAAACATCATTTCCTCTCAGATGCTTGGCATGGTCTATGAAAATGTGCTGTGTGTAAAACTTTTTGCATATCTTTTCAGGAATGCTGAATTCATTCCACAAATTTCCTTTCATTTACTATGATTATAAATGGTGATTATGTCACAGCTCATTAGTAGTAGTATATATATCTTGTGCAAAAATGGGCATTGGTGTGATTTAAAAAGATAGTGTCAAGACAAGCTTAAATGTATGAAAGAAGTACCTTGGGTAGATTACACAGACTGTGTATTCAGTAACATTAGAAGCAACAAAAACAACAACAACAATAATCATAATTTATTTTTTCTGAAAACTTGGGGTTTGAGTGTTGTAGTTTTGATGGGTTGAACATAACAATGGAATTTTGCAAGCAGTTTTGCAAGCTCATTTTGAACATTATAGCTATTCTTTCTAACTGTATGCCATTCTGGTGTCTCTAGAAAAGCAGATCTCCCCGAGTGCTGTATTTTAAAATAATCATCTTTAAAATATTTCTTACTCATGTTTGGTTTTTGTAAGGCACTGTATACTTCTTAATTTGTTGTTTCAGCCAAAATCGAGACAGGCATGTCTGCTACTTTACTTGTATTTTTCTGACATGCTGTATTATATCGTCACAGCACATGAAGATAATATTCCTCGTATGTCCAACACACGCAGTATGACAAGGATGCAGAAGTTTCCAGGATGACTCAGAGATAGGGTTTATCTGGTGAACCCTATTTCTGATTGTGACCTCTATCAGAGATGAAATAACACCAGAGTAGAACAGTGATAGATAAATCTAACAAAATAAAATTTTCACATGACAGCTAGAAGGAAAGGTTCTGTCTTCATACCGGAAAAAGGACTAAATGCAATTTTATGTCCAGCTCCCATGTTCTTCCTCTTGGTGAGCTACCTGCACTTCATGTCTTTGAAGAGTCATCTCTGTAGGAGACTCAGCATCTCTGTTTCAGGACATTGCAATCTGCCTGATGTAGCACTGATGTTTTTTTCCTCCTTTACCAGTTGTAACTACTGCAGATTTTTCCAGTCATTAGTCCATGAGAGTAGGAAATGTGTAGAATCATGGAATCTCTGTCTCAGAGTCACTCAGCCTGTCAGGGGCCTCTGTAGTCCAACCACCTTCCCAAAGCAATGTTAACATCGAGTTCAAAACAGGTTGCTCAAGGCTTTTTTCAGTCCTGTCTTGAAAACCTCTACCGTCAGAAATGGCACAACTTCTCTGCCTGTTCAGGTCCTTCTGAAGTGCCACCCAGCCCTTGAGCCTATTGACAGCTCTCCCCTGATTTCACATCCTCTGCAAACTTGACTGAAGTGCCCTTTATGCCTTCCTCTGTGTCACTGATAGTCATGTTAAACACAACATGATGCAGGATAGACCCCTGTGGTATGGCTCTTCGTGCTGTCTTCAGATAAAGTACGACCCTCTGACACCTTGCGGAGAGGGATTTTTGGTGTATTGGTGGATGACAAGGTGAGCAGGACCCAGCAATATGAACTTGCTGACCAGAAAGCCAGCTGTATCACGGTCTACACCAAAAGCCGAGGCCAGCGATACCTCAAAGTGCCATTAAAACAAGGTGACATGCCAGGCCCTGCCCTTGGGTCACAACAACCCCACTACAGGCTGGGGCAGAGTGGCTGGAAACCTGCAGAGCAGAAGTGGACCTGGGGGTGTTGGTTGACAGCAGCTGAACAAGAGCCAGTGTGTGCCCAGGTGGCCAAGAGGGCATATGGCATCCTGGCCTGTACCAGCAGCAGTGTGGCCAGCAGGACCAGGGCAGAGATTGTCCCCCTGTACTCAGCAGTGATGAGGCCACACCTCAAATCCTCTGCTCAGTTTCATGACCCCACTCCAGGAAGGATGTTGAGGTGCTGAAGCATGTCCAGAGAAGGGCAACAGAGCTGGTGAAGGGTCTGGAGCACAAGTCTTGTGAGGAGTGGCTGCGGGAGCTGGGGTTGTTTAGCCTGGAGAAAACAAGGCTCAGGTGGGGCCCTCATTGCTCTGTACAGCCATCTGAAGGGAGGTTGTAGCAAGGTGGGGCTGGTTTCTTTTCCCAGGTAACAAGCGATAGGACAAGCAGAAATGGCCTCAAGTTGTGCCAGGGAAGGTTTAGATCAAATTTTACATCAAAGAAAGTACTTCACTGAAAGGGTTGTCACGCATTGAAACAGGCTGCCTGGGAAAGTTCAGAAAATATGTAGGTGTGGTGCTTGATGACGTGGTTTATTGGGGGACCTGGCGGTGTCGAGTTAATGTTTGTACTTGATATCTTTGAGGTCTTCCAACCCTAATAACAATTCTGTGGTTCTGTGAAAGTATGGTTAGAGGAGGTATTAGGGAGAAATACTGTACTATGAGGGTGATGAGACACTAGAATAGTTTGCCCAGGAAAGTTGTGGATGCCCCATGCCTAGAAGTGTAAAAGGCCAGGATGGATGTGGTTTTGAGCAATGTGGTCTTGTGGAAGGTATCCTTACCCATGACAGGGGAATTTGAACTAGATGATCTTTAAGGTCCCTGCCAACCCATGTGATTCTGTGATGTATTGATACACATGTATGACTTCTGAGCCTGATCATCCAACAATCATCATCTTTACCCATGTAGCTGTCCCTCTCTGCAGATCATGACAACCTTAGATAACACTTGATTATTGACGTAAGAGTTGGATGGTGTGTGTTCACCATCATTTCTGTCATGACTGGAGTCTCTTTTGTATCACTAGGCTGAAGATGAAGAAGGCTACCGTAAGCTGATTGATCAAAAGAAAGACAGACGCCTAGCCTACCTGTTGCAGCAGACGGATGAGTACGTGGCTAACTTGACTAACCTGGTATGGGAGCATAAGCAGGCACAAGCAGCCAAAGAGAAGAAGAAGCGAAGGAGAAGAAAGAAGGCAAGTAGTTACAGCTGATGTTTTTAGGCCATTTCTTCTTCAAATCCAATTTAAATGTTGATAAATGTAGTGATGCCCAATTGTCATACACAGACCAGAGTGTCTAAAAACATCTACACCGCCAAATTCTTAACACTGAGGGAACTCATCTCTCTATCTGTTGAAATATATGTATGCTGTTATTAAGTCAAAAGAAGGTGAAAAGGAGGCAGGATTATAAAATTCTTAGCTGTTAACATCAATCTTCTCATAACATAATTTGCTCATAAACTTTGTACAGGTAAAATTGGGACAGATATGTAAGTTAGGGTTAATGTACCCAAAAGTGCAATGTATCAAAAATACATTCTGTGAAGAAGATAGCAAGAGTCTGGTTTGTGTAGCTGTTTCATGCAGGGCACCTGTTTTAGACTTCCACATTATACACTTGACTCAGTCCATTTTATTAGGACCATTGGAAATGGCTAAGAAACTTGGCAATGTTTATTGTAGTAAATGGGTATTTTGCCAGTAGTATTGTTCATTGTGCATTTTTAACCTTTAATTGAAACTTTTCAAGATTACTTTTCTTCATATGAAATGTTTTACCCTGCAAGAGAGAGTTGTTGCAATTGAACAGTGCAGTTTTCAAAAACATAATTCCACGTGTGAAATAGTGATTAAGGAATGATTCGTAATTTTTTATGACCTCGGAGTACATTTCATCTCTTGCAGAACAAATAAGAGGATTTTTATAATCCATTTCCATGCCTGGTTTGCTACTAATTACTGCTACAAATACAAGTATTATGTTTACAGGGTTTACTAACAGTAAAGAGTAGTAGTACTTCTTTCCAGTAGTACTGGAAATATGCTAATAAGAACCAGCATGGAAAAATACCAATCTTGGACATTAATGGCCTAAAAAATAGTTCGTGTTTTCTCCTGCTGTCACAGAAACCTCTGTTCCCGAGGGTATGTTCTTAATGTAGGAACAATACCCTGTCTACAGAATTAAGATGTAATTTGGATGCAGTTCTTGGCCTGTATTACCAGTGAGAACAGGCCTGATTTATTGGAATGCACAGTAGAGATAATCATTAATGAGACAGCATGTGGAGTAACTGCATAACTTTAATAACAAATATGTATGCCCTTAGCTATCCACATTTGTGGTATGTTTCTCTTGCTATGTCTGTTTAGCGGAAGTATTTATGAGAAACAGTGTATCTTCTGGCCATGTCAGTAAAGTTATAATTTTCTGTCCCTGAAGTTGAAAGGACGTATGTCCCATGTTCAGTGTTTATATATATTCAGTGTTTATATATATTCCACTCTAAACGCTAAGAAGATTAGCAAAAAAGAGAAAAAAATCTTTGCTCTGTCTTGGTCATCTTCATCCTTTTGTTTGTAATTAACTTCTTTCCAGCAATCTTTTGCTCATCTGTGAAGGAAGTAGGAGTTTACACAAATGTTACCCTTTATTTTAATCTAGAATTCTATGAATTTGTCATTGCATGGCTGCAGAACACATTGCAATTAGTGGGCACTGTGTCTTTTTTCAAAGTCATACACTTTCAGTCCTTAGGCTTCTATGTTTTGTAATCAATACAAAAGTTTAATTTACTAACACCTGTAGTTAATGTTTTGTACTTACAGAGAAATGAGAAAAGAGAGTTCTTAGGATTTTCTCCTAGGAATATCAGTGAGGAAGTAGATGGTGAAGAAATAATCTTTGCCAGACTCATTATAGAATATTCAAGTGAACTCTATATTCTTAGTAGAATAAAATTTGAGATTAGTCCATTCTTTCTCTGGGATACAGTTTCTGTAATCTTCATGATAGATTTTCCGTGTTTGTTTTTCACGTTCTTCTATTTGTGTTTTCTGTCTCTAGCTTCCTTCTGTAGTCATGGATAAGAAAAAATACTCCATATGAAATTTTCATCTGATAGGCTAGTTCAACTTGCTATGCAGTCTTTCACATTATTGTTAGAAGTTTTTCCTGTCATTAAACAGAGAATGAAAAAAATGTGCCTTCCTACTTTTTAATATTGGGATTTCCCCAATTCAAGGATTAAATTGTCAACGTTGTTTTTGCCCAGTGAGCAGCACTGATGCTTACTGCTTTTCTGTGATTTGAGTTGTAATGTTCTATTCCATTGCCTGTAGCTAAGCTATAGCAATCTTTATGTATTAGACAGCATTCTCTTGTGTAAAAGAATGGATCCCAGCCCTGGTTCATCCAGGGAGAAAGTATCCCCAGTCACTGCAATGTGTTCAGCCAAGACTAGATACGTGTGTTTGTAACTTACGCTGCCCATGTGTTTATTTGAAATCTTCACTTCTGGTATAGTTCCTTTCTTTGTCAGCAGTCTTACCTGCTGCCTAGAAATGCTGAAGCAGGCAGACTTGAAGCTTGTACTGTTGTTGTTCCTACTAGGCATCAGCTGCTGCATGTTCATTTCAAGTTTGTGCTTTACATAGTGGACTTCAATGACAAAGAAAAAGGCTGAAGCAGTTTCTAAGGATTATATCAATATTGAGAAGTGCAGCTGTTCCTCAAGTTTACTTCTTAAACAACAAAAGGAATAACTTCATGGTCCATATTTATCACATGCTTTAATAATAGTTGGAAGTTTTTAATCTCTAAAACATGATTCAAGAGATAACTTCTTGTTGTTAGTCTATTCTATTTACATTAGTATCCAAAATAATATTTTGCTGTAGTACTATAAACTCAGCAGTGTGACATAAGGAGAAGCTGTAAAATGTGCTTTCTTGCTCAGAATTGTTTAGGAAAGTTTGAATGCAGAAGCAAACTATATGTCTTTCATTTTTCCTTGTACTATGCTGACGTTTTTAAGTAAGGTAAATGAGGATAAGCCTTGAGGAAGATACTGCTAATTTCTAAGGCTGGTGCCTGGAGAGAAAAAAAATCTAGCTTTCTCCAGTGAAGAACTCCAGGGTTCCTTGTGTTTCTAATTTGAGTGATTGTGGTCTATGCATGATTGGAATATAGTACAAAGAACTCCCAAAATACTCCTAGTTAGTTGTCAGACCAAAAAACCCAAAATAGATACCCAAGATAAAAGTGCCTTGCATGAATATACACAGCAGTCTGTGATGCCTGCTGACACCTTCAAAATGGAGATTAAAGCCATTTAGAAGAAATTAGTAGTAAATCACGTGAAAATAATTTACTATTTTATTTGCATTAGAATAGCCTGTGAGCAACTGAGCTCTAGGTCTGAACCAGAAATTCAGTGGGCCAACCACTTACATGCAGATTTATAACATTGACTGAGGTGAGTAGGTACCCTCCTTACATTAGTAGATGCTTTGTGTGTGTTAGTTGTTAAGGCCCATCTCTGTCTATATCCATCCACACCTTTAATAACTTAAATCCCAGGCTGTTCAGAAATAAGTGAAACATATTCATGATCCAAAATGTTTACATCATACAAAGTATTCTTTCTGTACTTTTAATCTGACCATAGTATTTTTCACTTCTTCATTTGTTGTAGAAAGCTGAAGAAAATGCAGAAGGAATAGCATCTGGTCTTGGCCCCGATGGAGAGGTATGAATTTTTACAAAGTGGTTCTTTTTTCTGGTTGTAGGTTTTTGGTTTTAAAAAAAAACAAACCAAAAGGTTCTGGATTGTGTGTCATGGCTATAACTTTAAAAAGAGTTGTGATGACAACTGCTCTGGGAGCCGTTGTTTTTAAACAGAAATAATCATTGCCTAGGTTAACATTTATGCTAGCCTGTCACTATTCTGAAAATTGAAGACTAAAATGCGAAGTATATTGAATATACTTCAGTATATTGAAGAACACTGAGTATGCTGAAGTCTGCCTCTTGTTTTTGTAATGTGCTTACAATAAATACTTTTCTTGCAGTCTGTATATAGACAACTTACTTTCTAGTTTGAGCTCATAAACACCATATATATATATCTTCTCACATTTATAAAAATACGTTGTTGACATTGCATGTAATTACCTTTCAGTCACAGGACAGAGTATAGTGTAATGATGGATTAAGACATCTGGAAGTTCTTTCTTCCTCAGAAGCAAATGGAAATGAATAATTTTTATGGATAGTTCTTCAAATAATATTCTTCATTCAGTAGCAGAGTATATGCTGCCTCATTCAGAGCTTTAAAACAAGCCTTTACTTAGAAAGTTAGCTAAGTTGTTTGATTCTTGTTTCTCAGAAAAGAAAAAAAGTCATCAAGTCACTGTATGTTTTTTGTTACAGCTGTCTGTTGGTATAAATAACAGGATTAAATGCCTGTAAGAATACATACCTTGTGTCTTGACAAAAACCAATAGTGTATTCTTTTCCATGCTGTTCTTTTTAATTTACTTGGGATACTGGGATATATTTGTGGATGTCATATAGAATATGTTACACACAAATACTGTGACTCAGTGCTTGCTTAGTAGTCATGTGGGAAAGTGTGGCATCTAGTAACAAAGCTTCGCTGGTTATTCGGAACTGGAATTTTGATAGTGCTGTTAGTTTTTTTCATTATGTAAGACAAGCATGAAATTCAGTTGCCTTATGGTGTAAAATGTCACTTGAATTTTTAGCCCATAGATGAGAGCAGTCAGATGAGTGACCTTCCAGTCAAAGTGACTCACACTGAAACAGGCAAAGTTCTTCTTGGACCAGAAGCACCCAAAGCAAGTCAGCTGGATGCTTGGCTGGAAATGAACCCTGGGTAAGTAGTTAGTGTACAAGTAGACTGTTTTTTCTATTTGCATTGATACTTCCCATGTTATACTTCATTTCTTGTTTACCAATTCTATTATTGTTTTAATATATTGCATGTAAGCTGAATAGGAGATGCTTTGAACCTATTACCTACTCTTGTTAACTGTAATTCACAGTCTTTCTGTCATTTTTGTACAGCTATGAAGTTGCTCCCAGATCAGACAGTGAAGATGAAAGTGGCTCTGAATATGAGGAGGAGGTGTGTATCTTTAAAAAGAAATACTGGGGCAATACAGTAAAAAACAAGTACTTATTTCATATTTCATTTTCCCCTTCTTCATAGTGAAGAGAGGGGAAGTGATAGCAGATGTGTAGGTGCTTTAAGACTGATACAAACAAGAAAATTAATTGATTCCATAATTCTTGATTTATAGCAGTTGTTCTTTATATACACTCTAAATGCTTAACTGGTAATTGTAGTTAGGAAGAATGAGTATTTTACTCTGATTATTAATAATAATGAACCGGAGAATTAAGCAGGTTCCTGTTTTAAAATACATCTCAGAAAATGCTGCATTGTGGCTTTGTGCTGAATGAAATTAACATCTTCAAGGTTTATGCATCAGAGGTTTTATAGGCAATAAAATAACATGGTTGCTACTTGTATATTATGTGTATTAAAATGTTAGGAATTATGCCAGGGATTTATATTCAGACTTTTCAGGCTAGGCTTATTTGATTCAGTATTTGGATGGTGATTTAAATACTATTATTACAAAAATTCTAAAAAGAATCTTAAAATTAACACACACAAAGATCCCAGCCTTGCAGGGTCATAATATTAGGTACTATGAATAATGAATACTGATACTTGCATAGCATTTTCACTTCATTACTTTCTAAAGGAGAACAGAAGTGAAGAATAGAGAAGGACCATGTTCAATCAACAGTCTGGTAGCAGAACTAGGTATAGAACTCAGATCTCCTTAGTTTAGCAGTCTTCACAATACTAGACCAAACAACCACTGAAACTTGCTGGACTGTGTGACATTACAATATGTGCCTTTGTAGGACTAATTTCTGGTAATATAATTCTACATGTCTGTCAGTATTAAGATAGGAGAGAAGGGCCTGATACCTGTCAGATTTCAGAATCTCACTTAGTGAGATTTTAAGTTGTTTGCTACCTGCTGCAACTGTAGCCGAAAGACAAGTTACTTTAAAAAGAGTAAAAATAACTGGTTTTAAAAAATTAAGAAACTAGAGGCCTAAATCAGTAGTTCTTGACAGTTTTTTAAGCTTTATTAATTTATCACACATCTAGAATACGACATAAAAAACCCCATGATATTGGAATACTGTCCATGAATATGGTAGTCAGAGAAAGCCTTTTGAAACTAAGATCATTAAAGGGGAAACTAGTTTTTATTTCAAAGTACTATGACTTCCTGCTGGTTAATGTATGTCAAAAATAAATCATCTTGTTATGCTGCAGTGCAGTTCTATTGCTGAATAGGTGTAAATTGAACCTTGTGATTCAGATGTCTGTCATAAACCACTGACCAGTGAAAGCTACCAGTGTGTGAATGCCAGTTCAAAGTATGACTGAGGAACACATAGCACTTCCCAGAACTTCTGGTCTTTTTCTGTATTCTGTAGGATGAGGAAGAAGAATCAAGCAGACTAGAAGCAGATGAGAAGATACTCCTGGATCCTAACAGTGAGGAAGTTTCTGAGAAAGATGCAAAGCAAATAATTGAGTGAGTGTTCCTTAAGTGCTGTTTGTTCAGAACTATGGTTTCTTACAGTTGCATTTCACAAGAGTAGCTTTCTCTAGATTACAGTAATTTGAGGCACGAATATCTGCAGGAGAAGGAACATGATCATTTAATTATGTACTGTTCATAATCTTGCACCCTTTGGTGTACTCATCGCAGTTGAGGACTTTAGACATACATTTGTGAGCCGTGGTCAAAAAATATTTGTTTGTGGGAATTCACTCAAATTCTTTTTCTCCTTTCCAGGACTGCCAAACAAGATGTGGACGATGAATATAGCATGCAATATAGTGCTAGAGGGTCTCAGTCCTACTACACTGTTGCTCATGCAATCACAGAAAGGGTGGAAAAGCAGTCTTCCCTTCTTATTAATGGCACATTAAAACATTATCAGGTGAGAAATCACTAAAACATTAAATTACTTGAAACTTGGAGTAATGCCAGACATTTTGGTGTGGTATTTCATATGGCAAACTGAAAACTTGTTAAAAAATGCAAAGTCTCTAGTAGGTTAGAATTTGGAAATACGGACAAAGCAATGACACCTGTCACAGATAATGTTTCATATGTACTGCTTAAATAATACAAACTTTCTACAGCCACCTCTACCTTTTTTTCATTGCAGATGAATAATATTTTGATTTTGCTATCCTTCTCATTGACTTGTAATTTCAGTTCTTAGTGTTTTAATTTGTGGTGGGTTAACAGTATTTTCCTTCTTCCAGTATTTAAAAGTTTAGAATTTTATTGTTTACTTAAGATCCTAATAATTTGGTGCAGTGATAGGTACAATTTGAAAATAAGAAAAATATTTTACTATGGAGGTTGGTGTCACCTGTTCTTCACAGGCTGTCACTGGATTTAGTAACCAAGAATTTCGATATTCTGAGCATAACCTAGATTCACAGGTGATTGAAAATGTCCTTGACATGTGTTTTCTACACTTCAGCTATTGTACAACTTTCTGGTTAACTCCAACAACCTGCGTCTTTTCTCTAGTCAGAACATTATTTGTGTGTATGTGTATCTCTCCACATAACAAATAGTGACACAGACAAGATAGCTTTCTTCTTCTCAATTCTGACGGGACTTTGTAAGTGGGACATACAGTGGGACTACAGATTCCAGTCAACTCTTGATGGCTTAATAGTAAATATGAATCAGTCCACGTGTATGTAAAGCCAGTAAATTGCCAACATTATTTTGGATACTGTCCTGCAGGGACAACAGATGGTTACTTCAAGCATGTATTGTAGAGTTTTCCCTCTGAACTTTCTTGGGCCACCTAATTTCCTGCTCTCTCCATGCATGAGGCACACTGAAACTCTGGATGGTAGAAGCAGAAACTTCACAAATCCACCAATAATGTGATACACACACGTGGAAATCTGTGTGACAAGGGAATTGTGCTTTCTAGCAGTATTCTGTGGTGTGTGAAATTCTGTTATGTAGACATTGCTAAGCTACAGAACTCTGGCTTCCTTCCAGCTCTGGAATTTTATACACAAGGCATATTTGGACAAAGGTGGCTTACTCTGACGTGGAGTTTTGATGGCAGGCGCTAAGTGGACATGTGCTACAAGAGTTTTAGCATACCAGTGATACAGTTGGCAAGTGTGAGGCTTACATGTTCTGTGCAGATTTGACAAGTTTCGTTTAGAAAGATTTTAATTGACACAGGCAAATGTCATGAAATACACACAGAAAGTTAGCATTTGACAGTGTTGAAATTGAGGAACAAATTCCTGCAGTGGCGTTTATCAGCCTTGCATGTGAGTGCCTCTGTGTCCCATACTGCTGATTTATTATTAATTATTTATTATTAATTATTTTTGTGAGTTTTAAATAACTGAAACTTTTCATTTCAGCTCCAGGGTCTGGAATGGATGGTTTCTCTCTATAACAACAATCTGAATGGAATTTTAGCAGATGAAATGGGACTAGGAAAGACCATACAGACCATTGCTCTCATCACTTACCTGATGGAGCACAAAAGACTCAATGGCCCGTATCTCATCATTGTTCCCTTGTCGTAAGTAACGGGTCTCATTCTGGCATTATTGTCCTAATCATAGCAGATTGGTTTATTTGGAACACAACACAGTGGCAAAACCCTAAAGCTGATAAAACACTTGATTCTATTAATTTTGGCAAACAGTATTGAATTTACTGTAATTCACTCTTGAGCCAAAAGAGGGGGATGTTTTTCTTTCCTATTATATGCATGCACTTCACCTTTCAGCTTTTAACTGATACTAAAAATCTGTTGCTTAGTTCTTTAAGCAGCTGGTGCCTCATCTGATACCATGCAAGCATGTTTTAATGAGATTGATCTTTCAAGTACTGTATAGGTAGCCCTGGATATATGTATTCTTGATTGATATGCACACTTTTGTCAAGTGTGCAGATTATGATTGTTTATTGTGCTGCCTGCTTTTCCTTAACTTTCCAAAATGCTGCTTGTTTCATACATTTCTTTTAATGCATTTTCCTTTCTCCAAAGGTCAGGTGTGGATTTTAGTGATTTGAATAAAAAATGTCAGGCACTGTAGAACTCTTATAGGATGTTGAGGAGTTATTTTCTTATTTTTATGTGTAATTGGCTTGATTGACGTTCAGAAGTTCCTGGTAATTTCATTAGCTAATTTGTCCACCAGTTGTGCTGAGCATGCAGATTTGTTCTCAAATTAGGATAAATTTGATTTGTGGTCATCTCTTGATTTCTTTTGACGTGTCTTGTCTTCTGGCTGTGCTGCAGTAGTAACTGATTGTCTTAAGATAAATGCCACAGGTTTGCCTAATTGTATGGATACAAGTGATAAGCTTAGTTTGAAAAGAAACACCTGAGAGAAGAGCTATCAAACAAAAATACTGGGAATGTATTAATGTCAATTTTCATGTGGGCACAGTAAAAAATCACATTTCTTTTAAGTACTCTAGTGTTTTTTTTAAAAACTGAGAGAAGCTGAAAGTTCTTTCTTGTATACATTTTAAAAGCTGCCTTTCTCTGCCTTTTCTAAGTTGTTAGTATTGCTGCCATCATTGGTCCACTAGGAAGGAAAAAAACCAGAAAGCAGCTGAAAAACCTCAAGGTTATTTTTTGCTGTTGTCTCATGGTAGCAATTAGCTTCACAGTAACAACTTTTTTGTTGTGATCAAACAGCAGAAACAGTGCAAGAATGGATCTGCATAGTGGCAGTGGTGGTACTATGCGTAGTTCTGCTTGAGTAGAACACAGATGAAGTCCATTATCAGTTTCATTGGGCTGTATCTGAAAAGCTGTAATGTCCATTTTTGGATGATAAGTAGTATAGAAGAACTTAAAAAACTATTTTTTTGTTCAGAGATTCTGTTCTTATCCTTAGTATGTTCCAAAGTATAAAGGTGCATGTAAAACACTACTGGTTTCAAAAAGGGCCCTGAATATAAGCTGAAAGACTGTTTCACACTTCTTTTCTGGTTACTTCCCTCTGACATGCTTGTATTTTGTTGCAGTATATAAAGTGCATTTTTTAAATACGTTGTTATTTATGGGGGTTGATTACATAATATATGTTGAAAAGCTTGGAAACATTTATAAAGTTTGATCTGCAAATGATAAATCATTACTTTTTCTCTATAATCTCTATGATAGGACTTTATCCAATTGGACATACGAATTTGACAAATGGGCTCCTTCTGTGGTGAAGATATCTTACAAGGTTTGATTTGCTTTTTATATGACTGTAGAATAGAAGGAATGTGAACTAGAGAGAGTTTTCCTCTGTCTCAGCAAACTTTTAAAACTGCTCATCAGGTTTTGTCATGTATATCAGGTACTAAGCAGTGTGAGTTAATCATGCTAAGAAGACTGTAACAAACTGTGAAAGACTGTAGAAGTAAAACAGCTGTAAACCACTGTACAAAATGCAGAATAGAATTGTTTATTACCACATCACAAGGCTTCTGATGAAAGTTACTGATGGTAACTACCTAACAGTTTATTGATAGCTAAATACTTGCTTGTGTAGCTGCTGTAGTAGTGATATAGCCAAGCGATTTGTAGGGAGACCAGACCACCGGCTATGTATTTCCATAGCCCCCATAAGCAGCTTTACAGTCTAGCAGTGGTTTAGGGAAAGCACTCTGAGAAGGTCTGGAATTACATCAATGTATTATTTACTGTATGGTAGGATTGCAGATTTATGTAGTTGCTCATTGTCTGCTAATTCATAAAAACAATGTTTTTTCTTCAACAAATTAGAGAATAACAACTCACATGTCTCTCTCTTTTAGGGTACACCTGCAATGCGCCGCTCACTTGTTCCTCAGCTTCGAAGTGGAAAATTTAATGTTCTTTTAACTACTTATGAGTACATAATAAAGGACAAACATATCCTTGCTAAGGTAATTTTAACTATTATCTCTCTGCAGCAAGACCCGGACACCTTCAAATGGTGCATACCACAAAACACATTTTTGTTTTGTAGGGAAATTCTCAGTTGTTCTGTTCTTCACTAAAAGTTAATCCTTTCATTTACTTTCCTGTTCCTCATTTTTTGATGGAACTTCTCAGTCACAGCTCTCCCTTATGTAAACACTAGGATTTTCCTGAATGTGGCCAGGGGACTAAATCCTCTGTGGAGTTCTGTCAGTACTGTATCCTGTCTGTCCTTGGAAGAACATGACTTTTCTCACCTCTGCATAATATTCAGCCTAATGTGCATCAGTGACTTTTAATTTTTTCTGTTATTTCTGTCCTGAAGCTCACTCTTATTAGAGCCCTTCCAGCTTCCTGGTCACTTTTCCCCACATGACTAAATAGTTACCTATATCATGAATTTGGTATCCAGACTAAAGAGTCTACACATTGCAGTTCCTAGGGGCTCACTGACTGTCTACAGGTAGGTATCAAACATAATGAATTAAAATGAAAACTACTGTACTATAAGACTATTTCATGTGCACACAAAGCAGACTAAGGAGGTATTTTGCTATACAGATAAACCATATGGTCCTCCTGTAGTTTTGCTTTTCATTTTCACTTCATTTTCATCTGTTACATACTGCATATTTACTGCATATTACTTGTTTGTCCTGTCTAATACAAAGTCAGTGCATTTTCTTAGCATCGTTCTGAATGCTTGAAAACAGCTTGAGACTACATAATGTTCCTTTTCCCCTATTTTTTCCCACTCTTGCTGAAAGGTAAGAAGGACAGCACTATGTCACTCATCATGTCCTGGGAAATGGAATTAGGTAGCACCTCTAGAAGTACAAACTGAGGCCTTCCTAGTCATATGGTCAGTGTGGCACTTGTGTTGATTGTCCATATTGTAGTACAGGTGGTAACTGAGAGTTTGAAGAACAGCTTTCAACATCTGCTGTGACTGCATTTAAGATTTTGTATTAAGAAATAGAAGCTTTGGTTGAAAGCGCAGTAACGGAGATGGTTTTAATTATGCTGCTTTGTTCTAAAGTGAAAACACAGGATTATCTGAAACAAAGTTCAGGGTTGCTGCTGTTTGTGAGCATACTTAGTTTATCTGAAAATGCTTTTGTCTCCTTTCAAGGTTCTTGTTACAGGCAGATTTATTTGGAGTTTATGCGGTTTCTTTCTTCTACTGTGAACCATATTCTGGCCTTGAAGAGCCAGTTATTCTAATCTGTTTCCCAGAAATTGAAGGAATCTGCTGTTTGCTGTTTCAATTCCAGTCAGTATTCGACATCAGATTGAGCATACCTAGTGTTTGTCTCTATGTTTACTGCTAGCAAGGACACTGATAGTTGCATAATGCTTGATTTGGCTTTCCTCGAGGCTGAGACTGACTAATGTCTCAGGCTTTAAGTATTTTTGTTCCATACTTGTTGGGAGGAACTTGACAAAGTCTGGCCTGTTTTAACTTTGCCAACTTTTCTTCTTTTTCTTTCAGATTCGGTGGAAGTACATGATAGTAGATGAGGGCCATCGAATGAAGAACCATCACTGCAAGCTGACTCAGGTCTTGAATACTCACTATGTGGCCCCTCGGCGGATCCTGCTGACTGGGACTCCTCTGCAGAACAAATTGCCTGAACTTTGGGCTCTTCTCAATTTCCTTCTTCCAACCATTTTCAAGAGCTGCAGCACCTTTGAACAGTGGTTCAATGCTCCATTTGCCATGACTGGAGAAAGGGTACCGTGGCAGTGTTTTTTAAAAGATCAGAAATAAACCACTTTGATGAAAATTAGTGTTTGAACTTGTTCTGGTACTTAGGGATTTAACATAACTGAAAGACCCCTTTTTTATAATACCAAAGTTTTAATGTTTAAAGTGTATTTTTTGACTGAGTCAGTTTGGTTGTAAGACGCAAATAATTATTGCACATTCTTAACTTTTCATGTGAGAGAAGACATTACCTAATATATTTGAGTTGCCTTGTAGTGACTTTTATAAACTTCTCTAGGTGGACTTAAATGAGGAAGAAACTATTCTAATCATCCGTCGTCTCCATAAAGTGCTTCGGCCCTTCTTGTTGAGAAGATTGAAGAAAGAGGTTGAGTCTCAACTGCCAGAAAAGGTTTGCAATGAGAGGAGTTCTGGAAAGGGTTTAATATTCTTTCTAAGCATTAAGTAATGTCCCTTTTTCAGATGTGTTTTGCAGAAGAGGACCTCTTTAGCATTTGTTTGTTTATACCTCTTCAGAGAAAGCTGGCCACTGAGGAAGCCTGAGTACCTGAAATTTCAGCATTTTCAGGATTCCTCACCAACTTTAAATGTGTTTGTTGTAACCACTGTAAGATATGCAACTTCTTTCTATAGAGTCTGGTTTCAGTTTGTGAGGCAGCCATACACTGAGCATAAAATTCTGTCCTGCATCATCCTCCTTGCACTGGGTTGAAGCTAGTTCACTGAAATTCTTGAAGGACTACTGGACTCTATAAAGCAGGCACAATTGGTCCTGCATTATCATTCCAGGAGTTGTGTGAAGTCTCTTGTTGAAATTACACCATTTTTTTTAACTAGTGGCTTTTTAATTCAGATCTTAAAATTATTTTCTGATTTCAAAGGTAATTGTTTTTATATCTGGGTAAGTCATCTTGTCCCACTGTGTCCTCCTCTGCAATTCTACATCCCTCTTCGTGGAATAACAACAGCAACTAAATAAAATAAAGTAAATTTGAAGGTGTGATAAGGAAAATTTGGTTTTAAGGTAAACTGGATTAAAACCATACCAAACTGTAATATTTTTAAGGTGTGTTAAGAGCTGACTGGCTAAATGAATTAAGAACTCTGTACAGATGCCTAGAGACAATACAAAGAAAGGCATTTTAAAATTACTTTTCATCTGTATAATCTTGTCAGCACTCCTACTGTTGCAAATTTTTGTTCCTTCAAGTGTCAAATTCTCAGTACCCTCAGAAGCATTTATTTGAGAATAAAATGTACTTGCCTTTGAAAATAATACTGAAATCAAGCCACTGTGTTTGATAAATCAAGTAATTGGCTTTGGAGAGGGAAAATTTTTGAGTTGCATACACACTCAGAAGGCTATGTTTCTATTTGTTGCCATTATCTTGAACAAAGGAGTTCATCCAACCATGAGGATTGAACTTAGGGACTGAAGCCTGTTAATAAGGTTCATTTGCTTTTGCTAATCTTGGTGAAGAAGCCATTGAAGAAAGGCACTTCTCTTTAAGGAGTTCATACTCCTGTCTTTCTGAGAAGAAAATAACCTGATAATTTCTTCCCTTTTATTTACTAAACATTACGAAGCTTGTGCTTTGTCTTTTATTCACAGCTTGAAAGATTTCTAGCCACTAGTGTGGTTTTGTTATATTACAGTTTTTATTTAACATAACTTACTAAAAACATAGTGACTATAATCCGGACATTGGGCAGTAGAAAAAGTTACATAAAATTGGTGTGCGAAGTCTTTGTGTTCCTGTTTTTAAGTCTAGTATGCAGTCAAAAACTAAATACAGTTTTACAAAGCTGAACGAGTCAGGCTGAATGTAGGGGTCATACAGTACTGTATTAATTCCCTGTGTTTTATTCCCTGTATGTTGAGAAAATGGCATATTTCTGTGACAGCCTAGGTAAATATTATGCCAGTTAGACTCTATGAGGGATTGTTAAGTGGTAGATATACAGTGATGATATTTTTATAATGCTTTACTTAATATTTCGATAATGCTTAACAGACACAATAAATTCCATTGGTTATTAAACATAAAATACTTTTTTAGTTGCATGTTAAATATAAAATTAATTTTAAATTATTTTTTAGATTTTAAAAATTACGGAGTGAGAAATAAAGTATGTTTCGTAATCCTACAGTTGCATCCTTAGGATCCAGCTGTCTCCCTGCAATTGTGACTCATGGATAATCTTTTGAGATACTCATTGCTGTGCTTGTGGTTGGAGTGCTGGTCATTGAAATTTTATGTGGTGTTATGATACAGATAAAAGATTAGTAAGGTTTTTTGTTTTGTTTTGTTCTAGAATGACAAGAATCTGCAGTTAGATCCTACTAGCATTATTATCTCATTGTGTTTATGGTTTTTGTTTGGGTTTTTTTTTGCACCAGGTGGAATATGTGATCAAATGTGATATGTCAGCTCTTCAAAAGATCCTGTACCGTCACATGCAAGCCAAGGGAATCCTTCTCACAGATGGTTCTGAAAAAGACAAGAAGGTATAAAAGAAAGACTAAAATATGAAGGAAATAATGTATTACAAGTAAACATGTTAACAATATGATTTCTGTTTTGTGAAATTAATGTGTAGACTCTTACTCCAGGTATCTCTCATGGGAATAGAAATCTCAGGCATGCCTTTCAGTTACAAGACTGCAGCTGTTCACAAGGAGAAGATACTGCTTGTATTCAGTGTAGTTGCAGTGCCTTTCTGCAAACAGGCAATGTTTGAAAAAAACCTGCATTTCCCTTGGCTGAGTTTAATTTAATAATACATCTGAATAATTGTGATTGTGGCAGCGATGGCTACAGAAGGTCATTTATCTTGTCTTTCAGAACTATTAGTTAAGTCTTGTTTCAGTCAGCTAGGACTTTGTGCTTGTGTTCATCCTTACAAGAGTTGTTGGTGTCAAAATTCTTTAAGAGATCAGTAAGATTCAAAGTCATATAATCAGATTTAGACTGTGTGTTAGTAAATGTTAGTTATGCTGTCATGGGATTTGATCGAATCAATACAGAGTAAAGAAGTTGCCATTCATCAACTTTTCACATGATAACAAATTTGAAGTACTGTAGTAAATGTGAAATACTTTGAACAGGCACTGCAGAGTATCTAGAATGTAACAGTTCCAATTTGTACCCTCTTGTGTATATTGCTGATGCAGTGCAATCATATACAGTCTTTCCATATCCTTTTTCAGGTTGCATTGGTACAGTGGCTGATTTTTCTATTCAGTATCTTATTTTACCTTCCTAGTTCTTTACAAATTTTCTTTGCTGGCGCTTAATTAAACTCCACAGGTTTTTTTCCATGGATATTTAAACTCATCTTTGTAGTTTGAACATTTTTAGACATTAATTCATGTTCCTCAGTTGTGTTTTTAATGTAGTTTTGCATTTTGATGTCTTTATATTTGTCCTAAAAATTTCATTTTGTATCACAGTCTTCTACTTTCTTCCTTTTCTGATCTCTTTCTTTCATCTGCTCAGCAGCTTCTGTGTATTTTGTCCTACCTGTTTCTCTACCTGGCTTTGTGCTTAACCAGTTAAAATTGCCTTTGCTGTCTTCTGAACATTTGCCTTGCCTTCCTCTCTCCCCAAGGGACTAAAATTTTCCTTTCTTGCAACCCTCTCTTAACTAATTTTTTTCTTTAAATGTTAAATCAAGGTCTGTTATCACTGCTACCTGTTGTCAGCAGAGGGAGGTGGTTAAGACTGCTTGGCTTCAATGATCAAAACAACTATTGTGTTAGGAAAAAATCTTGTCTTTCTGCAGCTCTGGCCTGGACCCAGCTGAGATTAGAGACAATTCACTAAGCTGAAAAGCTCTAGGAGATTATTTTTATAACAAATATGAACTGCATTTTGGAGCAAATGTGAGATGATCGTGGAATGAACAAAACCAAGTTTTAGATGTGTGGAGTGCCCCCTTCAAATGTATAATCTCTTAAAGTTATTATTTCAGTGTACTTCCTAGAAAAGACTGGAATATTGCTAGTATGTATTATAATCAAGTAGTGTATCTTCCCCTGGTTTTAAAACTTGAAATTGGCAAATTGTTTTGGCTGAGATTTTAAAAATAAATCTAAATTAGTCATATAGTAAGCTTGGAATATTGATGCCACTCTGTTTATATTTTTATAAAATGGCAACAAAACAAAATGGCATTTGAAAGCAACAAGATTTTGGCAATGTTAATGTGATATAAATGTTCCCAAACTTACATTGACCAGCTGCAGTTAGTTTTAAACCATACAGTTTGGTCTAGCACAACTGACTGTCTGATGAGTGTCCTGGTTCTACAGGATTAACTGTAGTGTATGTTTTGAGAATATACTTCCATAAATAATAAGATGACTCATGAATTTGGTGAGCTTTAACATTTTAGTACCTGTGGCCTGATGTTTTACTCGGCCTGGAGTAAGAAAGCCATATACCAAGTTAACAGACGGGAGAAGTTACTGTGGAATTGAAAAGAACCCAGCTAGAATGATTTCCTGTTAGAGGGTTTAGACACTATGGAGTTTGTATGGTTTCATAATAAACAGTATAAATAATCAGGACAGTTGATGCTCTGCTTCCCACCGTGAATACTGCAGGTAGAAATGTAGTACACTCATGGATTACTTCCAGGTCTTCCTTTTTCATTACAGAGCATCCTTATGACAGATGACAGCAAGACAACTGTTCTGGATTTTTGTTGTTTTGGTTTGGCCTGGTTTGGTTTTTAATTATTGAGGAGTTTTAATGGTTTTTTGGTTTCCTTTTGTTTTTTGTTTGTTTTTTCTTATTAGTAATGCACTGTTTGGATTTGGGATAAAAATATTTTAAAAGGTTATATTCATAAGCTAAGAAATTAATTATTTGGTTTGCATTGTTTGTACCTATAGGGAAAAGGTGGAGCAAAAACTCTTATGAACACTATCATGCAATTGAGAAAGATATGCAATCACCCATATATGTTTCAACACATTGAGGTAAGACTGATAGGTTTGATTTTGATAGTTGTTTTTATTCAGATGGCTAAAATAATAGAAAACTGCTGCTAAAGCTTATGTGTGTGGGAGGGGGCATCTCTGTCCACATAATTTATACTGGAAAGGACAGATTGGAAAAAAAACCCATTTCTTATAGTCAACAAGTGCCATCTTTTTATTGATAAGCCAAAGTCTAGTTTTAAAGTATTTAATTTTATGGAACAGTGTCTTTAAAAAATGAAGGGTTTTTTGTTAATTTAAGACAACCCAGAGCAACTTAGTATCCACGTACACCAAATTTATGACATACAGACACTAGTTCAAAATGTCATGTGTAGAATCTTTGTAATTAGCAGACTGCTACTCTTCTACAGTGCCAACTAAAATTGTTCTATTCCATCCATCTTGTTTTTTCAGCAAAAATGTACTATCAATATAACATGTCTCAATAGGATCTAAGTACATAAATATATCTGAAAAGATAGGAAGTATCGTAGATATTGGAATGTAGCTACGTTTATGAAAATATAATTAAGTACCTACTGTGATGTATTACTATTATTATTATTATTATTATTTTCACTCTTCATTATCTTGTATGCTGAGTAATTGAGTAATTTGCAGATGGATCGTCTACTAATTAGTATAAGTTAATTAGTATTCTACTGTATTTGTAATCTGGTAAAATGTATGCTGCAGAAGTCACTTCTTCATGAATTTTAAATAATAGTACAGGAAAACATCAAGCAGAGCACTGTTGCCACAAGGTGGTTTCTGAGAGTATGAACATCATTGAACTCAAACCTCAACACTCATATATGTAATCTGATTTCTATAAGAATGTGTAATTTTTTGTTACTGTGTAGTTTGTAATATGTTTATTGCTTATAACTTTGCAGGAGTCCTTCGCTGAACATCTGGGCTACTCAAATGGTGTCATTAATGGGTAACTCTTCCTGTTTTTCCTCCTGTCCATAGTGTTGTATTGGAATTAATGATCACATTCTTTTTCTGGAAGCTACATGTTAGCAAACTCAAGCAGTTCATACAAAGGCAGAGGAAGTACAGGGCACATATGTAAATCAAAACCTATTAGTACTAGAAGTGTTACAAGATCTTTTCATGACTGTCCATCTCTTTCACGATGGCAGGCAGAAAAGACTCGTGTCTTCCTTTCCCCTTATTCTGGAATAATACACCATCTGAAATTCATTGGGATGACTCCAGAGATATCTGTTAGGATTTTCTTCTCTTTCTTGTTACTTTTGCCTTCTACTTTTCCTTCTTTACTATCTTTATTCCAAATTAAAGTAGCATTTCTTCCATTATCTGAGATGAAAAAGATTTGCTTTATTTTTCTTGACACTTTGTGCAACTGTCAAGTTAATAAATGCTTTCTGAACAAAAAATGTATATCGTCCACCTAACTTTCTTCCTGTATGGGTGTTAATGGCAATTCTTTTCTTTTTCTTTTCTTATCTAGTATACCAGGTTGTTTGTCTCCTTAGCTAGAATACCAGAATACTTGTCTCCTAAACAGTTTAGTCTTTGGCTGATTACAGACGTATGCATATCAGAAGGTTGTGTACCTTCTGGATTTTGTACCATTGCTAATGATAAGTCATATTTTGAGAGTACAGACTCAAGGTTAGAGAAAAGTTGCATGAAGTTTGTTTCTGTAAAGTGTATCACTGTGATACTGATTTAGAAATCCTGTTTACTGCTATTAATTTTCTGGGTTATGGGTTGAATTTCAGTGCTAAGAGTCGGTTTTGGAATTCTTTGCATAGAAGACAAAAGTGTAGCTAATCAAAGCAGCTGAACACTGTTCAGAACAACTAAGGTTGTATGGCTAAAGAGTATGTCAGACTCCTGTCACTATGTCCGTATATTAGTTCAGTTTGCAGTATTTCACTTCCATGTGCATAATAGTTGAGTGGAAAGGGGATTGTTTCCAACATATGCCCGATGAATACAGTTTGAAACTGCAGTTGCAACTGAAAGTTGTTTTTAATGCCAGTTGAAAACAAAATAGCAAGTGAATGTCTTAGCTTATAAAATGCTTATCTGGCTGAGAAATAACATTTGTTTTAATAAATAATGAAAAAGAATTGAGTTTCATAAAGATATTCTGTGTGATTGAAAGTCAGCACAGTTTTTGTAATTGAAGAAAAATCAGGAAAACAGGACTTCACATGTGTTTTTTTTAATCAACATATGCAGTTTTAAAGAAAGAAAAGCGCTATTAGTCTTGTTTAGATTAAGTAAATTAGTCTTTTTGTTATACTCTGTCATGATAATGACTACAGACTTTCAAATGTGGGCTTATTCTGGCATTTACTGTGCTGCTTCTCTCCAACAGAGCCGAACTTTATCGGGCCTCAGGGAAGTTTGAGCTACTCGATCGTATTCTACCAAAGTTACGAGCTACTAACCATCGTGTGCTTCTTTTCTGTCAAATGACATCACTCATGACCATTATGGAAGACTACTTTGCATTTCGAAATTTCCTTTACCTGCGTCTCGATGGTAAGCTAAACGGAAAAAAAAGGATAAATAAGAAGATAGGAGGTAGCATCCTTCCTTAGTTTGGGCATGGGAGCCCTGGGTTCTCCTCCTAGTGTTTTCGTAACAGTGCTGTGTTACGACTATACAAAAGTGAAAACAGGTTTGAAATACTATTTTATAATCCTGCAAGTGTGTTTACCATGAAATTATGACAGTAGACCCTTCAGGGGCAGTTTACTAGAATTTCCCATATTCTTCCAGACAAGGTACTGAGAAAGACGTACTTTTGCGTCTGTTGGTAGAGGTAATTTTCTCTGTCTCTTTCAGTGTTTTATCTGTTTGACCTGCAGACCATTTGGTCAATGGATTCTTTTGATAAACACTCAGGTCCATTCCAGGAATGCGGATTATGTATAAATTTGCTGCTTAGAGGCTCATCTCTTTTTCACACAGGGTTTAAAATCCAGGGTCCCAATAAGTGAACTGTCTAAGTTGCCTGAAAGTATTCTCACTATAAGAGATGATAATGCCAGTGTTAGGCCTCTATTCCAATCAAATAAATTCATTTTTATCAGTTTAAAATTCAACTGCTGTTCTTCACAGGATAGCTGAATTTCAGCATCATGCCTGAATTTCACAGGAAGATCAAAAGCCTCGATTTCTTCATATGTAGATATGTTTTATTACTTTTAATTAAAAGATGGTTTAGAAACATTGTAGATACCAATATCTGTATTCTGTTCAATATCTCTGTTGAGTGTTCAATATCTTTGTGGGTGATCTGGATGAGGAGATTGAATGTACCCTCAGTAGATTCACAGATGACACCAAGTTGGGTGGGAGTGCTGATCTGCTGGAGGGTAGGAAGGCTCTGCAGAGGGATCTGGACTGGCTGGATCAGGGGCCAAGGCCCATGGTGTGAGGTTCAACAAGGCCCAGTGCTGGGTCCTGCCCTTGGGTCACAGCAACCCCAGGCAGCGCCACAGGCTGGGGCAGAGTGGCTGCAAAGCTGCCCACAGGAAAAGGACCTGGGGGTGCTGGTGACAGCAGCTGGACATGAGCCAGGGTGTGCCCAGGTGGCCAAGAAGGCCAGTGGCATCCTGGCCTGTACCAGCAACAGTGTGGCCAGCAGGACCAGGGCAGGGATTGTCCCCCCATGCTGAGTGAGTACCCACTGGAGAGGCCATACTGCCAGTCTTGTGTCCACTTCTGGGTCCCTCACTGCAAGAAGGACATGGAGCTGCTGGAGCGTGTCCAGCGAAGGGCAACAGAACTGGTGAATGGTCTGGAGCACAAGTCCTGTGAGGAGCAGCTGATGGAGTTGAGGTTGTTTAGCCTGGAGAAGAGGAGGCTCAGGTGTGACCTTACCACTCTACAGCTCCCTGAAAGGAGGGTGTAGCCAGGTGGGGGTTGGGCTCTTTTCCCAGGCAACCAGTGACAGGACAAGAGGACACAGTCTCAAGCTGCACCAGGGGAGGTTCAGGTTGGACATGAGGAGGCATTTCTTCACAGAAAGGGTGATTGGGCACTGGAATGGGCTGCCCAGGGATGTGGGGGAGTCACCGTCCCTGGAGGTGTTTAAGGAAAGACTGGATGTGGCACTCAATGCCATGGTCTGGTTGACAAGGTGGTGTTTGATCAAAGGTTGGACTCAATGATCTCAGAGATCTTTTCCAGTCTATTTGATTCTCTAATTGATTCCTGCAATTCTATGAAAGGAAAACTAAAAATAGCATATCCCACCTGAGTCTTAAACCTGTTTGAAAGAAGTTTCCATTTTGGTCTTCTTCCATGTTGATGATCTCTGCCTCATACTGAGCTTCTTAAATAGTGGTCATTTTTACTTAATGTTTTGTCTCACACATTATAGTATTACATAGGACTAGCAGCATTTATCAGAATACTTTTGTAACAGAGAAGCAATGATTTAAGATAAATACAGAGAACAGTATAAGTGAGACTTGAAGTTTCTTCTGAATGTTTTTTAACAGCATTTTAAATTGACTCTTAGCTTCGCGCTTTGTTCAGAAGAAAAAGTAATACCAAGAAATATTCTCATCCTTTACAAATATTAATGAACATGAAGTTGAGCCAATATTATCCTTGAATGTAAAATGGGATTATGAAATGGACACACAAATGAGCTATCTCACTGTGCCATGGAATGCCAAAACTGTCTGAAGAACATTAGCATGCTAACAAACCCTTCTTCACACCTCTGGCCTGCATGTGTTTTAATACTTCTATTCAAGAAAGATAAATTACATTGCATTTTAAATGTTTTAGATTACTTTACATCATGTATTTTTGAATGAATTCTTTTTCATGCTGGAATGTTTATGGCAAGACATAGTATGATAAATACACCTCATTCTCTTTTTCAGGTAGTTCATTAAATTAGATAAACCCTTTCTCTTCTTTTCCAGTTTCATGATAACAGATATCTTCTGTACTGGGATCTAGTCTATCCAGATTCTGTCCAGCTGTCTTCTTACATGGAGTATTTCCTACCCAATTCATGTGTTTATTGTGGGGTTCACTGGGTCAGCAGTGGGCCAGCAGTTTGGCTGTGTGGTTGTGGTGGCTATAGGTGGGATGGAGTTAATTTTCCTCCTAGCGGCTCATATAGTGCTGTGCTTTGCATCTGTGGTTCAGCAGGGTTTGTAACACCACCGGTGACATCACCCAGCGTTTGCTATTGCTGAGCAGCACTTGCAGTGTCAAGGCTTTCTCTCCAAACACCCCTCACCCCCAAGGCCAGTAGGCTGCATTGAACTGGGACCCAGATGAGACAGCTGACCCAAGGTGACCAAACGGTTGTGAACAGCAGTAAAACCTGAGGGAAAAGAAGAGGATGCAGGGACATTACTTGTTATGGCATTTGTCTTCCCAATTAGTCATTACAGGTGTTGAGGCCCTGCTTCCCAGGAAGTGGCTGGACATCTGGCTGCTGATGGGAAGTCGTAAATAAATTCCTCCTCTTGTCCTTGCATACACACCTTTCACTTTTATTAAGCTGCCTTTATCGCAGCACAGGAGCTTTTCTGTCTTATTTCCTCCCCATACACTGCTAAGTTTGGGGAGGCAGGGGGTTGTATCTGGAAGCCAGCTGGGGAACAACCCACCATAGTAATAAAAAAAATTTTGTAATTTCAGCTTCTGTACATATATCACCCTCAAGATGGGACATTTTAGGAATTCTCAGTCTTTTAGTATTAACTATGATTCTGAAGGCAAATAGTGACATTTTGATAAATCTCTATATAAGTAGCTTTTAAAAATATTTAATGCTGCTGTAGCCAGAAGGCATTAATCAAAACTAGAGCTCTCTTCTGTTTGTATATAGTAGCTTCAATTGAAATTTATGTGAGTTATAAGAAGGTATAACAATGTTAGCCAACATTTTAAGATCTACTTTAGGAATGTCAAAACAAATGCATTTAAAGAGACCTTTAGAAGTCCGTCTTGTAGGTGAGATAGGCAGTTGACCTAAACATTCATGGCCAGTGTTATGGAAAATGTGGCAGAGGTGTCAAAAAGTAGTGCATTAAAATCACCCTTTCACATGTACTTTCAGCAACAGACATTGTATATTATTTCAGTTCACATCTTTATTATACAATATTTTTAATTTTTTTTTTCAGGCACAACAAAATCAGAGGATCGAGCTGCTCTGTTGAAGAAGTTCAATGAACCTGGATCACAGTACTTTATCTTCTTACTGAGTACAAGGGCTGGAGGGCTAGGCTTAAATCTCCAGGCTGCTGACACTGTTATTATCTTTGATAGTGACTGGAACCCTCATCAGGTTATTTTTATTTTCTTATCTTCATGAAATGTGCAAAGAATACATGATGCTTTTTTGAGTTGCTTCTTTAAATAGATGATATAGCTTGGGATGAAAGGAAAAAATCCAAGTAGGAGATAAAATGCTGCTTTGAGAGGAATTAGTGAGGCAAACTGGAAATGCTTTGGTTTGAATCAGTTGGCTAGTTCTGTGTCTGCATATATATTTTATCTGAGTCTCGGGGTATCCTCAGTGCTAGGAGTGTTATAAATCTGCTTCATTTGTATAACTGTACTCATTCTTTAGCCCTTAGGATATAATAACCAGCTCCCTAGCCTTTGGTAGATAGTTCGCAATACTTTAGTAAAGGCTATGCTGAATGCTACCTGTCTCACGAAATTAGGTGACCATGTGAGTGCAGTAGTCTTGGTCTGAGGCACTGAGCTTACTCTGGTGGTTAGTAGTAAGTACAGATCACCAGGAAAAGAGGATATCACACCACTTTGGCTTATTTGAAAAAGCCAGAAGAGGTAACTGAATTATGTCTTTGCCACCTTTTTTTTTTCTTTTTGTAAGAAAATAAGTGTGATATCTCTGGAAGTACGTAACTACTATGGAAGTACATACGTGACTGTGGTGTTGTCAGCTGTTGTGCAAGGATATGCAAATCACATCAAGCTCAATGGCGACATGTAAAAGTAAGGGAAGCAAGGCTAAGAAGAGTTTGAATATCTGTGTTCACTCTCTCTGTTAAATTATTCTCTGTGTTCTTTACCTAATAGGACTTGCAGGCCCAGGATAGAGCTCACCGAATTGGTCAGCAGAATGAAGTTAGAGTCCTGCGACTGTGCACTGTGAACAGTGTGGAAGAGAAGATACTTGCTGCGGCAAAGTATAAGCTGAATGTAGATCAAAAAGTTATTCAGGCAGGAATGTTTGATCAGAAATCTTCAAGCCATGAAAGGAGAGCATTCCTACAAGCTATATTGGAGCATGAAGAAGAAAATGAGGTAAGGTAGTTAGAAATAATTGCTAAGAGAGTGTTTCAGGAAGTACTGACTCTTCTTTTGTTCATCATTTACAAAGATTGTCATAACTCTTGAAATTAGAAATGTCATTATAATTCTTACCAGCCAGAGAAAAAACTTAATTTTTTTCTTTTTTTATGGTTATAGTAATAGGCTGTAACCTAGTGGTTATGATGTAATGGTTATGATTAAATCTTAGTGTAGAATTAGGCATTGAATTGTAACTTAAAACCGATTTTGGCAAATAATTGCATTCAAAAAAAGATTTTTTTCCAGAACAGATTATAAACCAGCTCCTAAGTCCAATATGTATGTTAAACGAGGCAATTTGATTTTCAGACATGCTGAGCAGCTAGTACTACGTACGTTCAGTCTTGAAGGACCTTGCTTATTGTGCTTCTTTTGGAACTTAGTTAAGAGTTAAGATCTGCTTTGATGTGCCTTGGGTTTAGGACAAGCCAGAAAGTAACTGTTTCTTTCTGGTGCTGTGTCCAGCCTGGACTTCTCATCACCACTTCCTCTTTGAGAAATAATTAACTGTTTAAAAACAGCTGTCAAGTCTTTCCTTACAATAGTGGGAAGTGAGGTTATATAGTCATTGAGTGTACGTCCCTGTCCTTTCATTGTGTTCTTCTGTGGACCCGTGAGTGTGGAATGATGAACCTGTTCTTTCACCTGTCACTGCAGACTCTTCTCTTAATTTGAACAAAATTCAGTATTTGGACGAAAGCCATTTTTGGGAGACATTAAATAAATCTGTCAGTTATACTGATCACACACACACCAAAATTCTTGTTCAGCACTGACTCTTTCCCACCTTGAAAATAGCCTGTACTGGTTAAAGACAGAGGTTTTGAGAGTGATTCTGCCTCTTGAGTGTGCCTTGTATGTCTGAATAAGGTGCACACTGATAGAAGATTCTATAGCCTGTGTTTCACTGGCATCCTTCATTACATGAAGTAAAGTTTCAAAGATCAAGGAGTTTACTTCTTCAATCCTTAATCCTTTTGTGTAAACTCTGCATTGTGCATTTAGAAAAGCATGAGTAAGATGAAATTTTGTATTGTTTTAGTATTTTTCATAGAAATTAAAGAGGAGTGACAAACATTTTTATCAGTAATTATCTTTTATTTGTGGTGTTAATGCAGAAATTTGATGATAGACGTATGTGCCACTTTTGATTAAGTAAACCGGTAGTTCTAAAGCAGCCTGCACTACCTATATGAGTAGATAGATTAACTTGAAACCAGCAGACATTTTCAGTAATCCTGTGAATTTTTTTTTAAATTAGGTGTACATTTGTTTCCAAAGCATTTATCTGACAGTTTCAGAAGTCAAGGCTGTAGCTCAGGCCTACGTGACATGCCTTATTTTGTAGATGACTTCAGAACAATTTGTTTCTTTTGTGTTGTTCACATATGCTTGGTCTGCCATCCTGAAGCAAGCAGATTTTTAAAAAGTTTCTTTTCCATAGCCCAGCATCAGTCTTTAAAGCATTTAAGATGTTGCAGAATGACTCCTAGCTGAAGCTTTCAAGTAATACTTCTTTGTGAACAGACACTATGCAAAACTATGCTTGAACACTCAAACTCTTGAGGACTAAGAGGAATTGAATTTGCACCATCCTTCACTGGTCATCCTTGCTCCTTCATTGCAGCAGCACTCAGTATCAAATGGGAGACTGATAGGAAAAAAATAAATCTGTCAATTAGAAGTTAAATTATTAACAATATTGACACATATTTGACTTGCAAATGTGGACTAGCATGTCTAACAAAGATAGTGTTTACTGATGAGCTAGTTAAATATTCCCATGCTAAGCATGCTTTAAACTTTTCACACTTGTATGTAGAGTACTATGTTCTGTTCATACTTTTTTAGTAGCTTTTTTTAAGTTCAGTTAATTTTCTTTCTTCTTTTTGATCTGTTTTTTCTTTTAGCAGTACTAGATAAAGCAGAGAGGTAGTTTCTGTGTATTTAGAAAGATCCATTAGAATAATAGCAATGTACAACAACTGATTAGAAGTAACTTGTTCATAGAGTAATTTTTTGTTTGCACTCGAGTTTATTTATCATTTTTTTCTTCTACCAAGCCTATCTGTTTGGCAACAGGATTATTCAGCATAATTGCTGATAATGTGGACACTGTTGTTACAGCTTTTACTGTGGGATCACTTTTTTTTAGGTCAAAAGTTACTCTGAGATAATAAGGAAGTATGTAGAACTTTCATGATGGTGACATTTGTAACAGAATCTTTTTTTCTTTGTGTGTGTAACCATGTGACTTCCTTTTTGTGAACAGTGAAGGAGCAGTGACTAGAAGTGAGAAGACCTAGCTCTTGTAATCACTTTTCCAGTTGCCTGGTTCATGTTACAATTTAAATTATATGTTGATCAAGGTACAAAGGTGTTCCTTGAGAATTGCATTAATGAAAACTGTTCTGGGTTTTTTTCCAAGAAATCTTGACACTGGAGGGAAGATAAGATGTGTGGATATATAAATGATATATAAATAAATATTTATTTCTGAAAAAAACCCCTACAGGATATTAGCTTTTCGGATGCTACATGCAGCATTCTATACTCTCATTAAGCTGGGTTCAAAACATGAGTTTTTGGGAAGAATTACTGGTCTGTAGTATACTGTAAAATGGGTTCAGAAAACCCTGTGTAGAGTAACCTGTTGTCTGTGGTTTCAGAATAATTCAGGGAGGAAGTGTGAACATTGAGGGCTTTGTTTTAAAATGGGTATCATAACTGTTTCAGCTTTAACATTTTCCATTGAACACTACCGTTTTAAGTTGTTTTTCTAGTGTCCGTTTCTGTTTTTGTGAAATAATCCATTTTGTCTGCAGTAAAAATGTTCACATCTGAATTCGTAAGCAGAAAATGGTCAAGAGAAAGTGATTCAGCAGGGTTATTTTCCAGTATAAAAACATGTTTCGTTTTTTTCATTTAATCAGAAATTTTTTATTCCCCTTGCTTTGATGGGAAAGACCTCAAAATGTAGAATGGTATTTCTGAAGGAGTATTGTAGAATAGCAGAACGGAAATACATCCATTTTAACCAAAGCACTAACTGTGCTTCTGACCCAGGAAAACCACGACCCAAAATTTCCGGGTTATGTATTTGCTCATTTCCTCATTCTTGAATTTTGAAGGTGGTAATAAGTCTCATTTGTCATTCTTACTATGTTATTTTGTTACTTCTGAATAGCTGAACACTTGAAAAGTTTTTGTTTCAGTTTTAAGTGCTTCACATATGTTGTCAGCGAAAGAGGGTCAGTGGAGCTCTGAGCTGATGGAACCTGTTACTTCAAGGTGCATGTGAGTGCTTTCTAATAATTTTATCCATCTTTCTAACCAGGAAGAAGATGAAGTTCCTGATGATGAGACTCTGAATCAGATGATTGCTCGACGTGAGGAGGAATTTGATCTCTTTATGGTAAGAATGGTATAATCATAAATAAATTATCTTCTCTAGTGTTTTTAACAAAGGCCTTAATCTTTTTGTCACTCAAATTTTTCAAAACTTTACTGGAGAAATAGGTTTTATTTACTTGCATTGTTCATCTGAGGAAAGAAGTGTAGTCTGCTTAAATACATTTCTCAAATGACAGAAAGACTTCAGAGATGCTTGCTGTCAGTGGAACGGTGGCAGTCTGGAGGAAGAATTTCACACAACCTGAGAAATTTATAGTGCAAAAATGTTAGTCACAGTTTGTCTTGCTAATTCTACAGCATACTTTTACTATTCAACATTTCTTCTTACTTTCGGACTTCAGTAATGGCAAGGACAACTACAGGAACTTAACAAGGCAGTAAATTAGTAGATGAACAATGCTGTTTTCTTGGTGAGTTAACGGGGATATTGTTGATAGTTTTGTCAAGAATCCAGTTAGCTGCGTGTCTGCTGTTGAACAGTTACCAAAATAGAGCTAGTGGTTCAAATGTGAGCCCCTCCTTTTTATTAGTACTTCCTTTTTTGTCTATGCTACTGCAGCACTGGTGGAATAATTACTCAAATGTCTTTGTAGGCATGGCTCTTGCCTTTTAGTGTTTGTACAATCTGAGGATTGCTAGAGGACCTCTGGGTTTCACTGACACCGGTACAGGGCAGTACTTAAGTACTGAAGGTAAAGCACCATGCCCTCTACAGAGGCTGCTTTGTTCTGCAAGGTGGAACAAGACAGACACTTCTATGTGCATAAATGGAAGTGTATAAGGTGGTGTCCACAGAAACAACTGCTGATAGGACCACAGCAAAATCTGTGTAACCAATACAGGTTTTTAGTCCCTCATTGTCTTCTGCTCAAGGATTCATGTGTAAAAATATGCTGTTACACAAGTGTGCAGTGGTCCTTTTCACATAAGTGACAGTTGTTCAGGTACACTGTTGGAAAAGGCCATATTACCCCATATGACTTATTGTCATTGCTGCCTTGCCAGTTTAGTGCTTTTGTGCTAAGCTTCATTAAGTGTTATCTCAGAACTGAAATCACTAAAGCCAAGTTGCACAGAAAATGAGTGCTTACAGACACCTGTCTTTTTAAACTTTCCATCAGTGATTTGGGTGTAAGATTTACAGGACAGAAACCAAGAGGTGGCCATTTGATCCAAAACTCAAACAAAAAAAAATCATCTGAGTTACTGGCTGAACATACCCTGAGTTCTGTGAAAGTGGATTTGCTGCTAGAAAAGCCTCTGATTTCTCCTTCAGACCTAGAAGGAAAGAACTAATCCATGGTTGAAAGTAGCTGGTGAATTTATGCCTGTTTGCTTCAACTTTTAGTTTTAAGTTTGAAGGCTATAAAACAGTTTGTAAGACAGTTGGGGAGCCTAGAGTGAAGACAGTTTTCACAGAATCACAGAATATGGTGAGTTAGAAGGGAACCACAAGGGTCAATTCCAACTCCTGGCTCTGCACAGGAAATTCCCAAGAGTCACCCAATGTGCCTGAGAGCACTGTGCAAACACTTCTTGAACTCTGTCAGGCTGGTGCTGTGACCACTTCCCTGAGAAGCCTCTTCCAGTGCTCAGTGACTCTCTGGGTGAAGATCCTTTTCCTCATATCCAACGTAAACCTCTCCTTACGCAACTTCAGGCCATTCCCTCAGGTCCTGTTACTGTCACCACGGAGAAGAGATCAGTGCCTGCCCCTGCTCTTCCCCTCCCAAGGAAGTGGTAACTGCAGTGAGGTCTGTCCTCAGTCTCCTCCAGGCTGAACAGACCAAGTGACCTCAGCTGCTCCTCCTGTGGCTTCCCCTCCAGACCCTTCACCATCCTCGTGGCCCTCCTTTGGACACTCTCCAATAGCTTTATATCTCTCTTACATTGTGGCACCCAAAACTGCCCCCAGCACTCGAGGTGAGGCCGCCCCAGTGCAGAGCAGAGCAGGACAATCCCCTCCCTTGCCCGGCTGGCGATGCTGTGCCTGATGCCCCAGGACAGGGCTGGCCCTCCTGGCTGCCAGGGCACTGCTGACTCAGGTTCAACTTGCCATAAGCCAGGACCCGCCAGTCCCTTTCTGCGGTGCTGCTTTCCAGCATCTCATTCCTCCGTCTGCCTGCACATCCAGGCTTGCCCTGTCCCAGAAGCAGAATATATCTCTTGTCCTTTTTGAACTTCATATGGTTGGTGATTGCCCGGTCCTCTCATTTGTTGAGGTCTCTCTGCAGTCCCTCCCTCCTTTTGAGGGAGTCACCAGCTCCACCCAGTTTTTTATTGTCTGTGAACTTGCTTAGTATCCCTTCAAGTCCTGCATCCAAGTCATTTATGAAGCTATGTGGGCTAAATTTATGTGTTTCATATTAATTTACATGGAAGTTTTTAAGGGAAAGTAAGGAATTGGTAGTAAAAGTTTGAAGAGGCAAAACTACATGCTTTGAAAGCAAGGGGTTTGAAAATGGGAAGACAGGAAGAGTGTAGTTAAATATTAATGGCTAAGAAATAATTTAAATTGTTAATATAAAAATTGGTTTTAATTTTTGTAAACTGTTTCTTTATAAAAGAAAAATCTGTAAAGCAAGTCTAGCAGTCAGAGCTATTTGTCTTTTTATCAATATTTCAAGTCTTGCATAGTCAGATAAAGAGCAAAAGGTAGTCTGTATTGTCCTTACTGTAGTGATATCTATGCCACCTCTTTACCTTTTAAAGTTGTGCATATGTAATCAGAATTCAGGAGACTGCAATACCCAAGAAAAAATGTTTGGGTTTGTTAATTTAACTAGTCTTAGGTGTGTAAAAGCATGTATTTTACTTACTTGAAGTGAGCAGTTCCAAAACAATCGACAAGTGAGATTAGTTCCCTGAGAAGCTGTTCTGTAGTCACTTTGCAGGTTAGAAGTGTTGTTTGATGCAGGACCTGAAATGTAGCTGTAGAGCTAAATACACTGTTCAGAAAGAAGGTGGACAAGTGGACTTCGTTTCTGTGGCTTTTAGAGGCTTCACATAGTAAAAAAATTTAGAAAATACTCAGAGAAAAAACAGTGGTTTTATGTGATCTCTATAACTCTTTTCATTTCATAATAGTGCTTTTTTCTGGGAAAAAATGCTTGCTTTTAATGTTAGAATTGCTTAAATGACATAAAGACAACATTAAAAAGTCACGATTTTTGATGTAAAAAATGCCTTTCAAGTGGAAGGCCAAATGGATACCAAAACTCCAGTCATGCTAATAAAAGTCAATTTCCTTTAATCCAAAATGGCAAACTAGTAGAACTGAGTGTATAAATTGCTGGTTTTACACTGAATGGCTTGAATGTTTTCTTCAAGGGCTCTCTTAGTTAAAATTTGGAAGGTTTTACACTTAGTGGCTTGGATGTTTTTTTCAAGGACTCTTTTGGTTATAATTTGGAAAGTCTAAGATAACCATTCACAATTCACAGGACAGCAGTGCTCTGTGGTTTTTCTAAACTGGAAATTTTAGGCCTTGAGTGTGCCAACATTCAAGTTCTTTGCTTACTTCTAAGTATTGGTAGCATAGGACTTCTTTTTATTTTTAGCATTCAGGCCTTATGGAGGACAGTGAACATACAATTATTTTAGTAGTTATGTAAAGTTAATGTGGATCTCTCTTGCAACACAGGTTTTGGAAAGATACGGGAAGATAGAACCAGAGGTTTCCCGGATGTAAATATGGTTTGAGTAGTATTCTCAGAAAAAAAAGTCAGTTTTTATCTGTGATGTCTCAGATTAACTGAGATTGTCTTTAATTTTCCTTCCCAAGCGCTTTTATATCAGAAAACAGCTATTATAATATGCTGTCTTAGTGTTCAGTCTTTGTTTTAGACAAAAAATCATGTTCATCAGGGAAGAGATACAAAGTTTCAGCATTGGCTTCACATACTTACTGTCATTAAAATATGATGTCTCTGACTTCACTCACGTTCTCCGCTAAATAATAGAGAAATCTATTTCATTTATCCCATTTGAGCTGTCTCTCGGTGCAGCTTTCTGGTTGTCATGTTAGCAATAAACCAAGCCGCATGTCTGGCTTGAATGAGACACTTTTTGAAATTAATTCAGATTGAATGAGATGTTCTTAAAAAGGTGAAATATGGAAGTCTGCTATATATAAACTACAGGCTGCACAGCCCATTCACTGTTGTCTGTAGTAATGGGGAATAGGGAATACCCACATGTATTTATAGTTTCTTCATGAACATAGCTGGACCTGCAGACTGAAGACACACATCTTGCTTTCTGCTTTTCACCGAGTTCAGAAATCAGGTAGTGCACAAGGCAAGATGATGAAGCCAAGTTGTAAGATGCTCTCCCTCAGGTAGTATTTTAGAAATGCTTGTGTTTGAAAAGTGCCAAGATGAGAGAAGATTCAGCAATTTGGCTGGGTTTGAGCTGTCCCTCTGGAGAGATAATACCTCTGAATTCATGCATGTCTGTGTTTTGGCAAAGGTTGTAAAAGGATGATATATCTAGTTGGCATCGTGTGTTAAGTGCAGCATCATGTACACGAGGGAGACATTTGCACACAATTGAGAATGGTTTTTTATGAAGATTTAGTGGCCAAAGCAAGTAGCCTCTTAGAATGCTACAGCCAATTCTGATGCCTGTCTATTTACCTAATTTTTTTCAAATACAAAAATGAAATGTCGGTGGCCATGTGTTTGTTTTCTCTGCTTAGCAGCTTATTACGGAGTTTTAAGTACTATATGACTCTTCAAAAGGTGTATTTGAAATGCCTATTCATATTACCTGATTTGGGTACTTAAGAAAATGCAGATGCAATTCATGGGACCATAGGAAGCCTGGTCAGCATATAGTTGATAGAGACGGATGCTTCCCCGGGAGGATTATAAAACAACTCACTGATGAGTCTACAGTAGATCATGGGAATGTATCCTCCATATCCACATCTGAGTTAATTGTTTACCACATTTGAAATTAATAATTATTTAAATTTCAGCTGAAAGTCTTAACATTATCTTCTAATATTCTTAACACTTTACCTAATTTATCTGATATTTTTGTGTTTTGATTGTTGTCTAGTAGAGCAGTAAGATCAGAAAAAAATTCAGGGATTTAAGTATGTTGGCTTTCTGGCTCTGTGTAAACAAGCTTTTCTCTGAATTTATTAATTCTGCTTTGATTCTTTGTTTCTTATACCAACTTTTAAATTTTCTTCTGTTATCCAGGCTCACAAAACAAGTGTATTTTCAGTTACTCTTTTTAGTTACATAGTAGTAAAACCTTATGGGGACAGCAGTGTTCTTGTGACCTGCTTTGTGTCACTTGGCTGTCTGTTGTCATAGTTCCTTCAGTGAAAGCTAGTTATGTAGTAGTTAATATGACTTAAAATGAACAATTGAGTGTAGCGTCTTCTTTTTACAGTAGCATTTTAGAAGTATTTAGGAGTATTATGAAAGGGAGATACCTGTGAAGGACTTTGTTTAAAGTTTGAAGTGTAGTTAGGTAGGTAGGCATTGACATGGTTCACTTTAAAACTTTTTTATCCTTTGCGAATTGCCATTGCAGCGCATGGACATGGATCGTCGCAGGGAGGATGCCAGAAACCCTAAACGTAAACCCCGCCTGATGGAGGAGGATGAATTACCATCCTGGATTATTAAGGATGATGCTGAAGTTGAAAGGCTTACATGTGAAGAAGAGGAAGAGAAAATATTTGGAAGGGGATCCCGTCAACGCAGGGATGTGGACTACAGTGATGCTCTCACAGAGAAACAGTGGCTGCGGGTAGGTTGTACCTTTTGGTTGGTTTATTTTACACTTGAAACTTTTTGGTTGGTTGGTTGGTTGTTTTTTACACTTGAAGCTTACTCATTTGTGGTGGGTTTTTCTTTTCATTTTGGAGACTGCACCAGGGAGAGCATGAGAGGCCTAACATATCCTCATTATCCAGATTCTGCTGCTATTTTAAAGATATAAGTGTGTTTTGAATTGCACTGCAGAAACTTAAGTCAGTGTTACTAAATGCTGAATCAGGACTATGATAGCATTCTATTGGAACTATGCTTATTTCCATGGATCTTACATCTTTAGGTACTTTTGTAAGTGTCGTCTTTCAGACACATGAAGAATTCTTTGATGTTGATGAAAACTATTAGTCGATGTGTATTAAAACATTCTGTGCTGCAGAAGCTTATTATATTTTTAAATACCTGTGTTTAATTCTTTTAAGAATTCAGAATTTTTCACTTAAGTTTTCTTTCTCTCAGGCTATTTAATTTCCAACGCTTGGGCACTTATTGGCTCCACTGAGATCAAAACATTTGATAAATGATTTAAGAATTTAAGACCTGAAAGCGAAGATTCTACACTTAACTTACACCACATGTGGGATTTTGTCTCTTGCTGTTCTTTGAAATACACATTTAATGAATAATAATACATGTGTCTTTTCAGTGTGGTACCAACAGCATGGTAAAGAGGTGAGGAATGATTGCTGGAAAGGCTTTTCAGAAATTTGATAATAGTATGGTTTCCAAAACTTGTAAAGAAAGTATTGTAAGTGCAAAACTAATTTACATGGTTTGACAGAGTAAGTTCTGTTGTAGAATAATTACAGACAATACCAACAAGAATATACAGTGTAGGTTTTGTGTATAATTTGCTAAAGAGAAGTAAAAATCTTACCTACTTAGTTTCAAATGGGATGTTTGTGAGACTGCATTGTGCAGTACTGTACTAAGAGCTAATCCAGACCTGTTGCTTAGGGGAGAAGAGGCTTGAAGTATACACCAGCTGTAAATTTAAGCAAGTCCATGAAACTACAGGGGTTTGATACTTGATGTTTTCAAGTAGTCAGTGGAGAAGAAAGATCTAGAAACATAAATTCCTGTCTAGATTCTTGAACATTTACCTTATCCTACAGTGGAAGTGCTTGCAGTATAGTGTACATCTACTCAGGGTCATTTTAAGCTACTTCTTTTAATGATGGAACACTCTGGCTATGGCAGCATAGAAGTTAGCTTTGGCTTTTGTGTTTTGTGTCTTTAGTTGGCTGTAATATTTGTTTTGAGCACATTATTGTCAAAAATGGCAGGCCTAAAAGAAATCATCTGGTCTCTGTCATATTCCAGGCAGAATCACCCAGTCCTGTGTCATTTATAATAGGTCAGGATCTGACCTCTTCTAGGCATTCCTGAGCAGTGAACTTAGAAGGCCACAGTGGATTGTTTTTAACTGTTTGGATTTTATATTTTATATTATATTATATATATATTATATTATTATATATTATTGTATTATATTATATTTATATTTTATATTATATTTTATTCCAATTTTCCTGTTGGATTTTTTGGTTATTACATCATCCTAAGTACTCTGCTCATGCAGAACAGCTTGATACCTCTCTTTTTTTTAACATTTCTTTGTGTCATAGAAGAATTGTCTCCCAGTTGAGTAAATTCATAACCACTGCTTATGCAATCTTTTCCCATAGTTCCTATTTTCTAGCTCTCTTGATTGTTTTCACTGATTTCCCATAGTTGTTCTACATGTCACTGACATCTTTCTACAAGTTTGATCAAAAGCTAGACATCAGAATTCCAGACCCAGTGTCATTTGAATAAGGAGTTCTTTTGCATAACTTCCATGCTACTTACACCTCACACTCCAGTAATGCATTTTCTAACATGGAAGGTATTGACTCATGTTAAATTTTTGATCCAGTATAAGACCTTAATCCTTTTCTGTGGCTCTGCTTCCTTGCTGGCTTTTCAAAATCATGTTTCATATAGTTGATCTTTCCTTCCTAAGAGGATTTAGCATATGCCCTTGTTGAATAATTTCCAAGTTTTTTTCACCAAAATTACTCCGAATTTTTAGCCTGTCCTTGGGTGAACTTCAGGTCAACTTCATGTTCTCTTGAGATTTAGTAGGCATACCTTCTATTCTGTCTTTCTAAAGACATGAAAAACACTGAAGTGCTGGACCATTTTGTGAGAAATAGAACTCACTCTTTAATCAAATTTTGAAAGATTTAATAAGGGACAAAGTCAACAAGGCAAAAAGTAACAGCGTTGGGTGCATAGCTACACCCAGAGGCACACCCTCAACAGTAGCAATCCCCCCCTTATATGCCCCTGGGTATTGCATTACCTAATTACATATTTATAAATAATTTTTCATATTAAAACCTTCTTGAAGTAATTAACACAGTTCCTTCCCCATCCTGCCTTTCTAGAGCATGTGCAGTTGTCTTTGTGGAGGGCAGTTGTTACTTTTGGATACATTCAAGAGGTTCGATTCCCTCATTGGTTAGATGATATCCAATTACAACAATCCTCCTATCTCCGTACAACCTTCATGTTAAAAATAGCTCCAAACCCCTGTGAAAGGCAACACCCAGCCCCCTCCCCTCATAACAATAAAGCCACTCCCACAGAACCAACATTAAAATACACTTAACAACCACTCCCACAAAGCCAACATTATGTTGCACAACGCGGTTGCACAACACGTCTGCGAAAGCCAACACTATAAAATGTACTTTTCACAATTTGATAAAAAGCTGTAAAGGTCTACACTGAAAACGATTTCTTAGCTGCTCCCTGTATGCATGATAGTAATTGTTTTCATTGTTTGCTTCTGAGACTGTTTTGTGAGGCCAAGTTAGAAACCTTGCTAGGCAAGATGGTACATATACTACCCCTTTTTCACCATGGCTTGTTATTTTGTTGAGAGAAATTATTCTCCCTTCTCTCTTGAGTGATTAAGCATGTTTTCAGATTAGCTAAGTTGCTTTAAGTCAGACTGCTTCACAGTGCGTTGCAATCACTATATAACTCTACTGTATACATAGTTTAACATGCTTTCAGGTGCACTTGAGGGTGTGATGAAACAAATGGAAGCATAAGAACTACTAATACTTTTTAGTCTCTTCAGTAGAATTACATTTATAATGTAACATTGCTTATGCACATTCAGAATAGAACTACCTAATTGGGTAGATAATGAAATATAAGTAAAGTTTTCTAAGGTTTTTTTCATCATCTTATTTTCCATGTGTGTGAAACAGAGTTCTTTGTCACACCCATTGCCCTCTCAGCAGCATTGCTTTTATGTCTTTGAGAATATGTTTGATTTTTTGGTAATGACATCTCTGGAAGATGTCATAATAGTGGTGTACAACATATTCAGGGGAATACTTAACTGTATAAACATAAAAAAAGGTGGCAGATAGTTTATAAGCATAAACTTCTATCTATTTTATAAGGCACTTGTATCTTGTGGGTTCCTCACTGTAACCTATAATAGTGTCATACATAGCACATGAACACTGTGAATTGTTTCATGTTAATTTGGATGCCGTGAGCTACTTCACTTCACACCAGTTGAACTGAAAATAATAGACAGGTTCTGAATTAAGAGTGATACTTTAATTCACACCCTTTTAGCTGTGTTCTGTGTCATGCCATTCTCCAAAGGTAACCATGGGTCTATTTTTATTGCGGTGTTACGAAAGGAGATTTATTTACCAGCAGCAAGCGATGCCCCTCACATTTTTCTCTTGCTGTGGCTTCTGTTACAGCTTTTATAGCTATGTTCTCATGGGGGTTTCTGAATAAAACTTTGCATTTCTGCTCAATAAGTTGGTTTCACAATACTGGTATGTAGTCCTGAGCTGTCTCTTTTATGTCTTGGGGAGTTGACTAGATCTCTTCTTTTCCAAAGAGTTTTGTCTCATTCAGCAGCCACAGCTCTGACTGTGGAATAGGTGCTGGCTCTTTTTCAGTTAGACACTGAACCCTCTGCTGATACATACAACACTGGAGAGTGTAGTTCTGGCCCTGGCAGATCCCAGAAGGACCTCAAGGACAGTACATCTCAAGGTCTGTATGCATGCATGTACACTGACTGAGTATGTCAGCTCCGTTCTTACTAGGAGGTCAAGTAAGTGAGTTTGAAAGCAAGGGACAAAGTAATTACAGAAGCCAAACCTGTGATCATAGGCAGTATTTAGTGAGAGTGTGCTGCTTCCCAGAACACCCTGTAATTCATTGACAGTCTCCTAGGAAAACTCTTAAGACAGAAACAGGATTCATCACTAGCTGTCGCTGCAGCCTGCTGTTCTCTGACTGTTGGCATGACAACCATATTTCCTTAAAAAAAAAATCTGGAAGGAGGAGTTTACTTCCTGATCCTACAAAACATTTATATTCTGGAAGTATTTCATGCTGTAGCAGATTCTGTCCCTGCACCACTTCTAACAGAACTGCAAAATACTTTGCTGGTTCCCATGGCATATTATTTTTGAGAGGAGTCATCTACTAAGAACTCGATTGCCTAAGACAGGCTTCAAGAAACAGAGGATTTGTTTGAATAGGTAAAAGACCCTTAAGACAGTTGCATCTGGTTTCAGCTTCTCATGCAATTTAATTGCTGGCTAGGTGGCATAAATAAAATTTTAGTCCCTAGTTGTGCCTGTTAATTTGAAATAGCTTTATATGTTGGCCAGGGTACAAAATTATCTGAGTTATATATCTGCATTATCTGTACTCATATCTGAATACAAAATTAGCAGTGTGTCATTTATGTCATGCAGACATGCAAAGTCATGCTTGTTTTGCTGATCTAAAAATGGTGAGTGAAATTCATGCATTTGGTTTGTAATTAGTCAGTCTTACTTAAAGACACACAGTGCTGGCTTTCACTCATACAGAATATCTGGTGAATGCTGTTTATGTAACATAGTCATGACATAAATTTTATTTATGTTTACTAAAGTTATGTTGTATAATAAACTGCCTAGCAGGAAAATTTTTGGATGTGTTTTCAACTATTTCCTCATCAACTGGAACTTCAAATAACTTTTTGATTTTACACACTCTCTAATAGTCTGTTAACAGCTTTTGATAGCAGAGATAGTAAAGTTGGGTCAATTTGTTGGTACAACTTGGTCTAAATTACTTAAAGTTTTCAAGTAGGTTTGTGTTTTCTGAGAGAGCTTCTCTTCTATATATTTAACTTCAGAATCAATACTAGGAAAGTATTTTAAGACATATTTTTGTAAACGGGGATGGTGGAATTTGATTTTACAGTAGTGTTTTGCTGATCGGTAGGGTCAGAGACAGACATCAGCTTACGGAATAGCGTAACTTACTATAATGCAAAACTGCAAAGAATCACAAAAGGGTAAGCTAAGCAATGCACATAGTCATTACTACAAAAACATCTCTGAAATTATTAAGAAAGATTACAGTTACCCTACTTTACCCTTCATCCGTATCCACATATCAGCTGGGGGAAGGTGTCACAGCGAAGGACTGGAGAGCCATGCCCAGTAACTGAGAACCTGTGGTGCCTCCACCTTTGCAGGCAATGAGGCTTCCAGCTTTGCTGTGAGAGTAGCCCAGCTTTTATAATAAGCAAGCTACCTTTACTTCTAATGCGGGAACATCTGATTTTATTCTCCTATTGGGTTTCTCCCAAAGCCTGGCCAGGGCTCAAGAAGGAGCCAAGGGAGTTGTCTTTCATCCTCCGCCCCCAAACAAGGCCATATGTGGCCTTGTCCAGTTTCTAAATACGGAAAGGTAAATACCTATATCGTATTGCTAATAATACTTCACTAATTAGTGGATACATACAACATTTGGTTGGGAAGGTTCATCTAGAGGTCAGCTTTGGCACAGGGCTTGTTCTTCAGGACTTACTACTTCAAGTAGTCTTGATTAGGTCCTGAACACCTGTGTGTAAAATTAGCATTACAGTCTGTAACTGTTTTAGTCTATATTGGAGGCTGAAATTCTTAGAAGGTGGGAAAAAGGAAGTTTTTACTCAGTGAATAGTTTGTCTACATAGTTCATGTATGTAATACCCCTGCAGCCCTGGTTTTCTCTCTTCATTTCTACTCTGTAACATTTTTGGTTGCAATTGCAAAGTTTCCTGAGTTGCTGCTGAACCTGTTTAACAATCAAGTAAGTGAGTATTTGCGCAGGACATTTGAAGAAAATTGCATTCTGATCTAAACCCTACTCTGTAGTATTGAATTGCAGATCCAATTGTTAAGCTGTACAGGAAAACAAGTCACATTTAAAAGACTGTTACTGGAAGATCAAAAAGTCCACCATCCTAGGGTGTTGTCTGTTTTGTGACCAGCGATCATCAGAATGCCCCAGGTACTGTTTTCAGATGTTCAGTGTGAGGCTGGTAAGTTTTGTGCATGTGGAAGCTGCTTTTTGAAAGGTTAGAAAGTTGGACATGACTTCAAGGCCTCATTGAACCAAGCCGTTTTTATATTCTTTATACTTATAGGATCTATCTTTCATGTCCTTTTTATGAAATTCAATTCAGAGTCTACGTAAGAAAAGGGGAAAAAGGGTGCTTTCACATTGCAGTGAAATTAAAACTAGTGAAGCAGAAAGGGTGTTTTCTTGGTTTTTCATGGATGAGAGGGAATTTTAATGCATCTATCTGATAGCTTTGGTTCGCTATTTTGGCAGGATGGCTTTGATAGTTTATAAAGGAAAGAGCCTGATTTACACTGGGTGACTTTCTCAGAAATTCTCTTGTTTTTTCTAAGAATGCAGAAATCAAGGTTTAAGAGTATTAATTTTGGAAACCAAAAAAGTACTTGGAAATGTTTCTTCAATATTTCAAGGATATTATCCATAAAGAAATTTTTAGTATTTGATAAATATATTTTTTTTGTGAGAAAGACTTCAAGTCAGGAAATCTGAAGAGCTGTTTATGAGGACTAGTTATCAGTAAAACAGTGCCATATTTTTGTAGGATTCTTTTTTTTTTTGGTCTGTGATTTTGACTATACAGTGTTACATGTAAAGTACTGTAACACATGTTAACATAACTTCAAGTGGAATCTATTTTGCTCTAGAAAACATTAAATAGTAATGCCATGTAAGTACTTAGGTTTTAAAAATGTGGGGAATACTGTTAGCATTAGACTAAAATAAACTTCATTTTCTTTGAAATAGATGTATCCTCTGACCATATGTGTGTATATATGTACCTTATGTATACCAAGTTTACATAGCCTGGAAGCTGTGAGTTTAAAATCTGGGTTTCAGGTTTTGTTGTATCAGTACTGTTTCAAGTGCAAAATTTTTCATGAGAAGAATTAGGCCCTGTGGTTAAGATACCAGAAATACTCTTCATGTGGAGGGTCAAAATTCAGATCAACTGCCTGGAGGAGACAGAGGGGAGACCTCATTGCACTTAAAACTTCCTCATGAGAGGAGGAGCAGGGCAGGCACTGATCTCTTCTCTGTGGTGACAGTGACAGGACCCAAGGGAATGGACTGAAGTTCTGTCAGGGTAAGTTTAGGTTGGGTATCAGGAAAAGGTTCTTCACCCAGAGAGTGGTTGGGCACTGGAATAGGCTCCCCGGGGAAGTGGTCACCAAGGCCTTTGTCACCAAGCCTGACAAAATTCAAGAAGCATTTGGACAATGCACACAGGCACATGGTGTGGCTCTTTTGATGCTCCTGTGCAAGGCCAGGAGTTGACTTGATGGTCCTTGTGGGTCTCTTCCAGCTCAGGATATTCTGTGACTCTAAAACTGAAACAAAAACAACTATTAAGTAATTAACAAAACCCAAAAGAACAGAAGTCTGCATTAAAAGTCTAAAGCATTATTGTTGCTGGGGGCATATGACAATGGAACAAAAAGCAGCTAACATTTTTATATTTGGGTACACTGCATTGTTATGTTTTCTGACATGGCTTACAGTAACAATGATAGGTGATAGGCAGTAGCTAACCTTCTGTCACCTATCAGTATTTGAATAAAGACAATACATTTTCATATGTTGATTTGCATTTGCAACATAGGTAAGTTACCCATACCTTTCCAAGTGTATATTGTGGCCAAAGTATTTATTCACTCTGTGAAAAGGGAACCATTTAATATTTTGCCTTGTCATCAGAGGCAAAGTGAGAGACCTTTATTGTAAAAGGCTGTCTTCTGAAGGCAGACTTGAGCAGGTGATGGAAGTCTTTATGCTGATGTTTTTCATGCAGTATGCATACAGGCAAAAGTAATTCTTCTGATGGATTGGTGTATGTATGCAGAGCTCTGCTTCTTCTATAGCATCTACTTCTATGGCAACTTAAATGATAGCAACTTGTCTCTTCTTGTATGTAAACAAGTATGGAAGTACTAACTTAACAGATACGGAAAAACAGGGAAGTTTCAGACTGAATTTCTCAAAAACTCTTCAGCCAAAGCTTAGGCATGTCGTGACTGGCACTTAGATTCCTGAGTCGTCCTGAAGTACCGTGCTTGATGAGTACAATAGTGTACTTCCTTATTCTAGCAGTAAAATTTTAACCTTAAAAAAAATCCTACAAAAACTTTCCAGTAACCACAACCATGTAATTTTGTCTTGTACTCTGAAATTGGCATGTTTAGCAAGTTAGAAGTCATGGTTCCGTGGATATTTATTATGTATTCTTTTCAGTTGCATCTGACATTTTTAGCTGGGTTTCAAATGCAGAACCAAGAAGTTTCCTGCTGTTTACAGCCTTACTTTAGTTTTTTGTATATGCACCTATACTATACTATACTATACTATACTACACATTATTTTGTTGAGAAGCTTCATGTTCTCAACTCATTATCTTTTCAGGAATCTTTGTACTGTTTGATTAGTGTTTGCTTAGGTAATAGTTTTTGCTAATCAGACTGATTTGCATTGCATCTTATCCTAGAAGAACAAAAAGGCCTTCTAGACAGATTCTGGTCATGTTAGATTTTTACTTTTAGGTTGTAATATGCATATTAAAGGATCAGGTTTACTGTGAGTCCTGGCACAGTCAGATAACTGCACCTTTAGAAGCATCCTGAAGACATGGAACTCACTGCATCACTGCTCAGGGTTAGCATCACAGCATACTGTTTTGGTATAAAATACGTAGAAGATACATGTAATTTAGCTTTTCTCAGCAAGTTTTCCAAAGTTTGACTTATTTTTGTTCTATGAAGTCTTCCTCCAAATTTTTCTGTTATTAAAAAACTGTATTAGAATTGTCATAAAGGGCTACCTCCTGCTGTTTATATTTAAATACAGTCTATTTCTATAAGCAATTTTTTTTTCCTCTGCTGGCACAGGAAGTGAGTATTCTAACCTCTTGCCATATATTTCTGTCATTATCATGCTCTCTCAGCACTGTGTGCTTCCCATTCTTAGTTGCCTCAGAGTACTTAAATTAATAATGATAGATCTTTAAACGAAATTTCCCATGCTATTGGAAAAATTCTTAATCTATTTTCTGTGAATAAGTAGATAAAAGAGATCTGTGAATAATTAAACTACAATGGTTTCTGAAAGCTATTACTTTTTTCTTCTCACATATTTATTTTTTGCAAGATATTTTATCTGTGTTGTTTTGAGTTTGTCTCAATTTTGCTCCCATTTAGTTATGTTCCCCATTTTAAACTTGGAAGGAAAGATAACTGCTTGAGAGTATGTGAAATATATATACTTAAATATAAGAGAGAAGAAGAACATATGAAAGAAAATACTTGATGGTATGACTGCTGGTAGTAGCTGAGCTTACTTTGTCATTCATAAAAATGCCAGTATAAGCTTTGTACTACAAGCTTCTCATGTTACATTATTAAGAGCAGTAGGTTTCAGGGCACAAAAAATTTATGCTCATCTTTAAATTAGAAGCCTTGTGTTAGTCTGTTAATCAAAAAGAGAGAAAACTTCTCCTATTTTTCTGAGCAATTTAGAAGGCACCACTGAATGTCTGTTTACTTGAGAGACAAATAGTTCACTTATTCTAACGCTACTGATTTATCTCAAAATGAGTGATTCCACACTGGAAATCTGCTAATCATCCCTTTGTGTTTTAGTCATCACCTGTATTGTTTCCATAATGGAAGAAAAGGCATCTTGTTCTTTATAGGGAAACATTCTACTAAGATTTGGTATCCTGCTGTTGAATATGTTGCAGAACAAGAGTTTGTAATATCTTCTTACCTTTTTCCAGTGCTTAGAATTGTCAATTTTATTTTTACCATAGAGAAGATGCCTGTTGCTGCAAATGTTTGCAACGTTCAGTGGAAGCAAATGTCCTCGAAAGAGCCAAGACTGCAGTTTCTTTGCAAAGAGCTGGTCTGATGAGGGTATAAACCCTGTCTTTATACCAGGTATTTTTCTGATTTAATTAGTAGGGTCATAGAAGATAAGGGAGACAGTTTTTTGAATGAAGAAGGGCTAAACGCCTGGAAATTTTTTCAAAAATAATTTTTAAAAATCCATTAATTCCCATTCTTAATTTAATTTTAAGATTTTTTTCATAAGGAATCAAACAGAAGAAGTCTGTCTTTAGTAGTTAGCATTATGAGCTGCAAAACATCATCCACACTGCTAGTCTGCCAGTAGGTGACATTACAAAGTAAAATTTTCCTACTTTTTCCACAACAGAAGGATGTCATGTCTATAAAAAGGTAAATTTCAAGGGAAAAAAGGTAGATTACCATGGTTTAGAATTACCCAGAAACCGCAATAGTAACAGTATTGTGAAATACAAGGTAAAACGCAGCTGTAAGTACTTGTCTCAGAACTTGGAAAAGAACCCATCCTATGTGACTATTTATTAGTAGTCAGATATAAGTGTGTTTCTGATTGCTTTTGTATGCATGATCTCCCTTGTGAAGCAAACATCATCTTAACTAGAGTGGGAGATGATAAATCCTTGAAATGTTGAATTCCTTTTTCTTCTTGGTTTTGGATCTGGTCGCTGTTGATGAGTATTTCCATTACTTCATTGCAGCATATTTCCTCCTCTTCTGTGACATTTGTCTGTGCGCCTGAATGGAATGTAGGTGTTAACAGAAATACTACTAAATTAAACTTTCTAAAGTTTAATTAAGTTCTAAGTTAATTCATCAACTATTTTAGCAAATAATTCAAAATGAAATTTAAAAACTACCTCAGAAGAACAACAGAACCATGTACCCCTCCAGTAAAAGATTTATTTTAGGCCAAAGAAGGAAGTTCAGGAAGCAAAACGCTCACTACAAGCTAAGCTATTGCAACCTTGATACTATTTTCCTTCTAAACTCTGAGATGCCAGGGAAATAAAGAACATCTGTTCTAGGACAGAAACATGTTTAGTGTTGACTAAATTCCAAGCTTACTATTTTAAAGGAATTTAGGAAAAAATGAGAAAAGTAATCCCTACCACAACGCCCTGGCACTCGCCTCCTCCTAGTACCCATCAGAAAAGGTGATTTTCTCATGCAATTAATTTTCTTTGCCCCTTGTTGTAGAGAAGATAATGTACTTGTTCAAGAAAAAGCATAACTCTAGTACCAATTATCTCAATACCTTTGTCAATACAGAGGCCTCTACACTCCTGTAGTAGGCTTTCCTGAATCAGAATTCTCAAAAAGACAAGGAGAAAAACGCTGATAAAAATTAAAGAAGGGAGAAAGCTTTCCCATTCTCACTTCCTCACTGAAGAACACCAGTCACTAAATGCTCCAGAATCTTGTCTATGCAACAAGCATCTTTGTCTCTGACACAGTGAACAGGACACATCTCTATCATGGTAGATTTTATTTCAAGATGGATTGCTTGTGAATCTGAAGGCAGGAAACATGCCTGCAGTATTTTCATTACAGTCTTCCAGTACATCTCGTTCAGTCTCTCAATTTTACTTCTAATCATACTTCCAAAGATACCTGCAACTAGTTCAAGTAGCAGCCTGTTAACGATACTTACTTTTTGAGTTATCAGTATGCTGTAAGGTTCTGAACAATAGGAAAGCAATCTGAAATACTCAGGATACCTTGTACTTGAGAAATGCTATTGTAAGATCCCTTTTGGAATATGTGTATTTATCATCTAGCAATTTCCCTGTGTAATATTTCACAAGTCTGTTATAAATTGTCCTCCAGTCTTGAAGGAGAGAGTTTTTTTCCCTGTGTTCAGAAACAGGCTATTATTCTAAGTGACAGGAATTCTTCAGCAGGTTATCTAGCTTTCTAAGATGAAGGGAAGAAGATTTGGGAAACACAAACAAAAAACCCCACCACAACTAAGCAGTTCAGTGATGAAGAGTAAGAGGATGATACCAATAGTTTCTGGTATAGAATTTTTTTAAATTCCTCCCCCATCGTTCTGTTGCTCCTTGGTGAGGTTGGCTTGGTCAAGAGGTTGTTAAAAGTCTTCTTAGCAAGACATTTTGAAAACTGTAGAAGACAATTACAGACCTGTAGATCTCAGAGTGTGGCTGAGTAAATATAGACCACAAAATAGTGATGATTTTTGGTAGTTCCACATTCAGGTTCTTGACACAGTATGTATTTTCTCAGTGCTCTAGTTGGTTAAGCAAAGTATCTTTGTAGTCAGCATGGTACAGTTGTTCCTTTCTATGACTCAATTCCTTCCCTCTAATGGAGCACTTCCAAGGTGCTCACTTAGCAGGCAAGCAGTGGGTCCTCGTATCATGAGTAGTTAATTGTGCTCTTCAATTTCTCTGTCCCCTCATTTTGAAAATCTCATTGGTGCAAAATCAGTTTGAGGAGTTCCATTTAAAATCACTGTTTACTTTTTGGGGGAGGGACAAATGAGACTAATTACAGATTTTTTTTTTTTTTAGCCAAGATGAGTAAGATTTCACTTTTGAATAGAAAAAAATTTTGTGTGCTTGTCAGTGGGATTTGTCATAACTTAGAGTTTACTGGTGCTGGCTCTGGATGATGCTTTATGTAATAATAATATTGAAGATGAAGCTTTACCATTAAGATAGCTTATATCAAGATTAAATATTAGGATATTTGGCCTGAAAAAATTTTCTCAGACCCAAAAGAGAACACTGAAGATAAAAGCTTTGATCCTATTAATATTTTAAGTCAGTACCTATTTTTTTAATATTATGCATGTTGCTTTGGTTGAGACCATTTCTCTTTAAAGAGAACTCATATTCTTGCATGGTTATGTCAGGTCATTTTGACATCAGTCTTTTAATCAAAATGTAGGAAAAACTATAATTTACATTATTGTTCTGCTTAATGTTTAATTAAATATAGGCAGCTGGAGTTTCAGTGCAAATAATGGAGCAACTATTGATAATTTTCGGACATAAAACAGAAAACAGTCTGTCTTCTCCCAGTTCTTAAAAAGATGCTGGTTTCAGTGATGTGATGACACAGACTCTTGATTGATGAACACATGGCTGAAGTCTTTTTACTGTAATACATCTACCGTATTTGGTGGAAGTTCAGCCTATCTGAGAAGACCAGATGTGTTACAAGTTGGTATGTTTTTGCAATAATTGCATTTTGAGTTTTTAGAAAAGACAGTATTTTTATGAAAGCAAGTTAGAACTGGATGTAGTCACTAATCCTTTGCCTTTGACAGATCCTGGTCTATATTCGGTTTTAGTTTAGTCCCAGAAAAACTAGACTGGTAAATCTGTAGTGCAATAATATCAAAGAAGGAGAGGAAATTGAATTAAAATAACTCTTCATCAATCTCTATAATTATTTTCAGGTATTTATTATTGCACTGTTGATAGAGTCTCTTAAGCCTAATTGTCAAGTGTTAACGGCATTCTTTCTCGCAGTCTTATCTTGTATACTGACCTCTCTGCTGTTGCATAGCAAGATGTACAGTGTAAGGAAACTTGCGCTAGAGAGCCAAGAAACAATTCTAACATGTGGAAATTAGAAGCAGTCTCAGATGTCAGGAATGTTAATGGTAAAAAAATAAGCAAGAGAACTGGATTTTGAAGAGATAAATTTAAGAATGTGAACTGCAGTGTGGAAACTTGAAGTCTTCATTGGTTGCCAGATTTAATCTGAGAACAGATGTAGAATAAAGAGTGGTAGGATTTCAAGTAGAGCAAGACAGCACACAAAAAAAAAACAAACCAGAAGAACTTTTCTTGGAGTATCAGTACAATATTCCAAGAAGGATCATGTTGAAGAGAGAAATTGGTAAGGGTAGGTAGATATCATTTTAGGGCTTTCAGTGTTTATTATTAGCTGTCCGTAGGGTTCTTTTCTTTCTTTCTTGTCTTCTGATACGGTAAATGTGAACTTCATTTTGCAAAGCAGTCATCTGTTGTTCATTACTGCACTACTGACATGTTTTTTGGTTTTAAGTGCTTAACAGCCCTTAAACTTAATGCCTTTTGGCCAGTAGTCAGTAAAATGCCCTGTTTAGTTATTTGTTGTTCTCAAAAAAGCTCATTCTTTTGGAAATTTTGGGTGATTGGATTAGTATTTAAGTGGTGTGTTTTTTCTGTTCACCTATGTTTTATGAGCTTACTATTGAAACATTGAGTTTAATTAGTATGCTAGGGTATTTCTTCACGTGATAATGTTAGTTATAATAGCTTTCTTTCAACTTTGCAAGTTGGAGAGACGCAAGGCACTGATGTTTGAAGGGATGTGGCAATTCTCTGAATGTTCATCTCATTAATATAAAATTGGAGAGGGACACAGGAAAAGTTTGCATGTCCTGTGTTCATGTCCTGTTTCCTCTGAACAGCATTAAGCAGACTTACTGCATGGCTCCCTACCACTTCTGCTCTGTGTGTCCAGATTCTCAGACTATGAGTAGTACCGAAAGCTTTCACTGTGTCTGAATTTTCTCATAACCATACTATAGTTATCTCCAATCAAAGGAAAAATAGTTATGTACTACAGTGTTTTACCATCTAAACGAGACAGGCCTTAGACACCAAAGCTGATTTTATGATGGGCACCTCCACTGATCACTTTGTCACCACACCTGAGTTATGCGATTCCTGTAAAATTATCTTAAAGCATATTAGTTATGTAAGGCCTACACAATTGTTGACTTGCAGAACACAGTTGTGAAATAAAACTCAGAGCTGTTAGTACTTAGTCCTTATTTGCGTCTGTAATTCTGAGTTGAAAAGGTGTTGAGTCACAGTGATGTGTCATACTCGACAGAAGAAGTTAAGAATGTATCTGTAGTGTCCTGTCCTTCAAATGGAGAAAAGAAACAGTTCGCATTTTATCCTTACTTTGTTACTGTTTGATGCTCATGTATCAATGTTGTATCGATATTCCCTAAGAATACTTTCGCCTCGAAACAACTATTTTCCTTTAGGAAAGGTGAAAAATCTAATTGCAAGCAGCAGTAGGAAGACAGTCTGTCTCAGAAGTAACTTCTGCTTGCCTCCTGAAAAATACATTTTTGTTCTTGGGAGGTGGAAGCTTCTTTTTGGAGGAAGACAGTTTTGATTTCTTTAATCCATGATAAGTGTGCTCTTACCTCTTTAGAAATGAAATTGTTTTGTGTACATGGACTAGGTTACAGCAGTATGAGTCAGAAAAGCAGGAACATTTTGTCAGTACAGGACTTAACGCAGGGTCCTCATATTTCACTGGCATATTTGCCTTTCATGAGATGCCTGACAACTTGCAAAATTTGACATTCCATTTTTACAGCTGTCTTTCAAAAAAACGAGGTGTCCAGGCTTTGTTTTTTTGTACTGTTTTGTCCAGTTTCTTTAAGGGAAGGAAAGTGTTAAATTTTTATTAGTGTACCATTTTCCTTGACTCTCTTGCTGTTCACCTCACTAATCCAGAGGCATTTGAGCATGGGAGATGTCTGTGTTATTTTGCACTCTTAACACAGCCCATCATCTGTCAGGAACTGGAGATTTGTGCCTGGGATTTTTATCATTATCATACTGGTAAAGGTTGGGAAGGGCATTCTCTTCAGTGTGGCACTTAAGGCCTAGAATAGTAAGCTCTTCTAACAAAGAGCTCAGTCAGATAAATTAGCTTAATAAATATGTTGTTGCTGATACACACGTGCTTGGATCATATGTGTAGATATATGCACAGAGCATTAATCTATCTGCTGATAACTGATTTATGTGATACAGTTTTAAGCCATCTTTTGAGACAGAATAAATCATGTAAGTTTAGTTTTAAATGTTATTGTTTATATACAAAATACATATTTGTCCCTTGAGAACTAATGTTGAGAGTCACAATAGCAACATTTTTATACTGCTTGTATTGTCAGACTGATTTTCAAGTGGGGTCATAAGGTCTTACATTAAAGACAGATGTCTGAGTTTACATTCATGCATAGACATTTTGAAAGCTTAATATAGTAATTGATTGATATATTACTGGTTAAATAGAAATTTTAACATTTGATGGTAGATTTGTAATTTGCTAAGAATTAATTTGCTACCTGCTAGTCACTAATTTTAAGAGTGCAAGAGTGTATATTAGTTTACTTGGGTTTTATTTTTATCATTTGTCTTTACTACATTGCTATATGTAATATTAAAAAAAATCCCAACTTTTCACTTTTATCTTTTCTTTTTGTTAATATTTATTTTCCAGAATGCTGCCTACTCTAAGCAAGAATTTTATGCAGAATTCTAAAGTGAGATGTTAATAAACTCTGTGATGACAGGACCACTGTGATTTCTTTTTTGTGGTAGAAAATCTGTCAAGTGGGCGAAAATATAAATATGTTGTAGTTAAGTGAAGTTTTCTGAAGGACAGCAAAATGTTACCAAAGTTAACAGAATTATGACTTGGTTTGGTTTTATTTTTTTCTAATTTCTTGTAAATCAGAATAGATTTTTGTATCAGTTTCAGTAACCAAAACTTGATCTGTTCGCTGCGGAGCAATAGGAATACGTTTTCTGTAATGAATGCATCTTTAAAATGCATGCAACCAGTTTCAGTTTTAAAATCATACATGAAATTGTCTAATTGTGCTATTTTTATTAAAATGATAACAAGAATCTGTAACTGCCCAGCTAAAAATCTAATTTGAATGCCTAGAATAGTAAGGGGAGAAATATGATAAGTAGTTGTCAATATTAAAACTGGCTGAAGGAGGAAGGCTTCAGGCCTTGTAGTAGGTAGAATGAAACAGCAGATTTCAGTATCCACAATCCTTTCAGTATTAAATTTTCAGTAAAATAAAATTACTTGTATATGAAAACATAGCCTTTCCCCAGCTCTCTTTTTTTTCCTGATCAGCTGATGAAGAGACTAGCAGCTCGCTGCTTTGCTGGCTTGTTAATTTTATCCCCACTAACTGTGATTTCCGATAGCCGGCCTGCTGATAGTGGTAAGGTAAATATCCTTTTTCATTGCCGTCTTGAAGATTCAGTAGAACTACATCACAGGCATGTGTAGGTGTGTAACACATCAAAAGTCGGTGTTCTCCGTGTTTCAATGTACAACTGAGTGCTTGAGGAGAGCAATGACATTAACTGTTGACAGCCTTGCATGCTGTATTTAGTATTAGCTTTTCTAGCTTCCAAGGTATGCAGAGAAATTTCCTTTTCTTAATCTTCATTAGTCTCAGTGGTTTATAGCGCGTGTCCTGCTTTAGCCAGATGAATATTAATGAATTTGTGTGCAGATTTTTTTTTTCCCTTCTCTTTTCTTCCTAACTCATCAGATCTCGAGCCTCCTTCATAGTAGATATCTGAATGCTGTGGAAGCATGATGTAAATTGTCTTTTGATTATTAAGGCCTAGTTTCAGGCTGTCTCTCAGGATTCTGCTTTTGTGTTTGTCTGTGGATTTGCACATCGGAGGATGCATAGGAAACAGATTTCAAAATCCCACTGGTTTTTTAAACATGCCAGCTTATTTTGTGTTGTGCATCAGGTTTTGTTCACAAAATGTTTTTGAAGAGACATTGTACACAATTGAGAAAAATTATGTCTGGGCTGTAATCACTTTTTTATATTGATTGTTATGCTCACATGATCGTAAATATTAGCCATGTTTGGTGCTGTGGAGAAATGAAGGTAATTGCCTTAGGATTAGAGCTCTTTCAGCTACGAGAAAGGATTGATTAGCATTTGCATGTACTCAAGGCAATATTGAGAAGCAAAAGCGACAAATATCAACATCAGTTAGGTTCTGAGAAAGCATTAATCAGAAAACCTTAGTTTTAAGATTTTTTTTGTTTTATTTTATTTTTTATTTTTAATTTCAGTTCTCTTATGACCTGGTATTTTTATTTCTTTTCTTTTGTTGGCTTTCTCAAATCACAAAAAGTTCAGCTTCTTGCTTTATGACATGGATCTGATAGTGTGTGTGAACAGGTTCCCTTTATTCCTAGTTTGGTTTTTTGTAGCAATTTTTTTATCCCTCTGCGTAGAGCTGCTGGGTCTGGTTAAAAGCGTACGTCCAGGTAATTGAAACAATTGAAATTAGTGTTCATTGTCTGTGACTGTGTGTGTGATTTGGTTTTTGGGGTGGGTTTTTTTGCATCCCATTTTATGAGTGCTGTTTACAACAAACCGCTGTACTGTCAGTGCTTCTGCCTACCTCATGGTTACTGTTCTAGAAGAAAATTATACGTTTTAGAGATTGTTTTAGCACTTAGGTGATTTAAAAGTTGCTTAAAAGGCTTGGAAGAGAAGATGAGTTGTTCCTGCATAAAGTATCTATTCTGTGTGTATGCACAAAGAACTGTGTGTGAACTGGCTTTGGGAGCTGAGGACAATTTGGACTGTCCTGTTTGAAAACATATGGTGTCAAAGTCTGTTTTGCATGGAAGTGTGTAATCCAGTTGTGAAAAAATTAATGTTTGTTGTACACTTACTGAGACAATACCACAGGCCATTATGTGTGAAACTCTGATTTGGTGTGGAATTCAAGGTTCAGATAAATAACATGTGTATTTAGATGACTTTGGGATCCTTAGGACAAATTAATGTTTAGTGTCTCTGATTGCCAGGAACTCAGCTTCTTGTTGTACTCTTGTTCATAAATAAACTGAACATTTTGAGTTGAATTGTCTGCATCCCGTGGAGTTGCAGGGGTTTTTTATCGTTGTTTTTAGATAGAGTTTTTTATTTCCTTTTGCAGTATCTGTTTTGTTTAAAAATCATATTTTTTGAATCCATGGTTGTCAGGCAATTGAAGACGGCAATTTGGAAGAAATGGAAGAGGAAGTCCGGCTTAAAAAGCGAAAGAGACGAAGAAATGTGGATAAAGATTCTGGGAAGGAGGATGGAGAGAAAGCAAAGAAAAGAAGGGGCAGACCCCCTGCAGAGAAGTTGTCGCCCAATCCACCCAAACTGACAAAACAAATGAATGCTATCATTGATACTGTGATAAACTACAAGGATAGGTGAGCTTGGAGACAGTCTATCTCTATTGCATGTGCTCTCTCCCTTCCTGCTGATATAATGCTTTACATTTTATAACAGCTTCATTTTTTTCAGTCTTTAGAAAGATTTGCTGACATGGCTTTTCTGAAAAGTAATTCCTCTTAGGACCTGCTCCTGAAAGTCTCACACTTCATAGGGTTTTTTTTAAACACCCATCTGATAGAAGGTTGTTGAAAGACAATTTTAAAGAGTAAGAAAAAAGTAAGCATAGAGCTCTTGCTTAGGAATTAAGTCATTCTGCTCAGGATGTGTACTTAAGAAAATACAGCTTGAGAGGATTTTCCTTCAATTTAGTGGTGCAGGATGTGTTGAAATTAATCTTTTCAAAGACATGGCTACAGGTTTATTAATTCAAGTTTACATGGGTCTCACAATGAAAGACTGAAAGACTGCCCAGAATGTTCAGGGCTCATGTCATGAGCATCAGAGCTGCCAAAAGAAAAAATACAGAAATACTGAAAATATGTTGTCCACATGAGAGACGGAAGCCTGTTTGTCAAGAAAACCCCATTTTCAGCATAAAAACACTCCTTCTGATTGGAAATGTTATCTGAAGACTTCTGTTTTGCAGATTTTCAAGCCACAAATCACCTATGCTTCATGAGCAAGAAATTGAGAATTAGTTCATAATGTCTTTGAGTCAGACTTGATTGCAAACATTGTATTTTAACTCAGTTTGTATCTGCCAAAAATCAGTAAAGCCTTCTTGTGTGCTTATCCCTTCTTTGCTATACATTGAATTACGTAGATCATATAAGCACCTCTTATAAACTAAGTTAATATTAAATGCATTCAGAAAAGGTCAGGAAGTATTTGCATTAGGTGACCTGCACCTAGGTGTAGCAATATATTTTTTGCCTGTAAACAACTTTCAGTCTGTGACTTTTAATGGCAACTTGGAGTCTGCCCTTTTTTGGAGCTACTGTTCTGGCTCTGCCTGTATAAGGGTAGTTTGGGTGGTACTTGGTAAAGCACACACTGCTGTGATCCATGACTTTTTTTGCACATAACTGTTAAAATGAACCATTCTGTGATATGTGGGCTCTTTCTAGAGTACATAAAAGGTTATTTTATTGCATCACAACAGCATTCATAGCAGCAAACGGGATGAGCAGCAAGCTGACTACAATCTCACTGTATTTAGCTTGCCGTGACTCTCAACTAACAAAATAGCTGAGAAGGGAGAAGTGTTTAAGTTCACGTATTCCAGTCAGGGCTGCAAAGAAGCATCTCTGCATTTTAGATCCTTGGCCTTGAAACTTCTCCTGAAGCCAAGCACTTCTGATCAGGATATCTACTCACTTTTAAAATAGCAAGCAAAGTCGCTTCTTCTGGCCTCTAGTAGGGGATAGCTGCTGATTGTAACTGATAGCTTCTGGGGAGGTTAAGGATTTTTACCTGACGTTCATGCCCCAGGAAGTTCCTATCTGATTTCTGTCAAAAAAAGTTAACAACTGAGCTATTATGTAGTGACAAGGCATACTGTTTCCTCTCCCAGGAGCCCACGTTTATGCAAGACAGAACTGGTTCCCAATTTAAAAAGTGTATGGATCTCTATTCCGTAAGGAATTGAAAATGCCTCTTAAACTGAGCTCTTCAGTGCTTTAAGTTATATGGAGGAGTTCCAAGTTACTGCATTCTGATTTTTTTGTGAGCTAGCATCAAACCACCCAATACTATGGAAGAACAGAATTACAAGTTTAGGCATCAGGAAACTTTAATATCTTAAAATATTTGGGGTTAACTTTGCTCTAGAGTTCAATTAATATTTTCAGGATTTGCAGCTTCAGAATAAAGTGGCGTTGGAACCCTTAAGCTTTGTTGGGGTTTCATGTTTGTTCAGCTCTGGGCTTTTGTGTGTGTGAAGGCAATTGGGGCAAGTATAGAGGGACAGGTTAATTGAAAGAAAAGTAGGCCATGAGTTTCATCTGGGGAAAAAAAATGGGTTTTCATGTATTTAGTATTTGAATGCTTGAAATCATCTTTGTCTTTAGCTTAAATTTTCAGTGCTAAAAGATATTTCATCTTTTCTTTATGGTAAGTCCAGAGGGTTCATCTGGACCGTGGAGAACTGATTGTGTCCCAAAAGGTGGTCAGGTGATACCCATCCGAAATCTTACTGAGTTAGGCCTGAGTAATACTTTGTTAAAGCCAATTCTATAATCCTTAGTAAGTTTTGTGCGGTTTAAAGGGCAGCATGAAAAAAAGTAAAAAGAATACATTACTAAACTAATATGTCTTTGTGTGCTTTATTTCATGTTTTCCCTTGCTTTTGAGAAGAGTTGCTTGTAAATACAGAACCACTTTTCTGTTCTTATTAAAGCTTTTTTTTTTTAAAAAAAACCAAACCATAAAATACATGGTGCTCACAAAAATCTGAAATGCTAGTTGGCTACTTTTCTGTAGTGACACTGCCTAATGTTGATGCAGGGAAGGATTCTCCAAGTGCTTTCCTAACTGTCTAGTACTTGACTTTAGTTGTAAGCAGCTGGCGACAAGTACCGTCCTTTCCTTCTTTATTTAAAAAACATCCAACAAAATTGGCTGGGTTGTCTGTGTCAAGGAAAGCTGAAGATTTAAATAATACAAACAATAAGCTCTAGTAAATAGTAATTGCACTGTTCAAACTTAAATGTGAAGATCAAAACTAGTTTAAACGGACATATTAGCAATATTTGAGGTAAATTTTCAGTGTAGAGAAGTGCAGCATATGATTCTCTAAAAAGGAAGTTCAGAGATAGTTATCCCAGTACTTGTAAACCTCAGTTAAAGCACTCCATGCAAGAAAGTGGAAGTCAGCGTTGAGGTCAGTCTGCTCTTTATCTCTGTCAAGTCCTTAGTGCAGTTTCAGCCTTTTAATTTAGATTTTTCTCTTTTATGCGGTACAGTTTAGCAGTCCTCCACTTTCCTTTTATTCCCATTGTGAATCCCAAAGTGATGTTGATTTTAATGAAACATTACATTGACAATAAGTTTAATAATTCTTAGAGAGCAATTTCCAAGTAAAAGCTGATTTTCTTTGGGTATTTCTAGAGAGCTAGAAACACACTGAAGGAGAAAAAACTGCAGTGAGATTTGACTTGACTGGCAGGCAGCATTAGTTTCCTGAAGTTACGGTATCTGGGGTGTGTCCAACATAGCAAAGAAAATAGTTAAAAAAAGAGAAAAAGGACAAAGATGGAAGACACTGAGAATGTTCATCTTGGACTGCTTGAATGCCTTTGGTGTGAGAGTTGTTGAGGTCTTTGTCAAGTTGATAGTACTTGATTCTTGTGGCCTCTTTTGCATTGGATTCCAGTATGGGGTGATGTGCTTCAAGATTTTCTTCGTATTGATAGGCATTTCTTTGTCTTTGTCTATCTTCATATATATCTTTGTTAAACTGGAAACAGATAGCTGATAGCTCAGTCTGAAGAACTGTGGGGTACATGCTCCAAATCATTAAGTAAAAATTACTGTTGAAGTCACTGCTACCTTTTTAAACGGCACCTGTGCTCTCAGTACTCAGCTTTCTGTATCAAACCATAAAACATGTAGTGGTACTATAGATGCAGATCCTTTTTTACTATTCTACAGGGCTTTGCCATCATAGCTAAAGCTGAAGTAATCTAAGTTTCATCTATACTAGTTTAAAATGGAGAACAGATCTGTAATGGAGCAAAAGTAGGAGAGAAAAGATGGTCAGAATCCTCTGACTTCTAGTCATCTGATCTAGTGAAAAATGTCCCTGCCCACCCACGGCAGAGAGGTTGAACTAGTTTATCTTCAAAGGTCATTTCTGACCCAATGTCATGTTTCTATGGTTTTCCTAAAGTATTTTTAGGGTACCACAGGAACATTATAAGCTAATATGAAAGAAAGAGGAGATCTAATAGCTCATTAATCTGTCTGAGTCAAAAGAAGTAAAAATATCTAACTAAAGGCACTGTTTAAAAAGGAACTGCTAAACTGGAAGGAAGATAACACGAAAGTTCTTGGAGAATTTGTGTTGGCATAGATCACAATATATTTATGATATGTATTAAAAATGAGGAGTGTCCTGGCCAAAATTAAAACATCAGTAGTGGTGTGATAATCACAGCAGACTGGACACAGTTAGGTCTGGAGTAAAAGAAATGGCATGAAGTAAAGTACCTCAGAGTGCATTATATGGTACTCACAGACCAAAAATAAGAAACTTTTCTTCTGGTTCAGGTGTCAGTTCAAGTGGAACTGACAGAAAAATAATTACCTGGGCAGAGAAATTATTGATTAAAACCAACTATGATCCATCAATATTATCCAGACGTGAGAAAACAGGAGCCTTACTGTGATGCTATTGCCTTTGTGGATGTGGAAATACTCACTATGAGTGTATGTCATTACGTGTGATACTGTTAATGCTTCTGAGTTGCTGTATATAGTACTTGAATGCTTTTCCATTCAAGAAAGATTAGTTTACACTGAGACAAGTGTAAATAATTATTTCAGTGATAAGTAGCATGGGAGAGTCTTACAAGAGGAAACAGGTTGGTTTGTTTATCCAGTCCTGAGAGGGGAAGATGATTGCTCTCAGTAAATTCACCTGGGAAAGAAGGGAAGCATAAACACAAGAAGTGTAGAAATATGTAAAAATACAAGAAAGTGGTCACAAGGTTATATGACTGGAAGCATTTATTAGTTCACACAAGTTATAAATTAAAGAGTTCTATAATCTTTCCATATGGAATAGTGGGACAGAAATAACTAGATAGATTTGGCCTTCGTTCCTTGATTTAAAAAGTTCTATGTGATATACCAAGACCCTAGATTGAGGGACCTGGAAACATGTTTCCAGTTACACGTTGATCCTGTTTCTCCCGAGTAAAGTATATGCATCATCTTTGCAGACTCCATTTGCAGTGCATATTAATCTGAGATTTTGTTGCAATTACTTCTCAAACTAAGATTTAAGTGCCTTTATGCTCTTGTACCTTGTTCTAACCTTGCAGTGTAAAACACCTGCTTAGAAGAGAGCAAGTTGCAGTTCATCAGTCTGACATTATTGTCAAACATTTTTGTAGTTTCCGTGCTTTTAATTTGTCTTGCTTTCCCTCTAAAATTAGGAATGCCCATAGAAATGAATGTCATAGAATCGTATGTTATGTATGTTTTGTTTTCACTACACAAAATCAAAGAACCACAGAATGGGTCAGTTTGGGTGGGACCTACAGCAGGTCATCTGGTTCAACCTCCCTGCTCAGACAGGGTCATCCCAGGGCACATGGCACAGGGTTGCTCCCAGCATTTCTTGAATATCCCCAGTGAGAGAGACTCCACAGCCTCTCTGGACAATCTGTTCCAGTGCATGGTCACCCACACAGTAAAGAAGTTCTTCCTCATGTTCAGGTGAAAGTTCTGTTCATTGGTATCTGCTCGTTCTTTCTCATCCTATTGCTTGGCACCACCAAATCAGTTTGGCACCCAAAAAGTAGTTTGTATGTCCACTTAAAATGCTTCAGCCTTTTGAAAGAAGGGGCAGTTTTACTGCTGATAGATTTTCTTTTCAGAATAAGGAATTTTTATGCCAGATTTGAGCCCCAGCTGCTGATCTGCATCATACGCATGCAGGCTTAGTCTCCTAAATTATATTCTTCTTGTGATGGTTTTTCTTTATGGTTTATTTCAGAGGAAGACAAGCTGTAAGTGTAGCTTTCTTATCCTGATGGTTAAAATTAAGTAGAGAAAGTTAATCATACTGTATTCTGGCAGGATTAGGGAAATTATTGTCCCTCTGTAATCAGCGCTGGTAAGGCCACAACTGAAATCCTGTGGTTTGGGCCCCTCACTCCTAGAAGGATACTGAAGTGCTGGAGCATGTCCAGGGAAGGGTAATGGAGCTGGTGAAGAGTCTGGAGCACAAGTCCTATAAGGAGCAGCTGAGGAAGTTGGGGTTTTTCAGCCTGGAGAAAAGGAGGCTCAGGGAAGATGTTACTGCTTTCTACAACTGCTGCCTGAAAGAGGTTCAGCCTCTTCTCCTTGGTAACAAGAAACAGAACAAGAGGAAATGCCTCAACTTGCCCCAGGGGAGATTTAGACTGGATATTGGGAAAAACTGCATTGAAAAACTGGTGCTCAGTCATTGGACCAGGCTGCCCAGGGAAGTGGTAGAATCACCGTCCCCAAGGTGTTGAAGAGGTGTGAGGATGTGACACTTAGTGGTAGACTTGGAAGTGCTGGGTTAGTGGTTGGACTGGATGATACTATGGGTCTTTTCCAACCTAAATAATTCTATGATTCTGTCATTCATACCTTGTAATCCTTCAACTTCCTTACAAACCCACTGTTTTCTTCTGCTTTGCATCGGAATATGGTGTTTCCTGTCTGCGTGCCAGTTTGATACTACCACCAGTTTGCATTAACTTTGCATAAATAGCAACAGCTGAATTCAAGGGTCCTGGGATGCTGATAGCTTTGTTCCATACAGTGATTTCATTTGTCCTCTACCTGCCCTCTGATCTGTTCATAGATTTAAGGTATGGACTTGCATAGTGTACCAATTAACTTCACAAAGTCTCCTCCTGGTATCAGGTATCTGTTTACTGCGTTCTAATAAGGATATAAAGAATTGAATGGTGAAATTTTTGTGCCTTTTTCCTGCTTGGCAAGAGACTGCTCCTGTCTGTGGTGTTTAGCATTTTGATCACTGCATCATTAAAGCCAACATGTTGAAATTTGTGCCCACAGTACTCTTAATTTTGATGACACAGCTCAGGGTATTTTCTCTGTATGTGAAATGGATTTTATTCAGTCTTTTCAGCTGTTTCTTAAGTTGCCAGTTTTTAATTGTTGTAAAATGGAGAGTAACACAATTAGCCATTACTGATCTAACTATTAGTAATTAATTACGCCAACTGGTACTCTTGGGTATTCAAACACAGAGTAAATAATTCTTACTTATATCCAAGCCCCAGTTATGGAGTACGTAGCCGAATGTCAAACTCAGGAGTTACATATTCAACTATTTTTACCCACTTCCATTTCAATGGTGGAGACAGGTTTACCATGTACTACTGTAGTCAGTTCAAAAAGGAGCCATTAAACACTGATGAAAATTAATCATGTCCCTACATAGCTGGGTTACTGTTGAAAGTCACTGTGCCAGCTCTTGTAATTCTCCTCCCCCACACTCGCCTTTCTTTTAAATAGCATCTTTGGGAGTTGCATTTGATTCAAAGTTGTAGTTTTCAAGCTGTTGTTCTGTTTGTGAGCACTCTGACTTGGTCAAGCATGCAGGACTCTTCATTCTACCCACTCTAAATTGAATTTCATTATTTGTTAAAAGTTTAAAATTTGCCAGAAATATGAGAACATGTTGCAGTTTCAGCTTCATAGTTATCTCTCCTTTTGAAACCAAAGGAGAAAGAGTGTTGGTAGTAGTATACTTTTAACAGGCCTGTGGCAGCTGTTTCTGGCCAAATACTGCCAGGGAAAACAAATAGAAAAGGAGCCTCATACAAATGAGGTTCCTGCATTTTGTTTCACCAAAGACAATACTGACTAAAAGGGTGGAATTATATGCTTGCATGCACCTTGTAAGCAGTTTGACGGAAATGAGAGAAAGTCAGAAACATTGCACACAAATATTTTTCTAAGCAAAAACATTTTTTAAATAAGCAGTATTTCTTAATGCTTTTTTAACTTGTGCAGCATGCAACTGTTTTTCGTGTGAGCACAAATGGGACTAGCATGTTGAGCTGATGCAGTAGCAGTGAACTGTCACTCACAGTTCTTTCGCAGTCAGATCTTTTAATTTATTCTGCTCCTTCTTCCTTTCAGCACGTAGCCTGCTAGTTGCTAGGCAACCATAAGTGATTTTTTTACTGCGCATGATTTTTATGTGGCATTTGTTGTGGTTATTATTTTCTAATTACATAAGTGGGCAAAAGGATTAAAATCAGAGTTGCATTAATAATTACTAATTTTCTCTTACTGTATCCACAACACAGCAATTTGAAATTGTTAGAAAAGATCACATTGATTTATAGTACGGACGCACATGTGCAAAGGGAGTGCAAGATAGTACTTCTTTGTGAGAGTAGGTTCTATAAAAATGATAGAACAGAAAAAGCTGTTATTGATCTGAGTAGACAAAATCAGGCTGTAGTCTTCTGTCATGCCCTTAATGCTTTTTCTTTCATGGCCTTAAATGATTTTAGTAATTAATTACATCAAGCAAAAGCTTAAGGGTTTTCCATGGCATTCTTAGTTTAATAGAATAGCGTGAACAAATCACAGTTGGCTGGTTTTGCACCTGGACAATAGAATATTGCTGTTTAATAATTTATGAGTTGTATTTTTAATATAAAATACCGTATAAGGGTGGATGTGTTGGTGTAAAAATGAGAAAAAAAATATGGCCATGAGATTAAAAGCTGTAGTCATCAGGAGCTGTTACAGTAGGACAAATAGGCTAAACATGTTTTAAAATTTGATCAGAATTAGTTTATTAGTGGCTGTTTCCTTTTTAATGAAGTGTTTCTGTTCAGTATTAAACTCTGAAGCACAGTTGAGGAAACCCCAGCATCAGTGGTTCAGTAATTTTACTCAAATAGAGATTTCTGTTAAGGCTGCTGAAATTAAAACACAGCAGTGATAGTCCTTGTGTATAGCTAATCCACATTCATACTGTACCAAGGTGCAGGCTTTTAAGTTACAGTATGTCATGTAATGGTGCAACAGGATACTGCTTCGTTTTGCTTTGCTTTTCCTCAGGATTGGTGCCTTGCCTGTATAAGGTGGGCACTGATCACTTAATGAACAGTTGAATTCCCCCTGGGCTTCTTTATAATGCTCCTAAGGAGTCCAGATGTTTTGCAGATGCAAAACTTCTTCACACCATTTTATTCTGATTTTATAAACAGGGAATATAAACTTAGATTTTAAGATACCATTTGGGCATCAGAGATCCAATTGCTGGTTTTCATAGTGTTGTGTATGTTTAGAAGAAATTCCATTGATCTCAGTTGCAGCTGTTACTGCTCAACACTTCCTTCTATGAACAAAACAAAAAAGAAAATGCAGTCGTAAATTTTCAAAGCAATAGAAACAGACGTTAGTTTAGTCAGTTGTGTAGCATGTATTTAATGCGTTGCTTTTCCTTGTATTGCTTCCAGTTTCACTTTGAGAGGGTAGTCTGTGATGCAAACAAGTTCTGTCATGCAGCATGACATAGACACACAGGTCAAGAATGAGACTGGTGCCTTTAAATCCATTGTATAACCACTTGGATGGGGAAGTATGAAAGTAATGACTTTGTGAGTCTGTACCAAAGGAGATGGCAGGTGCAGTGGCCAGAATTTCACAGTTACTTGCTGGCAGGAGAGAAATTGTAAGACTTGGCTGTGACAGCTACCTGGCCATTTTATGCTTGCTTCTATTTTAGTAACAGCGTGCTTCCCAAATAAATTAGATCTGTTGAGTGAAGTTGCTAGTAGCTGCTACCGAGGTGCCAGTGGTCTCTGTGAGTGTCTATCCCAACAGCTGTATATAGCAGATAGACTTCACTATCCTCTCCCGGGACAGGGATGCACCATACGCCCACTGCCTTGTCTCACCTGCAGCGGCCACGCTCAGGAGCGCACTCAGGCATGTGCCACAACCTTGCTGAGACCAAAGAGGCAGCTTGGCAGCTATTCTTGAGCAGGCAAGGGCTTCTGCTGCTGCTGCTGCTGCTGCGAGTCAGACACAAATGTTCAGGATGAGACAGAGGCTTTTGGTTTCTATGTCTGCATTGAATGAAAAAATACTCTAGCTGCCAGTTGGTCCCAAGATTTTGGTAGAACAATGCTGATCAGTAGTCTGCAATTAGAGTACTTACATTATTGTCCTCTGTGATGGAAGGAACAGCATTGTCCCAGGACCAAAATGAGCACAATAAAATAATCGTGGATTAGGTGAGCAGCAGATACTTAAGAAGTGAGGAAAATCTGTTTATTCCTGCTTGTTCATTAATCTGTCAGGTCCAGAAGAAAGACAGTACCTTCTCCAATTTTGATGTTATTTCAGGCATTAAGAAATGCATGCTGTATAGTAAGCATTCGTTACTTCCATAAAGGGCAGAGCTGTTGGCAGCTTTGTGCTTTTTATCATCCTTATTCTCCATTGCAGAATTGCTTCAGTTAACCTTCAATTCAGTTTTAGTTTAATGTGTCTGATAAGATCCTATACCGCTCTGGAGGGTGGCTGCAAGAGAAAGCTCGGGTGGAAACCAGTACTTGGTAGCCTTCTTGCCCAGCTCCTGTGGAGTTTTTCATTCCTGAGATACTATCTGAATATTCAGCTGAGAAAACAGGGCCTTTCTGGAGTAGCTGTGAGAGAAGGAAGCATGTGAATTGAACTGAGAAATGCTTGTGAATGCTGTGTGCAGTTCTTCACAGGAGAGCTCTTTTCTGCTATACAGTGAGAAAAATTACATGCACTTGGGGGGAAAAAAACCAGCCAAAAACAAACACAAAAACAACTAAGCCCATAAGTGTCATCAGTACATTTCCTCTCAAGGTGACTTAGAGCCATGTATTATATGCAAAACGACAGGTAAGAAGATTAAGAAAAGATCTCAATATGAAAGTGTTAAAATAGCTATTAAAAAAGGATAAACAATGGGAAAGCATGGGAATCTTAGAAAATTCGGGCACCTCTAAGTTATAGGCAGTGTTCCGAGAGTGTAAAAGTTTTATAGATAATCTGTCACTTTATTTCAAATGAATGAAGTAGTACAGTTGGCACTAGTGATTTTCAGTGTAGTTGGAATGGTCTTCCCAGAAACCCAACAGTCATTAATAGAAGTTAGTCATTTTTTGTTGTTCTAACATCAAGTTAGTCTAATAGCAGTCAGCATATAGTATAATGGAAATCAGTGCGGTTTGCTGTAATGAGGAATTACGAGATCAACTATGTAGTGATCAAGAAGACAAACTTAAGAGTGACAGAAGGGAGACTTGCTAAAAATTACTGAACAAAACCAAGGAAACAATAAGAGTGTACTCAGCAAAAGACTGGAATTCAGATGCAAATCCTGATTCTTCTTTCATATAGCCTCTTATACATATTCATCTCTTAACGATATTAGATGTCAATGATGTATTAATGATATGTTATGACAGCAGTTTCAAATTTAAAATTGTAAGTTAATTGTCTGTACCAAATTTAAAAATCAGGCTTCAGTTTCTAATTCTTTGAAAGAAAAACTGTGATTTTATTTTATTATTTTAATTTTTTCTTACTAGATTGTGCGTGTTTTGTGAGAAAGTTGTAGTAGTTCTTTTCATTATGGCTTTGTTTTTCTCAATAGTTCAGGACGGCAGCTAAGTGAAGTCTTCATTCAGCTCCCATCTAGGAAAGAACTACCAGAGTATTACGAATTGATTAGGAAACCAGTGGACTTCAAAAAAATAAAGGTAAGGAATGAAGGAATTTAGGAAGTGGAGATGCTTCCATTTCTTTTTGTTTTACAGAGGGGTGAGCATAAAGTTGTTTTTAAAGTAACATTATGAATATTTCATGCACCTGTATTGGTGGATTAGATTTTAAACGTTGTCACACACCTTGTTAGTAATTTTGTTTAGCGTATATTGCAGTGTATCATTGTAATTTCAAGGTCAAATCAAACTATAGTAGTGTGACATGAATGACACTCTCAGAAATGACATCTCGGTGCCTTTTTTTGCAAAGACCTAATTGTGAATCTGTCAACAGATTTGATAAAAACACACTGTTTGCAAAGATTTAATAGTTCTAGGGGAATATAGCTATCCCTGCATTTAAAATCATAGAACCATAAATATCCTGAGTTGGAGGGGACTGACACATATCATCAAGTTCAACTCCTGTCTCTGCACAGGACAATCCAAGAATCACACCATGTGCCTGAGAGCATTGTCCAAATGCTTCTCAAACTCTCTCAGGCTGGTGCTGTGACCACTACTCTGGGGAGCCTGTTCAGTGCCCAGCCAGCCTCTGGGTGAAGAACCTTTTCCTGATACCCAACCTAAACCTCCTGTGACACAGCTTCAGGCCATTCCCTTGGGTCCTGTCACTGGTTGCCAGAGAGAAGAGATCAGAGTCTGCCCCTGCTCTTCCCTTCATGAGGAAGTAGTAACTGCAATGAGGTCTGTCCTCAGTCTCCTCCTCTGAGACTGGTTTATTTAGCCTCCTCAGGGTAAATAAACCAGATCACCTCATCTGCTCCTCATACAGCTTCCCCTCTAGACCCTAGCCTCATATCTTGGAAGAGCCAAGTCAGAACCAAACAGTGTTTGGCAGATGGGGTCTAGGTGGCATGTTGCACCTTAGGTGATGTCAAAATTCTGTATCTTTCACTTGTGTTGCAGTTACTTTGTTTCTTTGCTAGAAAGACAAAACTGGAACTTGTTTTACCAAAAGAGCTCCATTTCTCTTGCTTTTAACCTTTACAGTTCACAAAGAAATTGCTCAGTTTTTGCTCTTTTACCTTGATGCATTTTTTGAGTAATGCGTTAACAACATGGTTGAAGACTTTCTATGTTTTAAACAGATCCTTATCTTGATGCTTAGGTAAAAATTTTTAAGAGAAAGCTTTTAATGTGTTGACTCAAATATTAATTCAGTGTCCTCTCTGCTGTTCTTCTTTCTGCACCTCTGCCCATCAATACTTGTCTTCATTTCCTCAACAAACACAACAGGAAAGAATTCGCAACCATAAATATCGGAGTCTTGGGGATTTGGAGAAAGATGTCATGTTGCTGTGTCACAATGCTCAGACATTCAACTTGGAGGGATCTCAGGTCTGAATGAGTTAATTTCTGTTGAACATACAGGTTTCCCCTATCTAACATTTTCAGTGCTTGTTGATTATTATTTTTGTATATAAACTCTTTGTTTCAGTTCTTACTTTGAGTAGAGAAAAATGTCCCCGTTCTTAGAATCCAGAATTCGTCGGACACAGCTACAGTGTGTTTTTTCAGAAAAATTGTTTTTAACACTAATTCTGAGATTAGTTTTTTCTGTTCTGTGTGTACTTTAAAGCTGCAGGAAGACTTTTTGAATCTGGTAAAAGGCAGTGTGTGTAGAATGATGCATCAGTTTAGGTTTTCCACAGTAGATCACAGAAGGAGCAGATGTAACAGTACAGCTCTAGGACAGGATGTTGAGGAAATATATCATAGAAAGCTCTTCAGTTCTGCTCATGGAAGATAAAAATTCAAGGTTGTCCATCAGTAAAGATGTATATATAAAGCTTTTCATCCTCTGAAGCCTCAGGTTTTTACATTTTTTTTTATTGTTGAAAGGTCAGTGTCCATTTTAGGTGACAGTCGTAATAAATCCCAGGTGAGTCTCAGAGGCTTAGAAGGCAAACTCATCTCAAACAGATGTTTTGTACACATTAATGGGCTCAGAATTCAGAACAGGGTGCTGATACAAAGGGGAAGACTATGAAATCTGGATGATAGATAAGAAAGATAAGAGACAGATGAGAAAGTTGTCTCACAATACAGTGAAACAGTCTTGGATGATTATTTTTATATATGAGGTCCAAAAAGTGGGATGCAAACACAATATTCAGTTGAAACAGAGACCGTGAAGACAGCTTCCATAACATGCAAGAGATAAAAAAAGATGTTAATAGAAGCCTAAATAAAAGTAAGCTGAAGGATGATGCTGCCAATAACGAATGTCTTCTTAAAATTTCTAAACATTAGTGATAACATTTAGCTAAACTGGGGAGTTTGTGTTAAAATTTGAGAATTAAAAATGAATATGGAATTTATTATGAAGAATTGTTGGATTCGGTTCATCATTCAGTGATTCTTTTTGGTATCAAGAGACAAAAAGTGTTTTCTGTAGTATGTACATGTGATATTTTTACTGTCTTCAGTTACATGGAAACAACTACAAATAAATCAACTGAAAATACTTTTTGAAGTAAATTAATTATGGCAGAATGCTTGGGACAAAATTTTGCTATGTGTCCAAATGTAAATTTACAGTTTACTGCTTATTCATGTAGCAGTAAAACGGTTGTAAGTATCTAATTATAACAAGACGGGGGAAAAAGTAATGGAAAGTTAGTAAGAAAAAGTATGACTGAAACTTCAGAAGATTGTAAGAGTTGGTAGAGGAGATAAAAAGAGATAAAGAAAAACCAGTAGTGAAGTGGGAAAAAATAATGAAATTATTCACATCAGAATGACTCAACCTGTTTATGGAAAACTGGTCTCTTGTTAGGCAGAGGTGGTAGAATTGAGAGGAATGACCCTGAGTAGATAGAAGTGTTAGTAGATACTGCTACTCTGTTTGGAAGTAAGCTAACGTGTATCAGTGTTGTAGTATTATTTTCTGTTCCAGAAATTAATTATTAATGACCAGACCTAATACTACTTTTTATAGCATGAAGCCCAAATAATTTGTGTCTAAGATTTTTATTTTTTTTTCTGTGAAGTTCTCCACCATTCATTTTGATTTCCCCTGAGTTGCAGGATACTTCTGCAGTAGTCCTCCAGTTTTCCAGGCTTCCTTGCTACCATGTGTTCTTTGTTACAGTTCTGGTATACCTTTGCTCTGATGTACCAATTGACTTCAGTAAATTAGGTTATTTGTGTGCGCCCTCAAAATAAAAGGGCTAATTCAGGTAGTTGTTTAAGCACATAGTGACTTCAGGTGTTCTCTTAGTGTGGTGCATGCTGCTTTTCCTTGGAGCAAAGCAGTTCCATCTGAGATGGAAGCTTATTCAGGGTTTTCAGGGATAGAATGACTTTGTGTGTTAAGGCTCTTGTCCTCAATGAAACCTCAGTGTTTTGGAAAGCTTATCATGTTGTAATGGTGAAATGACACACAGACGAGTAGAGGGTTAAAAATGCTGTGTCAAACAGAAGATTTCTCATTAATGTTGTCATTTGTTGTGAAGTTCTTTTGTTGTTACTTCTCTCTTTTTGAAGGAAGTTCTCCTGTCATTGTTGCTTGATTTTTTGAAACCTGTTGGAATTGGTTTTTTGTCAAAATAATAAAATTTCTATTTGCACAGCTTTTCATGAAGCAGCCCCATGGGATTTTTTGTGTATCAAAATAGATATGAATTTTACAAGTAATTCCACATAAAGAAGGTTAAAATAATTTTTGAGACCCCTGTAATTCATTGGGAAACTCTGAAAGTCTGGGTCACATTGATGCCCTAACTATGTAGTGCCCAGCATTAAAAAAATTAAATTTTGTACAGGTCTTTAATTCTTTTTGTCTTAGAAGAGTGTTTTGTGTGAGAAAAAACCAGAAGGTTAGTTGAAAGAGCCATTCCTAAGAACAATTGAATAAGCTAGGCTTATGTATATGAAAAATAAATAGTTCTCAGGAGGAACTTGGCAGGTTCTGTCAATAGCTGACTTGAAAAGAAGTAGCTATAAGACAAAGTCAATTGTTATTTGACTTTAAGGAAGCGAGTTCCGGAGTCTCACAGCTCACTAATGTCGTAAGACAGGAGAGCAGCCTTTTCAAAACATTCATGATTATTTTTTATAGATAATAGATATAAAAAATTTTACCATGATTGAGAGCGGTCAAACATCATAACAAAAAGCACAGAGGAACTTACAGAATGGGGAGCAATCCACAGTGAGAGGCAGTTTTTCAAAAAAAGCACTTGGTGGTCAAGTGAAAAAAGTAGGAACTGGATATTTCATGTTAGGTATTCTGAACAAACATTTTCTAATTTGGTTTGTTGAACCACAAAGTATTAGAGCAATTTTATCATGTTTAGCATACAAATTGCATGATGGCAGCCAAAAATTCCATTGTCTTTTTCACAAATACCTAGCATCCCTTTATACAAGAAAGTGTGTCATTTAGCCAGAGGAGTAGAATGACAGACAGCCGAGGTAGATGATGATGAAGGTGATGATGATGGTGATAAAATCAAATGTAGTCTGTGACTCTGTACTCTTCTGGTAATTATTAATTGGTTAGTGCTGAATTGTCTAGTGCTTGTCTTCTGACATTTTACAAAACAAACTGCCCAAGATCATTTGTTCATGTGATGACAAAGAACCAGATACTCGGCAACACAACAAGATTTTTACTGTGTTAATCTAAGAAATGTGTTACAAGCCAAAAGTAGTCACTCTTGAGAGTCCCCCCATGCTTGAGGTTAAAGAGAAAATCTGATGTACCCAAGATACTTTGGATACTACAGAATGTTTAAGAACACATGTTCGTTTTAGAGCAAGCTCTGATTTTCTTTCAGTCTTTTTAGATCTGAGAGGAAGGAAGGGATGAGCTGCTTGGGATAAATCCTTGTAGCCACTTTGGATTTCAGAGAAAAACTAAAGATAATGAAATTATGGTTAGCTATTTGTCATTATTAACTGTATTGCCAGACAATAAACCATGTTTTAATTAAGGTGTTTACTGCTGAAGTCCGTTCCTTTGGCAGGTTTTCAAGGCTGTTGTGATCTGATGAAAAAGCACAATAGTTCCTATGGAAGTAGAAATAATAAAAAAACCACTAACTAGACATTTTAGATGTAATACATTGTAAGAGTTGTTTCTTTGCAGCTCACTACTGACAAATTTCTTCATTTAGAGCATGAAGAATTAGTGTTGGCGTTTCTTGTACAATTCATGCAACAAACATTGTTACTTGGTATTTGAAAATGCCATGTCCGCTGTAGATTTGCACTGGAAATTAAAGTCTGTGCTGTGAGTTTTTGATCCTGCTTGACTTCATAGTTCTGACAGAGACTTGTACCTGTGCTGTAGATCTATGAGGATTCCATTGTTCTTCAGTCTGTGTTCAAAAGTGCACGACAGAAGATAGCCAAAGAAGAAGAAAGCGAGGATGAAAGCAATGATGATGAAGAAGAAGATGAAGAAGAAGAGTCGGAATCAGAATGTGAGTCCCCTGCTAGATACTGAAAATAAAGTGTATCTGGGGATGAAAGAGGAGGTTTTGCTGTTTCTGCATGGAAACTGATTATAAGGTTCTATTTTCCATTGGTGGAAGTAGTTTCTTACTAAGTTGGCTTGAGTGTTAACATTGTTTTAGTCTTTCAGGTGGATGTTCTGGCTTGCTTCTACTTAAACTATTTTTAAGCCAGAAGCAAATCAGAAAGGTGCTTTGTGGGCAACCATAATTGTTTATCAGCCTTTCAGGGCCTGTTCATGCTATTTGTAAATGTAAGTGCCTGGAAAGGCTGGAGGCAGTCTTTAACCACAGGTGGTCAACCTTCAGGCATGATGTGACATGCAAAGTTCATCACATAGTTAAGAACCATATGATGTTGAAAATACTCTTCAGTGTGACAAGGACTAAGTGGAACTGATTGTTTCAGAACACTCATTAAGTCCCTGCAGACTTGGAAACATGATGAAGTGGAAAAGGAGGGATTCCTTCATTGCACTTTGTGCCATCCAGTTCATCTACCCAAACTCCAGCTACCCTTTTTCTCTGGTTACAGAAGCTGTAGTACTTGGCCCTGAGCTACCCTTCCAAGCGTGTCATACGTGTGTGCTAAGCATGCAACTTTAGCAGGTCATTTGGAAATGAGTGGATATTCTGGAATCAGAATAACATGTTCTTTAGAAAGGTGTCAATTCAAAATTCACCAGTAACCTCTACATAGCATTTCTGTACTTCAAAGTACAAAAAAAAAGTCTGTTTATACAAAGGCTAAACATTACTGTGTTAACGAAGAAAATATTTTTAAATGCATATCTTCTCACAGGACCATATACCACCTGTAGACACCAGGCATTCTGAGAATGAAAAGAAGATGCACGTGGTCAGCTTAAAGTCAGTCTTCATAGTTTAATATATATTATTGTTAAAACTATGAAAAAGTAGAGAAATAAAAGCAAATATCTCTTGCTTTGTTGTTCCACAGTCCATATAAAGTCAGAGGGGAATGCCTTTTCAGGCTGCTACCAGAGGTGAATTTCTGTGAACAGAGACAGCATTTAAAGTTGATAAGTGAATGTTACATTAATGTACGCTGTTCAACTTTTTGCAGCAAAATCAGTGAAAGTCAAAATCAAGTTAAATAAGAAGGATGAAAAAAGTCGGGAGAAAGGAAAAGGCAAGAAGAGGCAAAGCAGAGCAAAAGCCAAGCCTGTCGTGAGTGATGATGATAGTGATGAGGATCAAGATGAAAATGTAAGTTTTGTTCAGTGAGACTGTGGAAGTGGTTGCAGTGATTGCGTCTCTGCCTTGTCCTGCTTGCTGTCAGAATTCTCAACTATTCATGCTTAAGCACATGTTTAACCTGTCGTGATCATCCCAAGAGAATTGGGTGGGGATATTAACTGTATCTAAGTGTGCTTGTGAGATTTGGTTCCAGTGCTGGAAGACAAGAAGTCGAAGAAGTTTGGATCTTATTTCTTCGAGCTGTTCCTGCATATTGAACCTTTAAGTCTCACGGTCTGTTTGCTTTTGTCCACAGATGAAAAATTTCAGCTTGAGTTTTTTTTTACCTTTTTTTGGTGGATGCTTCTACTATTGCAGCAAATGAAAATAGATGTCTTCCCAGTTGTTTTTAAATGTCTGGATAGAAAGAAAGAGCTGATGTTTCCTGACTCTTTGTCTTCCCTCTCTAAAGAAGTCTACCACAATTAGATGAAATGTCATGAAAGAGAAATACTAGTTAACACAGTACCTTTCTTCAGGCTATCTTGATTTGTCAGTTTAATTGTCGTATTTCTTCCTTGTACTTCCTTTTATTTTTCCTTCTTTAACAAATTCCACAGAATAGCTGGAAAGAATTTCTGACTTGTCTTGTGTCTCTTACCTCTAGGACCAGTCGGAAGCAAGCGGAAGTGATGATGAGTGATCCATAGGGTTTATTTTCTTGGCAGAACTGACCCCTTCCCCTTCTCTTCTCTTTTCTCCTATTTTACACCCAGTGAATTCTTTTTGTCAAATAGACATTGGGTTGTTTCTGTATTCTCATTCTCTATAAATTAGCTTTAGGTTAGTGCCAGACAAAGGTATGATATCATGGTGTAAAAAAGGAAACAAAATGTAACGTATTGTGACCAAATGGGCCTCAAAAAACAACAACAAAGAAACCTTTTGAGGGAAAATGTGGGTTGATAGTATATTTCTATGGGCTGGTTTTGACTTGGTAATGGTTTGATTGTGCCTGGTTTTATCATTTGATAAGGTTTTTTTCAGTGGCATCAGAAAGACAACAAAAAAAAGTCTTTTGTAGCATTGATAACCAGGAGAAGTCATTAAAAGCCACTGGTTATTTTATTTTTCATCAGGCAGTTTTCAAATTTTTTATTTGTCCTGTATTGATTTTTTACACTGTGGTACATATATGCAACTTTGTTTAATAGCTTATAAATGTTCAGTAGTTAGCTTTCATACACCTTGCCCCATATACGTTTTTCCACTTTACGCTTGATGATCTTCAGAAAAAGGCTTTTTGAATTGTATCAAATTTATGTCTACTGTGAACTTTGCTTAACTTTTTTTTCTCTATTAAAAAGTTGGTTTTAAAAATGCTATTGAATATTGCGATCTATATAGTGTAACGTATGGCTTCTTTCATCAGACTGATCTTCTATGTTACCAATGTGGATTATCACCTTTTCCCTAAAGTGTACTTAATCTTTGCTTTCTTTGCACAATGTCTTTGGTTGCAAGTCATAAGCCTGAGGCAAATAAAATTCCAGTAATTTTGAAGAATGTGGTGTTGGTGTTTTCCTAATAAAGAGAATTCAGTTCAATAAATGCGGCCTTGTGTTACAAGTTCCACGAAAATATTTTATAGTAGCAACGAGAGGGCAGGAGTGTCTCCTGTAGAGAAGTCCACTGTGGTCCTTCCACAGGCAGGAATTACCTAATTCTGTTTTGATGAAACTGAGCGTTCCATTCAGTGGGAACAGAACTTTAAGACTGTGCCGTCATACAAGTGTTTAAACACCAAGGGCCATGTTTGCACCGTGGGTAACTTTGTTAATTACATTGAAATGAAAATGTAAAATTCAGGTATCATAAAAGTATCTTCTGAGATGGAGAGGAGATATGCAACACATGTTAAAGTAAGAAGAATAAAATTGAAGTAGTAGACTGATACCTTGAAGTAAAAGCATAATTCATTACTTACAGTTCAAGTGATAAAGCAATAAAATAAACTTTTTTTTAATTCGGGAAATGTATGTCCATGTGCCTTAGTGGGTATGAACACAATTAGTTATGGTGGCAGTCAGCCCACCCATAAGTCAGTTTATTTAGAGTCTTACCTTGAGGTATCATGGTGGTGATGCAGTAAGATGTGGTAGTGTAAACATTTGAAATACATATCTGCAGTTAATGTTGCTACTCTGCAAAATCAAAAGATTTGAACATATATTGTGTAAAAATGTACAAGCCTAGAAGCCTCTTTGTAAACAGAACATTTCTTTGCTACGTGAACTTCTGAGAGTGTGTCTGCAATAAATCTCTTCATGCTGCCTTGCAGTATGCTAACTGCTTCAGATTTTTGTAGCTCATTCGAAAAGTGATCGGTAAGTTTGACTGGTGCCCATTTGTTTATATTAGCCCTGCACTGAGAGAAGTCAGCTTTGCTTAGCTTCAGCAATTTCAAACATCTTATTCCTAGTGTGTGCCCCATCTGAATGGAAGACCCACTATTTCACAGAGAGGCATTGTTGGTCTCAGAGGCTTAGGTTGATGAGACCAGTGTCTGAAGCAGCTTTGCAGAGAACAAAGTCCTGGTGGACACCAAGTTGAACGTGAGCCAAGAATGCGTTTCTTTGGCAAATAAGGTATCCTGGACTGCATTAGGAGGAGTGTTGGCAGCAGGTCCAGAGAGGTGATCCTTGCCCTCACCTGAGCACTGGTGAGATGTATCTGGAGTGCTTTATCCAGTAGTGGACTCCTGCTGAAGAGAAGACATGGACATACGGGAGAAAGTCCAGCAAAGGGCCACTGACACTGTTAAAGGACTGGAGCATGTGACATACACAGGGAGTCTGAGAAAGCTGGCACTGTTCAGCATGAAGAAGAGTGGGCCCAAAGGCACCTTGTTGATGTGAATTAGTGTTGGGAAAGGGAGGGTGCAAAGAATACAAAGCCAGGATCTTTTCAGGACAGGACAGAGGCAATGGGCACACACTGAAACACAGGCAGTCCCTATGAATATCATGAAACTTTTACTATGAAAGTGACTGAGCTCTGGAACAAATTGCCCAGAGAGCTTGTGAAGTCTCCCTTGGAGATACTTAAAAGCCACCTGGACGTGGCCCTACTTGAGCAGAGGGACTGGACCGGGTGATTTCCAGAGGTGCCTGCCAGTGGTCTTTTTGTGATTCTGTGATGGAGGATAGTTCAGTTTTCAGTGACAGTTTCATGAGACCATAGAGAAATGTTACTTTTTCATTGTGAAATGAACCAAGTATACCAACCTGTTGCACGTGACAAAAAGCATGTGGCAGTAGGCTCCAGTCACTGCTGGCCTAGACTGGATTTAAACTGCCAACTTGGTTATAAAAGGCACAGTTTCACATTATCCATCCCCAGAGTCCCTGATGACTTTGCAGTGACCCAGTTTGATTTGTTTTTCAAGAACTCATTATTTGCAGATGAGCATTTAGCTGGAGAATAAAAATTAACTAAGAAGCTGCAACATTTCTGTTGAGACTGAAAGTAGCTTTGGGTTTGGTCAATAGCTGTAAGTCATATGATGATACCAGTTTGCATGAAGAAATACAATTGAATTCTTACCTGCAGTTTCTTTTATCATGTTTAAGTAATTTCAAAATATTTTCAGTTTCCTCTCTAAGTTTCAGAAAACCCCAAAAGACCTGCAATTATTTTTTAACATTAAAATAAAGTAGAATTAGGGTGTAAGCCCTGCTTATGCCTCCACTGCAGTTGGTTCTGTTATTTTGCTTAGAATTTGAGTTCATTTCTACCAGAGTAGAATTTAATTGTTACCTTGCTGTTTCTTTGTATGAATTTACTGTATTTTTCAAGATGAGTTGTTTCCTGGCAATCTTAGCACATTACTATATGAAAAAAAAAAGGTACTGGGAAAATTATTGTCATATGTAACTTTCCAGATTGTTTACCAAAAAAAAAAGATAAAATCTTTACTTAAGGTACATACAAATCTGTGTTTAAGATGAAACCATTTTCTCTTTTACAGAATTCCCTGTCTAGTACTAAGTGGCAAACACTTGAATTACTTTTTGGACTGTACCCCAAAAAAAAGCCATATTGAGTCCATATTGAGGGAATTTAGCTCATTTCCTGCCTTAATTTCAGAAATAGTGTCATAAAAACAGAAACAGTGTAGCTTGGGCTCTGAGGAACACAAGCAACGTGAAGTAAATAGCAAGAGGTTTTCTTAATGCATCCAGTTCTCCTGGGAAGTAGGCAGCAGTGTAAGTGGGCCAGATGAAAAACATTTAACAGCTTTTATACATTTCAGATGCTATTAATAATATTTCTTTTCCCCTCACATCTTCTGAAAGAAACAAAGAAAGTACAGAATCTTTTACATGTTAATATAAATGGCTTCCTCCTTAAATGTGTCTGATCCTCAGTGCAAAGTATTTTTCATTATCCCTCAGCTCATGAATGAAGCTGGCGACTCAGTGGTTGTGGAGGCAGAAAGACGCAGCAAATGCTGCCACAGCCTCTGTGCACACTGAGACAGAGGCACAGGTGATGCAGTGGTAAGCCTCAAAGTTGTGTGCAGTTATTGAGCTGCTGGTACGTGCTCAGTCCTGCCAACTACCTAAGCATTAATAGCTCTGTTAATAATGCCCAACCTACTGTCACTTTTCCATGAATGCTTGGATGATCAGGTTTACCGAACACACAGTCTAGCCTAGAAAACGGGACACAGGATATTAAAAGCAAAATTAATTTTTTATGAAGACATTTTTAGGCTGGTCTCGTGCTTTCCCCTCTATTCATCCCCTGAAAAACTTCTGAAATATTTTAAAGTTTCTGCAGATTTTGAATAGGGACTTCAACTGTAAGCTGAAACATAGGTTCACAAAAGGGGCTAGCAAAAGTAGTTTATGTGGTTGTATTGGCCTTAAGGAAGAAGGGGGAAGTAGGTTCAGGGTAGGCAAAGAGGTGAGTGATACACAATTTTTACTCGTTTGCAGTTGAATTTATATCATTTGAGGAGTCAACTCACCCCTAATCTTTCTGTGCTGAACAAGGTATAGAAGGTAGGTGAGAAAAAAGCGATGAGCAAAGGGTGTGAAACAAGCCACCAGTCAGCATTCACCTGTTTTGATGAAACTGAACATTCCATTCAGTGGGAACAGAGCTTCAGGACTGCGAGTCATATGAGTGTCTAAACGCCAAGGGCCACGTTTGCGCAGGGGGTGACTTTGTTAATTACATTGAAATGAAAGCGCCATGATGGATTATCCGGAGGCAGCCTGCCTTTTCTCTGTGAGGAAAGTCAGAAAGTACTTTTTATGCAAAAATTACTTAAACATGATGTAAAACAAAAGTTAACTGGGAGTTGGTGCATCGCTCTCTTACTTCCCCTTAACGACCAAGAGCTCAAGTGAGAGCAAGTTGGTGCAGACACACCAGTACTTCTTTCTCATGTAGAAGTCACATCTGCTTTCCAGATGCTGGTCCTTGTCTCTCCATTAGCTTGATGAGTGTTGTCAGTGTGGCGGTATTTACCGTATTTTTATCTGTGTTCACTGAGAGATGGGTGTGCTGAAGAACATGTTGAAGTCTGTGCCTTGATCAGACACTGTTATGTGTTCCCCTGTCTTTATTATAAAGAGCTTGTATTTCAATCTGTATGGTGTTTTTCCTTCCCTGTTATTTTTGTGACCACAGCAGACACAGTAAGAACAAAATTCTTACCCAATTAGATGGTGACTACTTCTGTTTTCTTCCCCTGTATGCCACGTTGCTGTCAAAAAGGCTGAATCACAACAAGTAACTGCAACATGAAGTTACATGTTTTCAGAGGGACCAGAAAACTTGTATTGGAGATTTATACACAAGACAAGGACCATTTTCATGACAATTTCCAATTTAAGTAGCTGCTTGCTGGGTTTGTTCTTGGTATTCAGTGTCACGTTTTCATGCACAATCCGTTGTTGTGGTGACATACACTGATGTTTCATTACATTTATCACTTTTGGTGACATCAAGGGTTTAAGGTATGTATTGCATCATTTGCCACCTGCAGATACAAACTTTACATTGGCTATTCTCACACCAAGAGATGGAGATAAAATTCAAGAGAGTACCCTAATACTAAGACATTAATTCATTGCAAATGAAAAAGATCTACTTATATGCCAAATGTAATTTTCTTTCTCTGAAACAGACATGGCTTCTGGTAGAAGTGAATGTGTATCCACTTGTGTTATTTGTATTATGGTTTGTACTCCATTTTACAGTAATCGTAGCTGTTATATGCGTTCTCCCCTTGGGCTTCCAGCATAGCTTCTCTTCTGTCCATCACCTTCCATTGGAATAAATTTTGTATGCACTTGGATGCCTTACAGACTTAGAGAAGTTAGTGAATAATTGTGCAGCATTGCTTCCTATCTCCTTTGTCATTCTAACATGAAAGAGAAAGAGGAGGAAAAAGGCATTGCCCAGCTATTCACTTAGAGCTTCTCTTTTTCTGAGCTCAGGACGCCTTGTTTCTATTAATGCTGTTGTCTGCTGGCATAACCCTAGGGACGTGTCAGTGCTCCTGCACTTTTAGAGGTTTCTTTGAGCCATTCTTATGGTCAAGGAAGAAAGCGGTGAAACTGAGCGTGTCTGACATTCTGCAGATGCACAAAAGATGGTAAGTGTTCCATGTCAGTGCACCTAAGCACTTAGAAGAAGTAAATAGATATTTAAAACTTCACAATTAATTTCAGCTGCATAAGGGGCAATCTTATCAAAACAAGAACATTTTACTTCTGCTTTAGAAAACCTTACTAGACCAATTTCCACTGCTGCATCACTTCACTGAAAGCTGTTTCTTCATGCCATCTTCTATCCTACTGTTTCTGCATGGTAATAAAGATTTAAGTCATGGTCATCTCGAGTCTTTACAGGAAAGTCGTTCATCCTGGAGCTTGGCCAATGTGATGCCCATCTTCAAGAAGGGTCAGAGAAAGACTGGGGGGGCTACAGTCCTGTCAGCCTTACCTCAGTGCTGTGGAGGGTTGTGGAGCAGATTGTCTTGAGTGCTGTCACACAGCATGTACAGGACAACCGGGAATCAGGCTCCATCAGCAGAGGTTTGTGAAAGGCAGGTCCTGCTTGACCAACCTGATCTCCTTCTATGACAGGGTGGCCCACCTAGTGGATAAGGGAAAGACTGTGCATGTCATCTGCCTGGACTTTAGTAAAGCCTTTGATAGTGACTCCCACAGCATTCTCCAGGAAAAGCTGTCAGCCCGTGGCTTGGACAGGTGTACTCTGTGCTGGTAGAAACCTGGCTGTATGGCCAGGCCCCAGGGCTGGTGGCGGATGGAGTTACATCCAGCTGGTGGCCGGTCACCAGTGGTGTTCCCCAGGGCTCAGTACTGGGGCCAGTTCTGTTTAATGTCTTCATCAATGACCTGTATGAGGGAATTGAGTGCCCCCTCAGTTTTCAGATGACATCAAGCTGGGCAGGAATGTAGATCTGCTGGAGGGCAGGAAGGCTCTGGACAGGCTGGATCATGGGCTGAGACCAGTGCTGTGAGGTTCAACAATGCCCAGTGCCTGGTCCTGCCCTTGGGTCACAACAGCCCCAGGCAGCGCCACAGGCTGGGGCAGAGGGGCTGCAAAGCTGCCCACAGGACGTGGGGGGTGCTGGAGACAGCAGCTGGACATGAGCCAGGGTGTGCCCAGGTGGCCAGGAAGGAACCAGATGTGGCATTTGGTGCCATGGTCTAGTTGATAAGGTAGTGTTTGGTCAAGGTTGGGCTCAATGATCTTAGAAGTCTTTTACAACCTTGATGATTCTGTGATTCTGTTAACTTTTTCACTGCTTCTAGGAAATCTGGAGGATGCATAGATGCTGTTTAGCAGGGTCCGTATCAGAATCAAACTACATTGCGGTAGTGATTTCTTTGAGATGGATAGGTTAAACAAAAAAACAAACAAATGAAAATAAATAAAAGGAGGCTTGTCCTCAGTCTGGTGAGTTGATTATTTCTGCTTATGGGCAAACAAATTGAAAAGGCTATTACTATCTCTTTTTCCAGACTCACTTCAAAGCATCCTCCCTGTTCCCAGAACATAAATGCCAGGTTCAGCTGACTTGAGACACAGCCACCAAGCTGTAGGTTAAGGGGAGAAGCTTGAATTTATTCTTCACAACCACTCAAGTGATGGATTTTTTCTTTCTGCCATGCAGTGATTCTGTTGTTCTGACTACCTGCGGGGCTGATGCTCTCTGCCTTTCTATCTGTGCCAAGTTGAAAGTTTACACGTGAGAGACATTGCTGGAAAGATAAACATGAAACTTCAGTGCACTTTTTTTAGCCGTAGTGATACAGAGAGCTACAGAAAATACCCTTCTGTGAAGGCTGTGTTCACCACAGGTGTAAACATTTTCAGGAAGGTCACACATGTATTATCTTTTTGCTCACAGAAGGGCTGGAATGTATGGAGCTCACAGTTGTCAATGCCACAGTTGTGGTCTTTTGGGTGAAGATAAAGGGGCAAACGAACAATGCAGATGTCATAATGAGAGTCTGCTATAGACCACCCACCCAGGAAGGTGATGCTGATGAATTAATTTTTGAGGAGCTAAGAGACACCTCTAAATCAACTGCCTTTGTCCTTATGGGGGATTTCAGCTTGCCAGGCATTAACTGGGAACACCACAGAGCTGGCACAAACGGGTCCAGAAGATTCATAGAACACCTGGATGACCAGTTTGTGATACAGGTACTAAGACAGCTGTCTAGGAAAGATGATCTCCTTGATCTCTGCTTGCCGACAGAGAGGGTTTTGTGAGCAGAGGTTGGTGGCCATCTTCACCACAGCGACCGCAAAGCAATCAAGCTTAAATTCTCTGTTGACAGGAGGAAAGTGCCAGCAAAACCCCAGCTCTGGACATGAGGAGAGCAGACTTCAGGCTGCTCAGGGAATTACTGGGTAAGGTACCCTGAGAAAATGCTTTTGCAGGTGCTGGGGTCTGTCAGTGCTGGTCACTGTTTAAGCACCATCTTCTAAGGGAACAGGAGGAGGCAATTCCCAAATGTCAGAATTTGAGCAGGTGAGGCAGAAGATGGCTTGGCTGAGCAGGAATCTTCTTTGGGAGGTAGAGACAAAAAAGGAAGGTGTAGGCTCAGCAGAAGCAAGGTCAAGTGATGTGGGAGGAATACAGAGATGCTGTTCACCTCTGCACAATAGAGGGGACAATAAAAAGCAGATTTGAAATGCATTAATAGCAAAAGACAGTGGAGAAATAATATTGTCCTGTTACAGGATGAAGATGGTCACCTCACACACAGGGACATGGACAAGGCAGACGTTTAATGCTTTCTTTGCCTCTGTCCTCAAAGCCAGTGATGGATTAAGGGGGCCCCAGTGCCCTGAGCTGGAGGACCATGGCTGTGAGAATGATCAACTCCCAGCTGACCCTGAACTTGTATGGGACCTGCTGCTCCCGCTGGATCCCTGTAAATCTATAGGGCCCAATGGAATTCATCTGAGAATACTCAGAGAGCTGGCTGATGTCCTCACGAGACTTCTCTCAATGATTTTCAAATGGACTTGGGAATTTGGAAAGGTCCTAATTGACTGGAAGCTGGCTGATATCCCAATTTTCTAGAAGAGCAAGAAGGATGAGCCTGGAAACTACAGGCCTGGCAGTCTTGCTTCAGTGACTGGCAAAATTATGGAGAAGATTATTCTGGGAGGTATTGAAAAACACCTGAAGGACAACGCAGTCATCGCTCACAGCCAACACAGGTTCTTGACAGAAAAGTCCTGCCTGTCAAAATTAACTTGCTTTTTTGACAGGCTAACTCACCTACTTGGATCAGGGGAAGCCAGTTGATGTAATCCTTTTGGATTTCAGTAAAGGTTTCAATCCTGTCTCTCACAGGATCCTTCTGGACAAAATGTCCAGCACACAGCTGGGTAAACACATCATGCGATGGGTGAGCAAGTGGCTGATGGGCCGGGCACAAAGGGTTACAGCGAACAGGGTGGCATCAGGCTGGTGACCTGTCACCAGTGGGGTTCCACAGGGCTCCACCTTAGGGCTGGTGCTCTTCAACAACTTCATAAATGACATGGAGGCATGAGTGGAAGGGATATTATCTAGGTTTGCAGATGATATAAAAATGGGAGGAGCTGTTGACTCCCTTGAAGGCAGGGTGGCCCTGCAGGTAGACCTCAATGAATTAGAGGGCTGGGAAATTACCAACCATATGAAGTTCAGCAAGGGAAAGTGCTGGATTCTGCATCTGGGATGGGGCAGCCCTGGATGTGTGTACAGACTGGGGAATGAGGTGCTGGAAAGCAGTGGCACAGAAAGAGACCTGGTCCTCCTGGTCGATGGCAAGTTGAACCGGAGTCAGCAGTGCCCTGGCAGCCAGGAGGGCCAGCCCTGTCCTGGGGGGCATCAGGCACAGCATCACCAGCCAGGCAAGGGAGGGGATTGTCCTGCTCTGCTCTGCACTGGGGCAGCCTCACCTCGAGTGCTGGGGGCAGTTTTGGGTGCCACAGGATAAGAGAGATATAAAGCTACTGGAGAGTGTCCAAAGGAGGGCCATGAGGATGGTGAAGGACCTAAATGGGAAGCCCCAAGGAGCAGCTGAGGTAATTTGGCTTGTTCAGCCTGGAGGAGACTGAGGACAGACCTCACTGCAGTTACCACTTCCTTGGGAGGGGAAGAGCAGGGGCAGACTCTGGTATCTTCTCTGTGGTGACAGTGACAGGACCTGAGGGAATGGCCTGAAGTTGCGTAAGGAGAGGTTTACGTTGGATATGAGGAAAAGGATCTTCACCCAGAGAGTCACTGAGCACTGGAAGAGGCTTCTCAGGGAAGTGGTCACAGCACCAGCCTGACAGAGTTCAAGAAGTGTTTGCACAGTGCTCTCAGGCACATTGTGTGACTCTTGGGTCAAGAGTTGGACTTTGATGATCCTTTTGGTCTAACTCAGAATATTCTGTGATTCTGGGATACAGTCCCTGGAGTAAAAACTAATTCAAAGCAGCTCTTCTAGATGAACATGCTTCCCTGAATGAGGCACAGGGGTTAATAAAGGGAGCACGCTTTGGGTAAGCCCAGCTGTGTGAGTGGGCACCCGTCCCCTTTCAGAGCTCAGTTGAGCACTTCCCTCTTACCCCACCTGTGGCATCCCTGCTGAATTCATCAAGTATGATGTTCTGCCTGTGTCACCATTCCTCTGATGACAGTCCTGCCTGTTTCCTCCAGACTAGTTTTTTAATAGCCTAATGTCTGTCTGATAAACAGATTCCTGGCCCTTGGGAGCAGTCATTACCTCACTGGTAACAGTCACAACTGGCTTCCTCACTGCTTTCCAAGAGTTCCAGGAGAAGTCTGTGTCACCCTTTCCATTTCCATTGCTTGCTGCTGTAGATCCTTTAATGTAACTCTATGTGATCGATCAGCTACATCAGGTGAATCACAGGCACTAATCCTACAAAATAACAAAGGCACCATCTGCACTGTGTAATGGTGTCTCTCATCTCTAGCTGCCTCACCTCTCTGAAGTCCATCAAGTGTTCAACTTGGGGTCGTTCAGCCTTTGGAGTCACTCAGCAAAAGCAATCTCTAGTCACTTTTAAGCTAAATGAGCTTGCACGGTAAAATATTTTTAACTCATCCCAGAATTGTTTCTGTCCAGACACAGGATGAAAAAATACTGTGCCAGACAGTGACAGCTTCATGAAAAGATAACTTTAGCCTCAGAAAAATACCTACCATACAGAATTCACAGTTATATTTTCAAAAAAAAAGATAGTATTCATATGAGATAACTTTGCACTTTGCTGCTCAAAAAGAGAGCAAACAGTCCTCTGAGAACTTGCCAAGAGAGTGTCTCCAGCACATCGTGCATCCTAACCTCCTGTCATCCCTCTCAACCATCAGCCCCCACCTCAGTCTTATGGTATACTTTGGTATAAAGCGCTGGGATCCGTCACATGAGAGGCCTGTTTCAGTCTAACAAGGTCTGACAATATGCCATGTGATGTGACTACAGCATTCAATCTTGAAAAATGCTGCAAAGATAAACATGAAATTTCAGTACACTTTTTTAAACCTTAGTATTATGGAGAGGTACAGAAATAGTCTTCTGTGAAAAGTGTAAACATTTCCAGGAAGGTCACACATACATTATCTTTTGCATGTTCACTGGTGGGGCAATTTTTCCTTCTAGTTTTGCCTGAAAATACACTCTGTCTCACACAAATGTACCAGTTGCCTTCTGACAGCTTGAACACCCAGTAGTCAGTGCCAGAGTTTGCACTGGACTCAGCTGTATCACAGAATCACGGAGTATTCTGAGTTGGAAGGGACCCACAAGGATCATCAGTCCAACTCCAAAGTGAGTGGCCTGTAAAGGGCTCGAACCTGTGACCTTGGCATTATCAGCACCATGCTCAATCAACTGGCAGCAACTCATCAGCTGTGTCCTAAATTATCTCTCTTTGCAGAGGATTGAATTTTGCCTTTGAGATGTTAGATAGCAAGGACAAATTGACTTTCCTAAGGGCAAATCTGGGGAGACTTCTAAAGGAAAATGCAACTCAGTAAGTGAAGAATGAGTAGCAAGTTTCAAAAACACCTATTTTCACAACCGAGAAAGTAATTTTTGAGATCTCTACTGAAGCATCTCTGGCTCTATGACACATTAATTAATTTCAGCCTGATGACAGGCCTTACAGGCACACTTTTGGAGGGCTATGGGGAGCCATGTTAGTCTGTGAAGCCTCTGAAAGCCACCTCTGGCCACATGGTCTTTCCATTCCAGCAAGGAGCTTCTTCATCACTGCAGACAGCAGAGGGAAATCTGCTTTCTCAAGCAACTGGTCTCAACCAGGAAAAGCAGCCTTTGCCAGGGGAACTTCAGCCTGGGAGACAGGCAGGTAGAATTCATACTAAATTAAAATCTGTGGTCCTATTTATGTAAGCATTAATGCTTGCACAGATTATTGCAAATTGCGAACAGAATGTTTGTTGTGGGAGGTGCACAGCTGAATTTTCATCTTTTGCTTGTAAATGATTGGGTACCCATGAAAATATTTCCAAATCTGAATGGGAGAAACCACTGTTACAGGCTGTGGAAATACATCGCTCTTCAGGGCCTTCAGCCATGGATCTTTTTAGATGTCTCGTGCATCTCAATCACTGTCAGGTTTGCACTGAGGTACAGAAATTCAATAGGAATTTGAGTTATGCTGTCAATAACTAATGTAAACAGCAAGCAGATGACAAATAATAGTAATTTTTGTCTGAATAAATTCAGGCTTAACTTCTATTTCTTCCAGCTTGAACTGAAGCTACCATTAAGCTACCAGGTTACAGATCTTACTATTCTTACTTTGAACCTTGTAGTAACCTGTTTTGATTTTTATTGAACAGTGCTCTTGCCAGCTCACATGCTTCAGCAGAGTTCCACTGGATCTCAAGACTCCTGTCCAAAGTACCCCAAGGTTTGAAAATTAATATTTCAAAATATAAGAGAAATGGGAAAAATAATAGTCAATTAAAAAAACACTAGAAAAACCACTCTCTTAGAATACTTACTGAAAGGTATTAAAAATCTATGTTGCTACAATTGGAAATTGGAATATGTACATGCAGGTATAAACCCTGGTGGAGAATCATCCTGCTCCACCCTGGATACCAGATTTACATCCTTTCCTTCCCTCTGTTTATATTTTTTGCTAAATACCATGCAATTTAATTTCCCGTCTCAGGTTCCTATGAACTTTTACAGAGTTCATTTTGACTGATTCCTCTCATTGACCTCCTTTCCTCCCAGAGCATCAGGAGGCAGTTCTAGAATGATGCTGGTTCGGTATGTCAGGCTTTCCTAAGCAGCCAGAAATCCTTTGCTGCTACAACTCCATATATTCTGACACGACCCTGAACAAAACAAAAAAAAACCACAAAAAAACCCCAAAAAAACAAACAAACAAAAAAAAAACCCACAAAAACAACAACGAAAAGAAATAATTGCAGCAGAACTGCCAGAAACATTTATACAGTGAACATCAGCACATGCGAACTATGACACAGGTGGAATCATTGGATGCTAGAAAAGATACTTACCTTTTGCTTTAGAAGAACTTAACTGAAAAATTTAAAAAGCAGTTTAGAAGCCTTCTTTCTCAGTTGTTAGCTGCTTTCCATGGACTAGAATAGAATAGAATAGAATAGAATAGAATAGAATATTTCAGCTGTAAGGGGCCTACAACACTCACCTTGCCCAACTGCCTTAGCACTTCAGGGCTGATCAAAAGTTAAAACATATTGTTAAGGACATCATCCAAATGCTCCTTAAACAATGACAGGGTCAATGCATCAACCACACCCTCTAGGAAGCCCATTCCAGGGTATCCTTCTGGTAAAAATATGCATCTCTTCTCTTAGCTTTAAAAGACCAAGGAAGAGGAGACCTCCCAAGAATCCTTGTTCAGCACTGGTATACCTCAAGCTTGATAGGAATGTCTGAATTATATCAAAATGCAAATATTACCAAAGAATATTGATTTAAGCAACAAACAAACAAACAATACCCTTAGGCATGTAAGTACTTAGCTTTTTCGGGGTTTTAATGGGAGAAATATGCTTTGCAATAATATTTCCTCAGGCAATCCATCAGCTTCTTAGTTTTATGACAGAGGTGATCCTGAGTCTAAGCACATACATAGCAATGGAGTACATTTATGCCGTTTCAGGGCATTGGAGAAACAGCCCAGATTTGGCACGTTACAACAACATTAAGAAAACATTTACAAACTTAAAAGGAGGTTGTATAAAACAACGACCATTGCACAAGGATGGTATTTGATTAACAGCCATGAACTTCAGGCTCTTTGGGTTTTTTTCTTCTTGTAAATTAATGCAACTGGAACATATTACAGGCAGACATTAAGTCTAAATTGGAAGTCTCTGAGACAATCGGTGTTCCTGGAGCAAAGGGATAGACCTTGAAAGAAGGGAAAATTAAGATCAGATGAAAGGGCAGGGAAGCTGAGAGCTGCAGGTGACAGCAGGGCAGGCTCATGACAGAACTTGGTCATGGGCTGGGGACATGGCCAAGGTCATGCTCAGACACTTGCCCACAGGCTATGGAATGATCAGTGGGTCCCATGGCCAGGCAGGGTTCTCTGGTGGCACAGCTCAGGCAAAGACCAAAAACAAGAGCCCAGCTTGAAAGCAGCTTCCAGGGCAGGTGGGAATGACCTCTCTTGCTGAGGCTTCAGCAGCTCAGGGTCTGGTTTACCAGACCTTCAGACTTTGGGTTTTTTTGTTTTTGGTTTTGTTTTCCCTTTGAAAATAAAAACGAAGTAATTGTTCATATTCTTCCACCTTGTCCAGCAGACCTGAGAAGATGCCAGCAAGGGTTCTCTGTGTGAAGAACAAACCACGAGCAACCCCTGATGGATGCCCTCTGTCCCCACACTCCTCTGGCACAGGGTGGGGCGATGTGAGGGTGCACACAGTTCTTGAATTCCTGGCTGCTGTGAGACAATGACGGGAGCACCAGTTTCCCAGAGCTCAGAGGGAGCCCCACCTGCAGTCAAATGTTCATTATTGGTTCTAGCACCAGGTAGCAGAAGGGAGAAATCAACTCCCAAGGTTGCCTTTTCTGTTTACACCTTCCATGCTTTGTCACTAACAAAATATTTTGCTGATAGAGAACCTTTCATAATGTCTATACTTGAACCCTCTCACACACAGTGCCACCCTGGACTTCTTAGGATGTTTATAATTAGAAACCTAATGTGAAGTGAAACAACAATAATAAATTATAATAATAAAGTGAAACAACAATAATAAACTATAATAAATAATAAACTAATCTGTACCACTGAATTTGGGGACAAGAGTTTAATAAACTAATCTGGTACCACTGAATTTCTGAAGAGCTCTATCCTGCAAAATCAAGCACAGACCAGTCAATGTGAATAATTTACACAGATGAAGCGGTGAAGTGAGACACGATCTTGCATTCTCTGAACAACCCCCCACTATGAACAACCCACTATTTTGAAGTGTGATACCACACAATTAGCAGGTCCTTAACAGCCAACCAAGAACGGCCTTTTTAAAACAAACCCTCCTCTGGAAGGCAGCTGGGTGCATCAACAGGCTGATTACTTCAATCCAAAATTTTACATCTCTGTGGGCAGATGGACTGCACAGATGAAAATTGCTGTTCAACAGGTAGGAAGAGAGCTGAGTTTTCTTTAAACATCAGTTTTTAGAGCCTGCTTCCTTATTTTCATGAATATAGTGTCTGTTTCCAGGGAAATTAACCTTTAGTAGTGGGCAAAAGCCAAAAGTATCAACATGCTAATCAGCAGGGAAGTGCAGAAGTCCCCAAGGTGAATGTATGGATAGAAATAAAATTTAGGGGCTCTTAACTGCAAATTTTTAAGCTTGCATTAGTCCTGGGCTCTTCCTGGTTACTTTCTCTCTTCCCTCTGTTGCTTGTCCTTGAGTCTGGAAGGAAAAGATTTTTTCATTATGGTCGTCTTTTTCACTGGCAAGGCAGCAACAGCTGTCATAATGCAAAACCAGCCTGCGAAATACAATTAATTCTTAACTCAGTCAGTAACTTCAGATGACCATGACTTCTCATTGATGTATACTTCTTCCTTTTAACTTGCAGCACACAGAATGCAAACCTTGACTGTATTTCCAAGAAACTCACAGCTGCTTCACTCTATCAACTCAAAGCCACCTTACTGTATCAACACAAGAATTAAAAAACCATTTCTTTCCTTACTTGCAGGTAAAACCGAGCTGAAATATTCCTTCTATGACAGAATTCCAGCTGGTGGTTGACCAAGGAATAGCACAGCAAAGCTGACTGTTGTAACCTACAGAGTTTTTAAATCTTGCAATGATACAGAAATCTGAAATCTCAGACAAGAAACAGAAAGACAACATTTTTCTGCTTCTTCTGTTTTTTCTGCTCACATTCTCTACAGACTGTAAGAAGATAAAATCCCTGCAGACATCCCTGCCCAGAACCAGCAGCCTGCATGTAGATGTGGGTCACCACCAGCCCTGGAGTCTCACCCCATGTGACTTGGTACAGTCTGTTGAATCCTGTGATGGGATCTCGCTGTGTTCAGCAGGATCTTCATTCTGCCTGTGTCTTAATTAGCTGGCATAATAAAGTTAGCTGACATTCAGATCTTGGAAAAGCCTGCTCAGGCTGAAAGAAGTTCCTTCCTGTCCAACTGACCTGGAGTATGGAAAGAAGTAGATCAGCTGTTTTCTTTTCTGTCTACAGCAAGTCACTGAAATAAAGTGCTTTGTTTGTGGCAGTGTTTTCATCCCTTAGTGCCAACTAAAGCCTTTCCGGGAGGTCTTTAAGTTTTCTCCTGTATGAAGTTGGCTTTCTTGAATATTTCTGCTTAGAGCTGTATATATAAACTAATAAGGAAAATAAATTAAGTCCATAAAAACTTGTTCTATTAGGAGCCACAGTAGTCCTGAATTTTCACTATGTGTTTCTGACCAAGTTTGGTCAGAGGGCTTTGGTCAGCTGAAATGTTTAATCAGGCATTATATGTAGGTGTCTTTGTCTCTCCTTTTGTTCCCGTTGCAGCCTACCATTTCTCCTGCTCTGCCCTCTTCTCCCAGTTTCCCATGAAGTGGCTTTGGGAATTAACTCATTTAGTTTGGCATCTTTGGTCAGCATGGCAGCCTGGGGCCAAGCAGGCTTAGTGCTAAGTCCATGGAGCATACGCTGAACATCACCACCAGACTGTGACTCACTGAAAGGCACTGTTGTGTACAGGCCCCTTGTTGGTCCTGCAAGGGGGAATTATACCTCAGACAGCCTTGCTTTTGCCGTGTCCCCGTGTTTAGGCATTTTCATTCTTAGCACAGGTCTTAAAATTTTCTTTCTTTTCTGTATAGAGGAGCTGGCAGTGTCTGAAAGAGTGTTTTTTTAGCAGTTAAAGAATTAAATGGCAGGAATATCCAGTCCATACTTCCTTCCTGGCACTTCACCCAGCTTTTCTGTAGCTATTCAATTCAGTTTAATAAAGAATTGCATTCCCACTAGAATTGCATATGATGGTTCAGTAACTTACAGCATCCTGTTGAGCTTCTGGTTTCTGTGTCCGATAAGGCTTTTTCTAAGGAAACTGCAGTTCTTTTCTGATGATGAAGGCATGCAAGCTAGAGGAAGGATAACTGTTAAAGGAATTTCATCCTTAAGTAGTATTTTTGGTCAGTGGAAAAAAAGTGAAACTAAGATTTGGCCCCTGTCTCGGTGTCCAACTGATCAGAAGTCATGCTCTGTTTGCAGAGGTGGCTCTGTCCTGGAATCCAGTCCATATGCCATATGGATGCCTTAATTTTTCTAACTGCTCTGTATCTATAATCTATTTTTGTGTTAAATCTATTGTTCTTTCTAGTTTGCAGTCAACAAGATTTAATAAAAATGCTGAGTTTCTTGTGGAATGTGATCTCAGGAGAACCCTACACTGTCTCTATAGCAAAGCTAAGCCAAATAAATCCTGGAGTTGTTTGCGACACAGATGACAAAGAGGTTCAGAAATGTAGCTGTCATGAGCATTACAAGACTGGCATGAAAAGATGGAGAGATTTCTAGACTTTCCTTTAAGATTTCTAAGGAAAATGGATGACTGAATGTCATTCTGCAGCCAATGAAGAGCTTGGACAGTGATAAAAGCAACAGAGGGAGCCAACAGGGAGCAGTGGTTTGTGTAGAAGTACACAAGATGGTCCAAGAGCCTTTTCAAGAACAGCATAGCTGTGTCACTACAACAGCAGGTCAGAGCCTGACATGAGCCTGTGTCTATGAAGTAACAGACTGTTCTCTCCAAAAGGAAGTGTTTTATCTACTGTGCTTTTGCAGCAATAAACTCAATTTTCAAGACATTTCCAATGCAAGAATAAACAACACTTATCTTCCCTACACTGATCAAGAAGACATGGAGCAGAGGTGCTTGGCTGACCCTGATACTTACAAACCAGGAGGAACTGGTCAGGGATCTGAAGATCAGAGATAAACCTGGTTGCAGGAACCATGAGATGGTGGAGACTAGGACCCTTAGATGATGGAATAAGGCAAACAGCAGGACTACCTTGGACTTCTTGAGAGCAAAATTTGTCCAGAGACCTGTCTGGAAGAATTCCATGGGACATGGCCCTGGAGAGAGGAGGAGTCCAGGACAGCTAGTGGATGTTTAAGGGTAATCTCCTCCAAGCTCAAAAACGGTCCATGCCAACAAGCAGAAACTAAGCAAAGTGCAGAGGATGAACAAGGAGCTCCCAGGTAGACACAGACATAAAAAGGAAGTGTTCTGGAGGTGGAAGCAGGTACGGGTGTCAGGAGGACTGCAGAGATGTTGTCTGGTTGTAGAAAATTTCAGGAAAGCCAAAGCTCGTCTGGAAGTGAATATGGCAACACATGTGAACACCAACGTGGAAGGTTTCCACAAGGACAGCAGCAGCAAAACAAAGACCAGAGAAAGCGTGGCCCCACTGCTCAAGTGGGCAGGGAGCCCTGTGACAAAGGCCACAGAAGTACTCAATGTTTTCTTCACCTCTCTGTTTACTGGTATAGCTTGCTCTCAGTAATCTCAGGGACCAGTGGGAAAGTCCGGGGCAAAGTACATTTACTCCCAGTGGAGGATGATCAGGTTAGGGGATATATAAAAATAAACTGTACCTACAGGCATCCATGGCCCTGATGCAATGGACCCACAAGTGCTGGGTGTGCTGGCCTATGTCATTACAGGCTGCTTGCAATCAAAAAGGTGTGGAGGAGAGAGCTGTGAGGACTGGGAGGAAGCAAGGGTCTCTCCTGTCTCCAAGAAGGGGAAGGGGAATCTGAGGAACTAGAGCCTGTGGAGTCTCACCTGAATCCCTGGGAAGGTAGTGGAGCAGCTAATCCTGGAAACCATTTCAGGGACAAGAAGGCGTCTGCAAGTAGTTGGCATGGACTTATGAAGGGAAGAACCTGCCCGACCAACCTAATGGCCTTCCACAACAGGGTGACTGGCTTGGTGTATGTGCCATAGGAAAGAAAGACTGGGAAATAGTTACTCAGAGCAATGGCCAGGGGAAAACTAGGTTCCTGGTGTATGTAATAGATTCAAGAAATGTTTACTTAGCATAAATTTGGATGCTTGCTGGATAATTTTTATATTAGTGCTGACAGCTGCTTGCTGTAGCAGATGAAAGTACAGTGCTGCTGCTCTCTTTGTGTTCCTTTCTTACTCTGGTACTGAGCCTCCATTAGCATTTCTGGAGGAGTAAATACGTTGATTGGGAAAAGACAACTTTCTTTTAGATATTTGACATGGGTGTGTTATCAAGACATCAAGAGGAAAACGCAAAGATAAAGGAGATGCTGTTTGTCACTGTCTGCATCTTCAGACACCCTCCACTACAAAAAATCTGCTTTATTTTTAGGAGGAGCCATAATAGAGCTGACTGCCACCAAGTGACATCTCTTTTATGAGTGGACTATGTTCAGCAACTGAGGTGAATTTTGCTGTAAGAGTTGAGGAAAAGTTCCTCACTTTTGACCACCTCCTTTTCTGCTTTGGTCACTGTCCCTGCCAAACAAAGGAAGGCAAAAGCATGAGTAAAAACAGCTTAACTACCACAAATATCCAGAGTGGGACCTGTCCTGCTTCTGTCTCTAACAGAAACTAGTATTACATACATTAGAAGAACATGCAAGAAAGGCTGTCACTAACAATTGAGCACAAAAGAGAAGCCTTTTATAATTTTTAGCATTCTCATGGTGATGGCACAATGATTTTTTTTTTACAGTAATTAGTCTTTGACAGCCTTCTGTAGCAGGATGCCATGCTGCCAGTATCTGTTATCCAGTCCTTCCATAATCCTCCAAAATTATTGGTTTCACTTTTAATTTGTGACAATAGGTTCCATATGGGTTTATCTGCATGAAACCATTTCCTGATATTAATATGAAATGCTTTTCCCTTCCATTTGTTCCTGTTCTACTATTATAAAGGCCAAATAAAGAAGCCACTTTCCCCAGACTTACCACTCATATTTTACCTTTCTGTGGATCCCTCTTTTTCATCATGGGCGAAATCCTGCCTGGAGAGAATTAGTAAAGTGACTTCTTTGAGCAAAAACCATGTATCTTTTTCCCTTGATTCTTGAGCTACTGACTTTCTCCTTTGAAAGAAACTTTGCTTAACACTCCAGTGCCCTGTCATTCCTTTTGTTCTTGTGTTACTGTTACATCTGTCTTGAGCTACAGTGAGGAAAATCAAATGTTTTTAATAGACTGTACCATCATCGTGGCTATCTGTATTATTTGCTTGGAATAGAAAAAGATGTGTGCCTGAGTGGGAGGTAAAAAAAGACTATCAGGTGAGATATATTAGGAAGCATATAAAAAGAATAGTATTGCCAAGTCAAATTTTTGATTTTCAGTGGATTTCTGTGTATTAAATTTATATGCACCCAATTATAAAGGAACAGTTTCTGTAATTTCTTGCAAAAGTTTGATCTGTGTAAAAGCTGAGCAAGGTCAGGTGTTTCTGACAAATTTCAGTGGATACAGGACATCAGTACAGATGCCCAAGTGATATTGGCATTTCAGGCTTAGTGGTGGGCAACACCAAGGGCATGAATGCTTCTCTAGAGCTGCAGGTGCCTCATGCTTTGGGAAGTTATACCCCAGCTGCTCCAGGACAGATCATGGGAAACAGGAATCAGCAAACCAGCAGCCTTTACCTGGAATTGATGTGTTAAAGGATGTTTTCAAGAATTGTTTGGGGGTTTTTGCATGATGTTGCCTTTGTGTAGAAACATGTTCCTTGTAAGTACCAAACTCCCAGATGACTGGCACTTACCTTTCTCTCACCTGTGTTTTCATGATGAAGGACATCTGCCACAGGAAAAAGACAGTAACTTGGAATGTTTAGTCTTTGTAGGTGGTTTCAGTCCAATTAGCAAAGTAGGCTAATTCTGATGAATGTGTTTATCTTTGTGACACATCCAAGCAATCTAAGTAGGACAAGGAAACTGATATACTGCTGATCCTGAAGTGATACTTTAGGCATTACAAGCTTACCTACCACTGTCTATGCAAACAGTAACTGTATCCTTGCCCTTAGCTGACACCAATAAAACTCTGTTTGTGCTGTGACTAGCTTGAGGTCTTCAAAACAGACACAAAATTCATAGGAAGACCTAGGAAAATTTTTCTGCAGTTTTTCCATGCAGCTCCTTCTCTCCTCTTAAGCAGTGCAATGATAGAGAAGATATGTGGCAGACAGAGAACCACAGCCATGAAAGAAGTGAAGTTCAGTAAACACCTGAGAGCATGACTGTGTTACACAGCTTGGAGGACAACCATTCTCTATGAGGTAGCCTTTTTAATGAGGATACACTGTGTTCCTCAGGGTAGAAATGAAAAAAAAATAACCCCAAACCAGGAGGAAGTATCTCTGTGTGTGCTACTTGAGAAGCCCCTGTCCTATCTGACGTGCGTGGTGCTCTCTTTGCTCTCATAAAGACAATTCAACAAGGAGGGGCCAGGGGCACAGTGTTCTAGGATTAGAAGGTTGTATGTTGTAGCAGGGACATTGGTGGGAAGCTGTCATTTTAAGTGTATGAAAGATACAGAGAGCAGTAAAAGAGCAAACACTTAGGCAGTACAGGTTATGCAGTATTTCGGTAAGAAGTGGGTTAATTTCTGGCTGCAATATTGTCATACAAGTTGTGGGATAAAAGTCTGAATAAAACAAAATGAAAGTGATTGCCCAACATGGATCTTTATTTACAGCTTTGTCTCCTAGATTACTTCCTTTCTTGGGAATTTATCTCATACACTGAATATATGTCATGGTCATCTTAGACACAGATTCCTCTTGGAATCTTTTGTTTTGTTGATCAGATACAAAACAGTAATAGGTTTAGGTTTGGTGGTTTTTTGTTGATTTTTTTAAACTTAATTTAAATTGTCACTCCAAAGGGAATTCATCCTAAACAGTGTAATAGAGCAGTGTTTTTGTTACCTGCTTTTTTTAAATGCTAAGCTCAAAATTCTCTGCTATGTCACTTGCAGTGAGTTCTTGCTTGATGCACTCCGTACAGTTCTGCCCAGCTGCTCTGTATGAAGTCTTGCAATTTGTCTCTAATGAAAGCATTGCCTTCAGAAAAAAAAAAATCAGTTCTTGACCAGGAGAGAGCAAGAAATAAAGAACCCACCATTTTAAATAGTTGATTCTGGAATTTAACCTTTGCACTAATTGCAGCAGTGTTACTTTTACCTTCATAACACAAGCAAAAAGGAATCCCATGTCAGTGAGTTTATAAATTGCATTTTGAATGAAACTTCAAGCAGCACCATTCCAGGGTAAATGTGTATGATCTGAAATCATTAGACTGGATTCACTCTTGGAGTACAGTTCTGCTGAACCCTGCTGAGCAATACTGGTAATGTAATACCCTCACAGACACACACTGCCTCATCTCTTGTCAGAACAAGTTATATCCCAGACTTGAATTCACACTAACCCAGCTGAAGTTTGGCACAGCTGTGCAACACTCCTTAGCTGTTTGCTTGTCAATCAGATTGTCATTTACTTTGTTTCTGCAGCATAACCCCATTGATTAAAACCCCAGTTTGTGGGATAAACATCTAGTGATTTTGCCTTTAGAAAAATTGATTTGCTGATGCATCTCCACCAGTTGAAATCTTTCCCTTCTGATGCATGGAGGTGAGAAGGGAAAGAAAGTGTAATATTACTAACATCCCTCAGAAAAAATGATTAACATGTAATAAGAAAATTGTGAAGAAATAAAGTTCACCAGAACACAGCATTATCATAAGCCTCATGTCTTGTGCATTGCAAATAATTATACCTTTCCTTTGGCACTAATCTAACAACAGAGAATTATTATTCTGCGCTAACAGCCAGTTGTATTAACATTCTCCCCAGTTACGTCCACAGACATTCCTAACAACATGCTGAGTACGGACAAAATTTGCAAATGTTCTGGCTTAATTTCATCTGTTCAGTATTGGACTTGCTTTTCAAATTCAGACAGGTAGACCAGTCCTGCTCTTATTAAGCTTAATGTAATTCAAACATTGATTTCAAAGGAAGCAGCACTGGACTCCTGTTGAACATGAAATTTAAGACAAAAGTGGTGATGAAGACCTGCCAGTCTGCAGTGTGTGTATGAATAGAAGGTAGGTTACATAATGTGCTTGTCACTAAGGAGAGGCATATCTACTTTCTGGTTTGATTTCACACCCAACCTTTATAGCATTGCTTGATAATACGTGAAAAATTCCTGGACCATCTCCTCTGCTTATGTAATAGGTGTAAAACCTGTGACTTCCAAAGAACTGGTCTAATATGCTGTTCTCTAGGTGAGGACAAGGCTGTGAGGTATGCTGCACTACAGACAAATATGCACTGTTGTCCTTACAAGCAACTAGCTGTACGCCTTTTTTAACACAGCATCAATTTTGCTGAAAGCGATACCTCTTACCACAGAGTCACAGAACGGCTGAGGCTGGAAGGAACCTCTAGAGGTCTTCCGCTCCAGCCCCTGCTCAAGCACGGCTACCTGGAGCTGGGTGCCCCAGACAGTGTTCAGATGCTTTGCTGCCTTTAGGTGTTTACACACACTGACAAGATTTAGGTGTGTGTGCTTCTCTGGACAGCTTCCTGTGGGGATGATGATCCTTTTGTTGTTTTGTATTTCCCAGAAAGACAGTTATAATACTGATAGTACTGGTATGGACTGAATAAATAAGTCAGAAAAAAAAATTCAACTGCTGTGGATTTGAACTTTGAACATTGCACATACAGATGTTTTGGTATTGCAATGTAAGTAAAAAGATTTACAGGATGACTTTCACAGACAAATTCTGAAGTGCTACCATCTTTTTTGAAGAATTGACTCTCAATTTTGATTCTCTTACTGTGAGCTCAAAATAATCAAACTGATCAATTCCTTGATTTTCTCTTAACAATACTGTTTAAGAAGCAAAGCACTCATACAAGAGCCAAGACTTGATTTATGTGCTAATTGCTATTAGGTCGAAGATATATGCATTATTTGAGGGTTCTGACCTACCTTCAAACACATGAATGAAATTTTTGTTTGAAGCTAAGATACTGCTTCTTGGATGCCTGTCTGTGAGCAGGCTTGGAGATCCTGCCTTTTCCAAGGGACTCTCCTCTTTCCAAGGGACTCTCCTCTTTCCAAGGGACTCTCCCACACAGCAAATGACATGGGGACTGTAGAGCAGTTTTCCAAAATTGCTTGAGGTGGGTCCCTGTAGCTCCATCCTACTCCTAAGATAGCATTGCAAACTTGCCTTGGGCTCTGACAGCAGAGTAAATCAAGGCCAAGTGGTGTAAAATGTTCCCATGATTTCTTTCCTGGCCTCCATCTCTTCTGTTGGTCCCATTAGACCAGATTGGCTGGAAATGTTCAAGTGATGCAAGCTTGGCTACACCCCCACCTTGGCAAACCATGTCTCCCGTTGCTGTTAGAGCTCTCAGAGGTCCCCTTTTCAGGAACAGGTGTGCAGTTAATTAGTTGGAGAGATTTAAATACAAGGTCAGACTTCATGAAAGAGGAAAGACCACAGGAGAATCCCCAGGGTGGCTACAGCTTGCAAACAAAGCACAGGTGATTCAGTTCTTCAGGGCAACTGGTTGCTGTGGTTTAAACCCTGGCTGGGGATGGGCAGAGAACTGTTCCCGAAGCTTTAATGTGCCACTAGCTAATAGAAAGCAAGGCTAAACTGGGCTGATAAACCCTTTCTTGAGCCAAGCAGCTGTTACACTGATTCTGCCCTTGGTCCAGCCTCCTCTCATGCTTTCTCTCCCCACGTTCTGTCAATCCATCTGTCTGCTGCTCACTCCAGTGTCCCCAAGGACTTAGTGGTTCTCGGCACCAAAGAGGGCACCAAAGAACACGGCATTTGCACGGCTCCCAGGCCTGCTCACCCAGGCCCATAACATAAATGGCATTTTAGCAGAAAAAATAACTGTTACAGGTGGGGGGTGTCCAAAGCAAAAGCACAGGGACTCAAAAAGAGAAGACAAACCCCTGAATTGCTAAAGCCCGCAGGTAGTGTGTCTTTCTTCAACACCCAACAGCAAGTTTTGTAAGGAGCCTTTGAGAGCCACGGGTTTATCCATGGAAAGAGCTAATTATCATAAGAAGAAAGGAAGGGAGGCTTTTCTTGAAACAATAGCGGGACAGAGGACACAAAGGCACATAGGAAGTGCCACCTTTTAGATGAGAGTGAAAGATGGATCCTGGAATCACTGCTTCTAATTTTCAGCACTTAGCAGTATTTGTCGTTTGTTGTCCCGTCCAGCCCATTTTGTTGTATAGTCCCTGGCAGGATGCCATCTGAAATTCTCCTTCAGTTATTGTCCATAAATACAGTATATGTCTGTCAGCTGCTCTCATGCTTTGTTCCCTGAGGTGGTGGAATTACGTTGTGAATTATGATATAAAACTCTAATTTTTACCACAACTCTGTCATAATGTACTATTTTTGCTGGCTAACCAGGGTCAATGTATGATGTACTGTCCTTGGCATGGTAACACTTCTGCTACCACAGTTGAAAACTGCTGGATGGTCTTATTATATTACAAATCCTATGGAGACTACAATAAGCATAATCTATATTTAAATGCAATACTTTCCTTCCTAACTTACTAGATACAGAGTGATTGAATGCAGGAAGTTGCTGAGTACCTTAGCTAATCAACTAATATTGTTTCAATAACTGCTGTTTTGCAAGTGATTTTCTATGCCTTTTTATTGATCTATTTCCATTTGTGGCATAAGCCCCTGTATTTGTCTCCAAGCTCTTTAATGATATTACTGTGATAGGCAATAAAGAAATTACAGTGATCTGTAGAGAACGCTGAAAATGTTGAAGACCACAAATGGAAGGCAAAATCTAAAAATTTTAGATGAATCAACACATTTCTGTACCATTAAGGTTTCTTCAGAATAGCTTGCATCAAAGGCTAGAAGCAATCCTATGTGTAGGTATAAAAATCTGTAAATGTCTATGTGGAAAAAATGTTCTTTTTTCCTTGTCAAATGTCATCTAAATTCCACTTGTACTGTGGTCTTGTGCTACTGCTAACTAGCAGGTCTCTCTGCATTTCACTTTAACTCAAATGAGAAATAAATGATGTGGCCTCTAAAATGCATCAAAGAAGGAAGCACAGATGCTTCAGTGAATATTCGATTGAAAAAGAAGAATGAATCCAATTTCTAGAACTCACTTATCCTGGGCCCGGGGCTTACACTTAGGGAAGCTTTCTCTTTGCTGTCACAAGAACCTGCAAACATCCTAATCAAAACAAAACCAAATCAGATCAATTTCCCCTGCTCTCATCAGCAAGGTTGCTTTGTTCTGTTGCGAAAACAAAAAGAGAACGGTGCAACAAAAACATGTTACTGCTTGATTTTTCTGGTGTGAGGACACTGACGGGTCTGTCTGAGACCTGGTGATGTGACTGTAATTGGCACTGTTAGGTTCTGAAATCTCTACAGGAAGCACTTTATCATCGCCTTCCCCTAGCAGCATGTTTCTCATTGATGCTGAACAAGTGACCCCTGCAAGGCTGAGCCACCACAGTGATTCACGTGCGACTGCAGACCTCCAGGCAGCGAGGCAGGAAACCTGTCCACGGGCCCTGGCTGCTTTTCTGCTGGAGTAGCTCTGCTGCCAGGAGCGCCCCTTCCCTTCTCTGTGTCTGCAGGAGCCTGTGAGACCTCAGGCCTGGCACACCTACTGCCTCACGTATCAGGCAGAATAGAGTTAATTACATTAATCAAAGATCTCTCCTGGAGCATAAGATGATGTTTTGACATTGTGGAGACGATGAAGCTACTTAACATTCAGGCTGTAATCCCGCAGTCCTTCCCTATCCACAGAAATCCTTGAGTTCAAACACATACTGTGTAGCATGGACTTAGCATCCTGCTTCATAGACAATTCAGTTTATGTTTAAATAGGATGAGTGTGGAGTATGTTTGATCTCCCCTGTTTACCCTCACTAGCCTCTGAAGTCGAAGACCTGCTTATGCAAGCAATCTGCAGGGAGCAAGGGGAGGCTGAGGTACAAGCAGCTGCTCTAGCCCAGTCAGTTTGTGGACAATAGGGTAGTTTTTATAACCCCTGAGATGCAGACTTTTTATACCCGTTGCCTGAACTCTGGTGTTGTGACAGCCACAGTTTCCTGGGGAAAGCTAAAGCACAGCCAAATCTGATCTAGCTGTCTCTGCATCTAGACACGACTGACCTAATTATTCCAGGCGTTTGTGCATCTTGAAGCTCTGCTGGTCACAAGTGGTTAGTAACACTGTGCAAAACGAAACTGGCTCCCCACCCCCTTTCTGTTTCTGCAGGCAGCTCTTACCAGGGCACCTACACTGTCTCACTCCCTTTCCCCAGCATGCACCCTGCTCTGTGGTTTTGATAGCCGCTGTCATTCTGTATTTTGGTGCTTTCTTATTGCATGGCTACTTTTAGACTGCTTAGAAACACAGCGTATCTTCTCCTCCATTTTAGTTCCACAGCCTTCTCCACTGCCTGCTGCTATAGCTGTTAAAAGAACTGTGTTGTGAAAGCTATTCCCCTGAGCTGTGGGATTTGAGAAAATGGTTTCTTCATTGAATAATGTATTTTTGCACACTGCAATACTGTTTGCATAAGGGGGTCAGATGGAGGATGGTGGGCAACAGGCAGATCACCAATGAAACACCTTTTGTTGCCAGGGTCTGCACTTGCCTAGGGAGTGTGAGATCAAAGTTTGGTGTCTTCTTCTGATCCAGGAAATTGCTACAGAAATTCTGTGACAAAATCACTAAGATAATGGTGGAGCTGGGACACGAACCCTCGTGCTCTGTCTCTGTGACTAGTGTCCCAACCATTTGCATGCTGCTTGAAGTGTAATTAAAGGTGCCACACAAAGTGGGAGTACTCACAGTGGAGAACAGTCTAACCACTCCTGCAAGAGCCCTGCCTCAAAACCAGAAAAGTAGACAAAGTTGTATGGAACATGAGTCCCTTGTCCTCAGTAGTTAGAAAGAAGCAAGACCTTCCCTCTCTGCTGTTCTGCTCACCCTTGAGCTTTGTGCTGTTTCCTCTACTTTTGTTACACAGACTGCAAAATCAAACATTTTGTTTAGAATGCTAAGTTTATTTGGTACAAAAGGGAAATATTCAGGTTTCCACTTAACTGGTAAGAATGAATGATGAAGTGAGGAGTGAAATGGTGGGACTTGGTACCACATAAGGATTTAGCAATTGCAGTGCTCGTGAAGCAGTCTGACTGCTCAGACTCCCTCTTCCCCTGAACTCCCCTGCTGGGTCATTCTCCAGCCTCCAATGGCCAACTGTCCCCATTCATCTTCCTTGCTGTCCTAGCCTGTGGAAATGTGCTAGCATCAGCTGCCCTTCCACAACACACCCCCCCTCTCCCCTGGTCTGTCTCTCATCTCTCAGTTTGCTGTGCTGTTACTCTCAAAGCACTTTCAGATCTCATTTTTCTTCCTAGAAATGTTTATTGCTGGACCTCCTTGCAGGTGAGCAAAATGAGGGGTACAGGACAAGTCAGTTACCCTGTTCACTCACTTGCACCTCCATAAGAAACAAGTGTGAGGCAGCTCTGCACCACCAGCTGGGAACCACATTTTTGCTTTTCAATTTTTTTTTGTGATTGCTTTGTGATCAGTAATTGCTTTGTGATTTTATTTTTTGTTTTGGTGTCATTTGCTAACACCAGCAGTTGCCTCACCTTTTATATGACTGACAGGAGAAACATTCTTCTAGAAGAAAAATAGGAGAATCCACAGAAACATTTAACTACCTCTTTCATGGATTTCACCCCTCATTTTTTTCCCCTCCAATTTTTTTCCCTGTTTTTGTTTTATTATGACTTCTTTCTCTCCCAACACACAGCACTTGTGACCACCCTCCCACACATTGCAGGTGCCAGCTTATCACCGTGCCATGCCTGCAAGCTTCTGAATTCTGAACTGAGCAATTACAGAAGAATTTCAGGGGGTTGTTTATTTATGCAAATACTACGTTTCTGGCGCACATGCTGCAGGGAAAGTACTGAATTCCTCACCCAGGCTATGGTTCAAAACAAAACAAAAAACCACGGAAGTTTAAAATAACAGAATATAGCCATCTGTAATTTATTTTTTTTAATCTACTGAAAAATATGTTTGTCTAGGTCCTGACGTAAGTTTTGTCCCTGGATCCATCAGAATTACAGAAAACAAGCAGATACCTTTTTCTTCCCAAACAGTATATTATCCTTTTCTTTTTTGAGGCACTTTGAACTAAAACTGTACTAAAATAATCTGAACATTCCCCTAGGATATCATTAATAAATGACATGGAGTCACAAGATGTATCTGAAAAGTTTCTGGATTCATTCTCCCCTTCTTCTTATCCTCTCTCATTTTCCTTGTGTCCAAGAGGCAGATAACTGCAAATGGAGATCTGCAAAGCAGTGCAGAGGATTGATTTTAATGGCAGATGCATGGCTAATCCATGCAATGCTTTCAGATTTCAACCCCCAGTTCAGAGTCACTGGCTGGAAAAGGCTGCAGAGTTAATCTGTGAACTAATGCACGTCTGCTAAGCAGTCCTTTTCAGCACAGTCATGTGGGCACTGTGCTTTGTGGCCCAGGAGGGCTGGGGATATGAGAGGGGCTGCTGCAGGTCTGGCTGCAGCACCACTGCAACCCTCTTCAAAGTGGTTTGGTTTGGTCTGGGGAAAGCCCCCATCTCTGGGCTCCCAGGCTTTAGGGCTGGGATGGTGTGCACTCCAAGTCTATGTGCATCCGTTGGTGCAGTAATGCTCCCTGGACTAAACTGTGGCTGCTATTAAAGAAGGGTTTGTGGTGGGCCCCAGTGGGGTCCCAAGCACCTACACCAATCTGAGGCCTCAAAGAGTTCCTCTTTTTCCCACCACAGAGCTCGGCACTGGGCTCCTTCCCCAGCATATGCTGCAGCGAGCCTCCTCATACAACAGTCTGCATACCCATTCAGCTTGTGGCCCCTCTGCAGCCACAGTTTTGGCAGCAGTGCCTTTAACTGGTGCACGTAGGTCCCACTGTAACCTGCCCCAATTGCACTCCCCTTGTCTGTCAGAGCCCCTCTGAAAATGAGCTTTTGCTGCATTTTCCTTGGAGGATGTTAGCTGCCTGATGGGGAGCCCTTGGTGACTTAAAGCTGCAAGGTGAAGTCACTGTTAATAGCAGAGCAGCAGGAGGGCAGTCTTGTAACGAAATAGGACTTCTGTTGCCTGTTTTCAAGTATGGCATTTAATTGTCACTAATTATGCCATGAATCATTATTATGCCTATTGTGGAAAGGTTTTTCTCTGATATAAGAAAGCAACAAATGGTATTAGCCCTTTGGTATACCATGGTAGCCATATAAGTTGTGGGGATATTACAGTATGCATAAATCTTGCCTTTGTAGTCTGGCTGGTGTGCAGGTGATGAGAGATGCAAGCAGAGACTGGAGCTCCAGGGACAGTGCCCAGATCCCAAGGGAAGGGTCAGAAGAGACCAAATGGCTGCAGAGCCTGCTCCCTTGTGCTGTCAGGAGACAGCCCACACAGCTTGCCTCTCCAGCAGCTGTGTCCCTCAGCTCCCAGGGCAGCCCTTAGAGTAGAGTGCTGTGGGGGCTGCTGAGATGGTGGCATTGAAGGCAATGGGTGGGCATACAAACCTCTTTCTGGGTTAGCTTTCCCAGGAAACTCACAGCCTGCAAGGGAGCCAGGTAAATGAAATGCTCCCAAGGGCCACTGCAACAGCAGTTGGATCCATGTCCCCAGGGTGCTCTCTTGCCTCTTGCCATGGGCAGAAGATCCTAGAGCTGAACTTGTGGGCCTTCCTGCAGGGCCAGAAGAGACAGTCCCAGGATCCCCAGGAGCAAGTGGGCTCACTACCTGGTGACCTGCTGGGGTGCACAGAGCCATCGTGCAGAGCTCAAGCAGAAGGGAAAGCAGGAAAACCTGCCATCTGCTTCCCACCCAGCTTCCAACGCTCAGATGCCTGTAACAGCATCAGTGTCCTTGAGGTTTCCATGTCCTCGCTCAGATTTGTTTGAGTTCTGCCAGAAGGCTCCAAGTTACTGCAGAAGAGGGATTATTCACAAGCAGAAACAGCTGGTTCCCCCTTAGGACTTGTTTCCTTTGGATCTAGGCTTAAAATATGCAATTTTTAGCATCTGCACCTTGTTTCCAGATGAAAGGAAGCAGCTACAAACCTGTGATGGGTAGAGCACAGTTGAATGCCTCAGCAACTTGCTTCCCTATGAAACGAAGTTCCACATACCTCAAAGATGATCCTGAAGCAGGTGTGGAGGATTTTCCATGTCTTTTTTGCACATTTTTTCACCAGTGAGGGGCCACAAGTGATGGATGTGATGGTACACAGACAAGCCTGGCTGCTATCACATCTTTATTTTTTAAGTAGATTTTGGTTGTCTTGTTGTATTTGGGTTTGTGTTTGTTGTGAAAGCTTTTTAGCAGATGGTTTTGGGTTGTACAGATGTATGAGAGACATTTCTCTTCCCTCAAATGCCCAGGTGATGGGAGGTTTTGTATGGATGAAGTGCAAGATACATAAGGTGCAACAGGCAGAATTACACAGACTGACTATCTGAAAAACAGATAACTTGTGAATGGCCTTTATCACTTTAAAATATATTTAAGAACAGGGAAATGACTGTGTGAGTGATTCCCAAACTGCCCAACAAAAGCCTCAGTATAATCTTGGAATGTTTTTTCCTGATTGTTGTCAGATGCTAATTAGGGAAACAAATGGACATTCACCAAAGGTGTCTGTATTTATTTCAGGCTAAATTATGCTAACCTAGAAACAGGATCAGACAATCATCCAGAGGCTACTCTTTAGCTTGTTGTTCAGCTGGCAGTAGATAACCATGTTGCATCACATTTTTTAAGATACAGGGATTCAGAACAATCTACTCAGGCTTGCTCTTTAGTAATTTTTGTTCTTCTTCTTTGTGGAGAGATTTTGCCTCAGAGTTCAGAGAAGATATATAATCACTCACTGTGAGACAAGAAATTATTTTACAAGAACAAATGCTAGTTGCCATGGTTTCCAAGAGGGAGAAAATCCAAGGTCATTCACGGAAAATATGCCACAACAGTCAGCAGCGAGGATACTCCCTCACCTCACCGAGTAACCCTCCCTTGTCTGTAGATACATTCCTCCCATCTCCGTTGGTATGCAGCTTCCTGTTTAAGCCACAATAACACTGATAAGAATATGATGTGAAAAACCTGCAATATGTCTGGAAATAAACAGTCAAGCCTGGATTTACAAGCCTGTGGGATTTCACAGTTGGCTGCTCTCTGGCTCATTTGTGCATCTCCAGGAAAACCTGACCTACCTGCTGCGTTTGCCAACCAGGGATTTGCAGGTGCAACCGTGAAACTTCCACCCGAAGGGAAGGCCAGAGTAGCCCCACATGGATGGGGTGGCACATGGACAAGCAAGTGGATAAAACATCAGAGATGGGACACTGCATTTATAGTTATGCTAGAAAAAATGTCAAAAGCTCCGTTTCGTGGGTTACTCCTCTGGTTCTGAAGTACAAGAAAAATTGTGTTTCTTTCAATGACTGAGGTTTATGGCACCATAACTGCTCCTGAATATCTCAGTACTGACCTATGTGCTGGTGACAGTAAAAAGGTGGCTTCAAACAAGCAAAATCCAGCTCTGTGACCCTTCAGCATTCCAACCATGATGCCAGAAGCCTTTACACTGCTGAAAATCCAGTGTATCAGCACAGCGACTAGATGAAGTTTCTCCTTAAATTGGAACTGCCAGGACAAATTAATTAATACCTAATACTATTCAGCTGTTTGTTTGAAACAACAAATTTTCATTCTATCATGAATTTACACAGGCAGGCACATAACCTTTTTGCACATGATTTTACAAACACAAAATCTGTGTGCACATTATGCCATGACAAACTACAGTTTACTAAACTTGACTCATGAAAAGTAAATGCAACCCTCTAAGATGTGTCCAAAGCCTTATTAGTGTAGCAAGCATATTTCTTGCATGATGGAGTGTGTATGTGGTGCCTCAGTTACCAGTGCCATAAAATCAATGACCCTTGAGTACTTGCTAATTTCCATTTCTGTCAATTTAAAAACAACAACAACAATGTATTAGATTAGAAGTGACAAGGGAAATGGCTACATTTAAGTGATAGAAATAACATTTTGCAGTAGACCATTGGCTGCATTGTGTGCACAAATGCAATTCAACTTGCCAAGCAACTGAACATCTTGTGCAGGGGGAAAAATCTTTGTTATTAGAGCACTGGAGAGTGTACAGGCTGCCAACGCAACCAACTCCTTTTTTGACGAGGTTTCTGGAGCCAGATAGGCAAGAATTCTAGAGTGGGACTAGACCTTCTGCTGCTCGCTTGTCATTCAAATCAGAAGAGATAGATGTACAAGTTAATTATAGAGAAAGAGAAGCACAGATGGAGATTCAAGGGCTGAATTTTACAAAGGATTTAAGGACCCTAGCACTGTTTAAGTCCTGCTTTCAGCACCTAAACTCCCAACTATCTCCCTAACCCTTCAGCACAACTGTCACCTCTGTGGAAAGCCTGTTACTCTCACGGCACTGAGGTTTTGCCATAAAGCTGCCCAAACGCACAGAGCTGGTTCTGAATTTGTGTACTCTCGCCCCAGCGTAAACAGCGCCTTATTTCACTAACACTTAACTCCCCTTGGGTATTGAGATGTCTGACCCTGACTCCCAGCCTTCGGAGGTTTTATCAGAAGTACAGATGGAAATTCCACAAGTGGTAAATAATTAGAAACGTTCCTCGTCTGGTACTGGGAAGCAAGTCCATGCACCCAACAGCTGTGACCCTGGCCTGGAAATCTGAAGAATAACACTCTGTTGATCTACCTCTGACTCATTATCTGTCCTTGAAGGAATCATGTCGAGCTCTCTGTGTCCTGATTTTCCCAGCTTTTATAATAACAATGACATGTTCCCACAATGAAGCTATCAGGTTGGAAAGTGCTAACAATTATTTCTCTGTGACCCCTTTGTGAAAGTCAGAGGGACCTCTTCTATAAGAGTTCAGACGCTGACCCCTCTTAATTTCCTCACAAAAGTGCCTTTTGATCTGTCTTGTCTATGTTTTCAGCCTAAGGTCTAAATTGTTAAGCGAGTCCGATACATGGGGTTTGACCTGTCATATCCCCAAAAATGTTATTTGGTCAGGAAATCTGCTCTATATAGGTATAGGTACTTCAGTTGAATGTATGTATTCATAATATTTGTACAGGAATTATTTTTTTAAATAAAAAAAAATAAATAGGAAAGAAAAGGAAAAAAAATAAGGTAAAGAAAAAGGAAAAAAGAAAAAGGAAAGGAAAAAAGAAAATGAGAAAAAGTGAAACAACAAATATATTAAAAATATGTTGCCCATACATTTTGTTTTTAATTATATTACCTCTGCCTGTGGATGTGAAATACTTAAAAATATGCCCCTCTGTTTAAAACAAAGCTATTCAATATTGAAAAATAGATTGTACTGTCTGGCAGTACCAGAGCATTCACATGACTTGGAAGTCCTAAGAAACAAAGAAGGACACAGTTTCGGGCTGTCTGTGTAATAAACCAACAAACTATTTTGATGATGCATATAGAAATCACTATTTCTGCATAAACTCTCATTTCTGAACTTTAAAAGAAACAAGTTTGATTTCCTTAAGGAGTCTGCAGGGAATCTGTGTTAGGCATTGCAATGGTACCTGCTTTGCCAGCAGAGATGGTAATTTCCTTCCCTCTCCTAGTATGCATACGTAAGATGAAATTCCTGCAGTTTTCCCTTGCTACGTTTAAGATTTCTATCAGTTTTCTGCTCACTAAATCATAGCTTTTTCGATGTATGGCTGTACCACAGTCTGACACAAGCTGAGCTAAGGAGGGGAGGGGCACATATGGGGATCATCATTACAATGTAATATGCTTACTTAATGTTTAAAATACCATTTGGATTGTCTCTATCTTTCCCTTCCACATTATTCCTATAGAAGTTCTCATTTTCAAAGTCTTTGTTTTCTCTTTTTCTCTCATGCTTGTCCTTTTTCCGTATTTTTGGTTGGTAGGGTTTTTTTGAATTCTTTTAAAAAGCTTTCCATCTGACAATTTAACTTTCTTCTTGATTCAGTTTCTCTGGTGGAATTTTCTCATTGCAGAATTCCCCTTTCCCAGCATGTACATGTGCACAATCCATGGCACTCCCCATGATTTTCTCTCTGCTAATTTTCTCGCTGTATCTCCACTTTTCCCTCCCCTTGTCCTCAAGGCCACTCCACTCTCCCCTGCCTGCCCAGCAGCACCTCTCATCTCTCCTCCAAACCCTAGCCTCCCTGCTGATTCTCACCCACACACAAGAAGAGGGCCTGTAAGAAAAAAATTAGCAAATTTTGCAAAGAGATATATAGGTGTATACATAATTTTAATATTTTCCATCTTCTGACTACTCATCATTTGCTTACCATCTATACATGCTAATCTTCTTGTACAAGTTACCACTGTTTGCCAAAATTGCTCTACTACCAAGAAAACAACCTTCAGTATGGCAATTAGGTGATTAAAAAGAAAATGTCTCCCACAATGCCACAGTAAAAGTAACAGACTACATCTCCCAGCACAGCTTATGGGCAGGAAACAAATTCCCACTTTCCAGCCACCCTCTCAGCATGAACTATAGAAACAAAAGTACTTTTCTTCATCCCACTAATTTACTCTTGTTCTCCATGATGGAATTGATGCTGTCATTTTCATCCTCTACATTTTAGTAATTCAGATGCCAGTGTAATTTATGCCTTCTCTGATCCTACTTTTCTCCCCTGCTGGTGGCTTGGGAGAGGAGTTTGCACATGCATGTACACAATGCATATGCGTGGAAGATGGTTTTGTGAATTTATCAATGTTGCATCTAAGAGTAAAATAAAAAGATATGAGAGACAAGCTGGGTCTGACAATATTATTGTACTGATCGTTCCCTGTAGGGGAAGACTGGCACAACACCATGAAACAGTCTTGAACCAACAAATAGCTTCTGATGTAATAAATAGGGAAATGTGTTTTCAGTTCCTGCTTCCTACATCACAAAGACACATCATGTGGACCAAATCAAATTATATATAAAAATAAGGAAGGAGGAAAGAGCCAGGTATATCTGCTTTATGTCATCTCATAATAAAGGAAAAGTTCCCCCATTTCTGATCAACAAGTCAATTCAGATGAGTATATCATATTAATAAAGTCATAAATCCCCAGTGTTATTAGTGTAACCTTATAATATTTGTTTCCCAGCTACAGTTTTGCTCAAATGAACTTCAGCTGATTTAGAGCCAGAAGACAAAATCATTTTGTGCTTCACACAGAAACATTTTGGGAGTATCGATAAGGAAGAAGACGAAGTTACCTGGACATAAAGCATGAGCAAAAGGAGAACCTATCTGTAACCATCTCCTGCTGCATCTCACGTGAACTGTAGCCTGGTAAAGATGGGCATTGTCTGTGATCCAGGCCCTGAGCAGTCCTGCAGAGATATGGAAACATCATCTCTTTTGTTGACTTGATGATCTCATGTCAGACCTCAAAATCCGATTCTAACATTTTATCCCAGGTGGTGAATTTCTGGGATGTTTTCAAGATTCACTCTTTCACTGTTGTTTGAACCAACCACTGTTGCTTCCTCTTGCAGCTGGTCTTTTAAAAACGATCCTTCTTGCCCTGCTGGCCAAGAGTACATGTGTTTCTCGGTCCAGAATTCAGGGGGACTGTGGCCACAGGTAAAGGAGTGAATCCAAATCTCTCCCGTACTATCCCAGCTGCCTGGAAAAGTTCAATGTGGGAGCTTGGCTGTGCTTGCCAGTGTTGAATTAATTACTGTGAGGTGTAAAGAGCAACTGTAAAAGGCTAGAAGGTCCAGATGCTGTTAGAGAACATTGGCAGAAACAACAGGATGAAGCTGTGGAGTGATTAAGAGCCTCTGGAAGACAAGCAAGGACATGGAAAAGAAAGTGTTTTAAACCTGTATGCCTATGGATACGGGAAGCCTTCTGCTGGTGGTGCAGATCAGCAGAGCCCAGGAAGTCACCAGGTTTTCCCAAACAGGAGGGTTCAACCCTGCTGTGGGTGGATGCCCTGCCATTAGCAATAAATCAAAGAAAGGGTCAGGATGCTGCCTAGGAGCTGTTTGGGAGCAGTTCTTTGGGTGATGGGAGGGGTTGGGTCACAGGCTCATCACAGTTTTAGTGGCCTATAGCTAGCAAAGGTGAAGGTATTAACCAGCACTCATCATCTGCCCAGTGTGGGCATTGTGAGAAGGATGTGGCCCCCAGGGTGCCTGGGCTTCGAGCTGCTCCTCTGAGATGGGCAGCTGTGGGCGCAGCAGCAGGGTCTCTGCAGAAGCCAGGTGAAGAGGTCTGCTCTCTGGTTCCCTTCTTTCCCAGTGCGTCCTTTATGCTGAATATGCAAAGAAAGGCTGCTGAGCCCTCTGGGTGCCTCATGGGAATCCCACCCCACTGCCACATTTCGCTGCCCTGTGGCCTATTGCCTATGGGTACAAAGCAGAACTCGTGGCCCAGACAATCTCCTTTTGTCTCATCCTTCTACAGGCAGCTGTTTTCCTCTTGGCTTGCAAAGGACTTAAGCTGGCATTTATCCTCTGTAATAAAACAAGAAATGTGTCCACCTTGGCCTCTGTCCAGCATTTTGTCCAGTGGCAGTGAAGAGATCTGTGGTGGGTACAGCTGGAGGTCACGCAGTGGGGATGGGGAGAAAGGCCACTTAGAAGACATTAATTGCACTGTATGCAACTCTCTCATGTCTTTCCTCTCTCTTTCATGCCCGTATTTCTGAAAGGCCAATAACCACCTTATTGTTTCCATCTCTACAGCAATTCCATTCTTTCTGTTGCTCTTTCTTTAGTACATAACTGATCCACAATCTGGAAGCTATTTGGCCTTCAGTGCTCCCTTGGAAGCATTATTTGGTTAATGCTTCATCAGAAATAGAGACACTTGTGCTTGATTTCATACAGTTTGAGGTTTTTCTCTGTCTGACCCGCTTTCTTCTGGAACAAAGCCTCAGCCTGAAATGCCGAACTGGAAGGACACAAAGACCTGATGCAAATGCAGATAGTATAAGTCTGATGAAGCTGAAACAAAACCAAACACAGATCCTGGTTGTCTGGGTGGTTACCCCTTCCTTCTTCCTGCAAATAATAAATTTGACTCCTGTAGCTTTTCTGCTTTTCTGCTGCCTTTATTCTGGCCAGTTCATAAGACAGTTGCCTGTCTTTGGGGGAAACAGTGATATGCACTCCTTGCTGCCACTGTATGAAACCTCCTGTTTCAGACAGAAATCAGAGAGTAGGTTTAAGTGACATCAACCTCACATCTACTTTTTTGCTGTCCACACCTTCTCTGCTCTCTCTGCAGCCTGCCACTCTTCTCCACTAAACTGGATTATGTTGAGCTAAGTGACTGTTCATCACCTATTTCTCCTCAGACCACTAAGGTTTGAAACAACAACAGGTTTCGTTAAGAAGATGTAGGATTCCTCAAGATGCTCCATCTTGGCTTGAAACCAAAAGCAAAGGGTGTTGAATAATTAGTGTTGGTCTGTATATCCACATGAGGCTAGAGAGACAGGGCTGAGTATGGAAAATCACATCACTGTATAAACGTTAACAGCCTCCTCGTACCTGTTGGAACAAGTTTGCTGAGGTCATCATGGATTAACTCACAACATTTTCCTATTCCATATTGAAATTGTATTTAACAAAATATTAAATAAACATACATAAAAGTATGTTTCCAAGCCAAAAAAATACATAATCTCAAAAAACAAATAATTATTGCAAATACATAATCATAATAAGATTAAGAAACTGGAGACTTGGGAAAGAAGAAACTTTGTTCTTGGACCTTTCTTACCATATCAAACAGATGATTCCTTCTACTCTAACTTGACAGGACTTCTTGTGAGATCTTGACTCATACACAGTTAAATGCTTTCTCTATACTTCTTACTCTCACTGCTGTCTAGAAAATGAGATAAATTTTCGGGAAATCTATGTATAATATCATGAACATCCTTGGCAAATGATCCAGAAACTAACACTTGCTGGGTTGAATGTTGCTCTGGGGCTGAGTGAAAATATCAAACACTCCTGTGCATTTTTCATGGCTCATGTAAACAAAGTTAGCACTTGTATGCATATTGCTGTTCCAGGTAAGCTTTCAATTAATATGGATGCCCTTTTACATTAAAATCTGAAAGGCAACTCTCCAGGAAAGGGCCTGTTCCTACATTCAGACTCCCTCCTAGTTACTGTAATGACTCTAGATTAAGATGTTATCAACCTGAAATGCCAATGATGTTGGCAAGCAGCCAGTTTGGGATACATGAGTGAATTCGGGTATGAATAAAACTGTTTAACTTAAAATCCCCCATGCTGGGAAGAGAGGGAAAACAAATAGCAAGCCTGCTGTGCAATAAATCCATTCCACTGAGTTACTGCACAGAGACAACTGGGTGCATATTTATAATTTTCCCTCTAAGTATTACGTCTGTTTTATTTCACATTTTTTCTGTGGCCTAATCTTCCTTAGAAGCCCCCATTTTGTTCTGCTTTATTACTATTAATAAAATATTACTCTTGCAGCAATTTGGAAAAGGGCATGAAGCTACCAACACGACTGGAGGACAGGGACATATCAGTGGCTGGAATGAACAACTGGTTCCTTTAGAGAATCTGGGGAAAACAAGCTCTGTTACAGCCCTCCGAGGTGGACAGGAGAGGTTATCATTCAAAGGACCCTATCGCAGTGCCCTGTAAATTTGAAACTGGCGTGTGTGAAGTACTTCACCTACAGTTGCAACACTGAAGTGAAACACAATGAAGTACCTCAGCAGTGTGCAAGAGGGATCCTATTGCCCCTAGAACAGCAGCTCAGCACTTGGATGAAGCGCAGCTCAGCTCCCCACACCATGGTATTGGAGCACCTTTGCTCCAGCACCATGGAGTAGTTGTCCTTGGGAAGAGAAGAGGACTACTTTTCTCAAGGATTGATCTCAGCAAGTCCTCATATTTAGCCTGAGGGATAAGTCTACAAATCAGAATTTGTTCAAAACAACACATAAGGGTGAAAATGCAACTATCTTGTAATGAGCCTCACATACTGTTCTTGCATCTCTTTCAGTTAGCAGGAAGCAAGAGGGTTTGCGATGTATAAATTACAGTTTAATAATTGCTTCAACAAAGATCAAGTATATTTACTTTGCATGAAAAATATATGCTTTTATGTCTCCTTTTTTTCTTACAAAAAAGGCCGAAGGGTGAGTTCTGAGTTGGGCACTTAGAAACATCCACTCAGACTTCAGCATCAAATTCATCACTGACATAAGAACGTCTCTCCATGATTCTAGGGTGCTGCTGGTTTTGTGTGTAGTTTAACATATGTCTGTTTCCAAACAGAGGTGCCCCAGCCTTCCCTGCTGTTGAACTCCTGGAAGCTGAGTTGATACTAGTGAGTGTGCGTGGGATTGGTACAAGCCTTGCTAGACCCATGCCTGAGAACAGCTTTATCTGCATTATGAGTAGAGGAGGAGGCAAAAACACAGCCTGCCAATTTGATGCAGCTGTGTTATGTAGGAGTCTGATTTGCCTTTGTGCAGATGAATTATACAGCCAAGGAATTTCCAGCTCTTGGCACAGGCTGCTAAAGCATGGATAAGCTTAGTATTTCTTTGCTTCCAGCAAGGACCATCCTCATGAGCTGGAAAAATGCAATGTAGAGGGGAGTCCAAAGACTGCCTCTAAATCTAACTCACAGATTGGAACTGATTCTCCCTGAAAAAGAGGTAGAGAAATCCTTTCAACACCTAGCAATTAGCTCTCCTCCCAGAACAGTGCCCATTGCAGTTCACTAGTCTTTATGCCCTGGGCAGAAGATGGGAAGTCTGCTTCACACTGATTTTCTGGTTCACCTGCAACTTGAGTTGGCACAAATCCTTTTAAGCACCTTCAGTAAACTTGTGTTTTGCTAAATACTTGAGGGCAATGACTATCTCAACGTAGAAGCTTCATTAAAATCTACCTGTCAAAGACTACTTATTTTGGATGAAGTCAGTGTTTCCTTTAGAATACATTGGCTCTATGTCCAATAAGCAATGAAGCCTTCATGTTCAGGGCCTTTTCAGGGAAAAGGCAGCTCAGCTGCGCTTGTCATGATGTGTTCTGCCTAGCCTGTGCCATGCTTCAGAAAAAGAACATATTATAGTCAACTAAAACTTTAAGGGTTTTGGAAAAATAGCTGTGGACAAATACAGAAGAATTCAGCCAGTCTTGGAACTCACTATCCTCAGTTTGATCCATCTGCTTCACAGATTTGAGGATTATTTGTGAGGTTAAATATGTATCACCTGCGCTAATCTCTAGTTTGAAAAAGAAAAATTAATTGCAGCATACTCAGAGAACAAAACCTCTCTGGCTCATTGAGGTCAGCAGCAACTTGAATCTTGTTTGTTCTAGATATGGGGATTTTTTTTCTTTCCTTTCTTAGAGGGGCCCCAGGTTGAATAGCATCTTATGATGGTGATGCAGATAGAGCAAAGCATCTTGTAACTAACGCAGAGACTGAATTCCCAGGAAGTATTTAGATCTTGGATGACTAGGATGTTTTGTTGAACATGTCACACTAACACACTAATGCATGCTAACAATCCATTGAGTTCATAAAGTTTGAAAAAGCACTAACAAAGGACAGATGATGCAAGACAGGAAAAAAAGGGAGCAATTTGTTTTCTCAATACAGTTGATAGATGCTTGGAAATTAAACATGACATACTTGCTGGAAGCCAAAATCTTCCATTGTCCTGCTGATCTCCCCCTCTGTTTGCTTTCTTTTCCCTATTACAAATGAAATGCTGGAAGAATTGGTATATTTAATAACTTACTGTGGTGTCACTGTTCTACTGAAATCCTGCAAGAGTTCTGTTTTAGTTTTGTTTTGTTTTGTTTTTTTTTACCTGCTCAGGATCAGGCCATTATATTCATGTGGAAGCTGGGATATAAGTGAAGCAGAAAAAAACGCACCCAGCAGAAGCAGCCAGTAAGGACAGAAGCAATGCCCAAGTCCTTCTCTTCCACACAAGTCTACTGAAGCCTTCATGGGAGCATCCTTAGTGACAGGAAGAACCTTGACACCAGGAAGGGATTGGTTTTGAACTCCATAGCTTTAGTCCACGTCAGGATGGAAATTAATTTAGCAATAGTGCTTAGGACAGCTGATTGGCTTACAGATGCCTTCTCCCTTCCTCTCTATTACTCAAGGCTGCAACTGTTATCCATTTGGAGACTTCAGTTGGTAGAAAGTCACAGGCGGAGTTTGCCAAGCAAATTCCCCTCTTCTAACAGAAGTGTTGACTGTGAAGCAATTGTGGATTTGGTTTTTGTTTTGTTGTTCATTTGTTAGTTTCTGTGTTTGTGGTTTTTTTCACCAGAAATAGGGAAGAATTCAAATTAAACAGATTCAGAATTGAGAATTTGCTTAATTAGATGGAAATAATGGCTAAGTTAGAAATGTTACCCTAAAGCAACTCAGTTATTTTTACTCAAAAATCTAGCTGCATTATGAAATAGAGCGAGTTGTCTCAGTCTACCTGAAGAAATGAAACATGCATGGGCTTAGACTAGTTAAGGGCCTCAGCCAGCTCTGACAGTTTTATTGAAAACTACTGACAAGTACAAATGTTGCAAGCTGCCTGTCTATGTCATGTGAATTTTAAATACTGCTCCATGACTCTGTATTGGTAAATAGAAATCCATCCTGTTCATTCCAAAACTTTTATATTTGATGCCTTAGTGTAAAACCACCTAAAAAGGCTGCATACTTCAGAGGCAGGACCCACAGCTGCCTGATTGTGGGGCAGCATTTTAGGAGGCAGCACTCTGTAGGTGACCTTCAAAGGTGTGATCTTTGTGACTATTTGTTGATCTACATTCCCTTCTTTAAGGCAGCTGGCTGTGGCATCCCACCCTTAAGGGGAAGGAACACCCAAGATTCATAGATTCTCATGGTCAAAAGGAACAACAAAAATCAGAGGGTCCACAAAAGCCCACAAATTTCATTAGTAAATTACACACTTGGCATGGAAATTGGTGTGATAATTTCTGACCTATATAAGCACAGGCCAGTGGCTCTAGGATAAAGGGGTACAGTAGACAGGGAGACAGGGAGACAAGGAAGGGAGGAAGGAAGGGAAGAAGGAAGGAAGGAAGGAAGGAAGGAAGGAAGGAAGGAAGGAAGGAAGGAAGGAAGGAAGGAAGGAAGGAAGGAAGGAAGGAAGGAAGGAAGGAAGGAAGGAAGGAAGGAAGGAATCAGCAGTCCTGATGGCTCCAGCATTGATCCAGCTGATGGCATGTCCAAGGTCCTGGGGGTATCACCCAGGCTTGGTGGGGGTACCTTTTTATAGACAGGTTTTCCCCACCCTGGAGCTAAGTTTCTCGCTTTCTATGCAAATCAGTTATCATACACAGTTCGTTCTTTCAGACCTTTCTGGAATTGGGCCAGAGGGCTTTGGGGGTCTTGGGTGGTCTTGATTCCTCCCCTACAAGGTCCATGCCCACTTTTCTGTCTCATTCCTGCACTTGAGCTGTACCTGTATTTGTGCTTATCTGTAGGAGCCATAACAAGGATGTTTGTCCCAGAAAAGTGCTGCCCTATCTCTGCATGGCCCCTTCTCCAGCCACATCCTGTTCTTTCTCACAGGCTGTTATTACCAACAATCCTTGGCTGGCTCCACAGCTATCTGTCTGTCGATGTTTGACACATACACATCAGTCCCCTTATCTTCTAGGCTTCTGCACTGGCTCCCTGGGACCAAACCTCTGTTTATTCCTTGCTTTATTCTTTTTTACTGATTATTTAAAACCAAACACAGAACATTAATCAGTGAAGAGCTAAACTAGGCACCTAGCTGAACTGCAGTCTAATCCCATCTGCTCTGCTGGAGGCTTCCAGTGCATCTGGGTGACATCAGGGAAGGGGATTCGACAGTCTTATATCCCAGTCCCACGGGTGCACAATGCAGTCCTTCTTTACTGTCTAGACCTCCTTGGTTACTTACTTGGATCTGAGAGCTTTGACTTAAACATTCTTAAAACATTAGCAAGGGAATACTCTGGAAGGCTGTTTTAATGGCTGTTCACAAAACTTGGCAGCAGACTTTCTCTATGACACAGTATACAAACCAGTGAATCAAGATCTCTGAATCCCTTATCCTATCCAGGAGTCCTATCCCTGTGTCCCGTCTTCCCTTTGCAACCTTCGTAGGATTAATACTTTGTCATAATTCAAGTGGTTACTTGTTAGTAAGTTATAAATGCCCACTGGGTATCCTTGCTTAAATACATGAATGTACATATTGATGTACACAGGCAGCAGATACTTAACTTTTTTTTCACTTCATGAACCTCTGTCTGGAAATACAGTGCAAAACATTCAGGGCAACAAACACCTCCAGTGTGCAACAAAATCTGGTAAAATCAAACTAGAAGGAACTGCTCTTCTTCTGATGCTATTTTAGTATGCTGTTTTATTCAGCTACTAACATGTGGACAGGAGTAGATTATTTCTTTTAATGATGACCATTAACACGGAAGACAATTTGTCCTTCTCAGAGAAGGGACTCAGTGGTCATGGTTAGGTTTTCCATTTTTCCTTGCAATTACCAAAAATAATGATAAAATAGCACAGTTCTCTATCTATTACTCTAGTTATTAAGTGAATGATGAAGGACATACACTGTACATCTGACTTAAATGGATGCTCAGATTACAGTGTTTTATGGGAAATGGTAGAGGACATGGCTGTTAATTGAAGTTAATGAAGTTATAGCAGAGTGGCTACGCTATGGAGCTGAAAACTATGGCAATAAGGGAATGGCTCTATCTTTAGCAGAGAGTAACATGCAATAAAATTCTGATGCATGCCACCAGTCAAATATTTAGAGTTCCTACACAGAGAGGACCACCATATCATGTTCTCTCTTTTTCTGGCAGAAAGCACTGAGTCCATGCTAAACAACATCTGTGCCAGTGAAATAAGCCCCAGCATTTCACACAAAGCTACGTCTGAGATCCTACTTTTGTTCACTTAAGTAGTGGGGGTATTAAAGAGTACAGAGAAGCACAGTTAAAAGGTCAGTACACAACAGAAGCTGCTGTAGGGGCTGAACCTGTCAAGGTCTGTGCAAACAGCCACAGAGCCTTTGGAGAAGGAGCTATTGTGAGAAAGGTCTCCCAAGCCCTTCGGGTGACCCTTCTGTTTTCTGTGGCTTTGCTTCTCAATATTACTTGGAGGAAGTATGTTTTAACCACTTACAAAGCCATGGATCTGCTGCTTCTTGGACATGACATAGAAACACGTTTTCTGCTACCACTTGCTAATATCAAATACTTCAAGTCGTATAATCCTCACTGAATTCATCAGGAGTAAATTGTATAATTTGTACAGCAGTTTCTGTGCAAGTTGTTAATCTTTGACTCATTCCATGGTTTATCACTCCAAGCATTTATCCAGACCTTCTGAATGCCTCCTGAGGAGATTGTCTTTCAGTAACAAGACTGAAATCTATGGCCATGTTTAGAGGTTATAAATTCTCCCTGGAGCGCTAAAGATATCTTGAAAATGGGACTCAGACCCATACTGATAGACATGTATGACTGTCAGTGCTAAGAACAACAAAAGTAAGTTTTTAAAGGTGGACTTGCTGCTTTTTTTCTAATCATTTCATTAAAACATGTTTTTTCCCGTGCTAATCTAACGTTTTATACTCAGTATTTTTTTCACAGAGCACAAAAACAATCTATACAAATTTTATTATGAATATCACTACAACTTTATCCAAAATGTCAAGACTGAACTTTTCTGTGAACAAAACTGGGAAGATCCAAAGTATAATTACGGTTTAATATTAAATTTGACTGGGTTTAAGTATCCTTAACTATTAAATAACTCAGCAAGCTAATGTCATATTTCAAAGTAGCTAGAGAAAGCTAGAAAAAAATCCAGGGTACCTGATTTCTGCACAAAAAGCTGAAAGGAGGTTGCTGGGGTAGAAAATCCTCTTATTACATTGCCAAAATTATTTCAGGGATTGTTTTATTGGAAAAATTTGGCCTGGATTTATTCATGTGAAAGGTCTTCTACAGCTGTCCAGCTCTATCCAATTGCAGGTGGTGAGATATCAAAGACGGAGAAAAGAATACAGTCTTTCATGAGTTTGCTACTGAACTTCAATCAGCCATTCACTTTGCAAGCTATTGATAACAGACACTGAACGTAACTTTGTCACTACCTCCAGAAAGGTTAATGTAGAACAAATTCTGTAGATTCTTGAACACTTAATAGGAAAGGAAATATTCCAGGATATGTTAAACAATAATTTATAATTAACCTGTTCCTGATAACTTTAGGGGAATTTGCAGCACATAGGTTTTGCTGGCACAGGGGCATCACTAAGACATCTGGGAAACATTCCATGGCTTAGCTGTATCAGCCACAAGGTATCTATCAAGCAAATGAAGTGTGTGGACACTTAAGACTACAGTGAATAGGACATTGGATACTATCTTCTGTCTTTACCAAGGTGGCACACAACTGCTAAGCAACAAAAATTTGGCCTTATGGACTGCAAATAAAGGCTGACTCAGAATGAACATGCAGCTTGCTCTCCACACTTTATTATTGTACATTTGTTGCTCTAAAGAAAACCTCCCCGCTTTTCCTACTGTTGATGAATTTTCTTTTAAAATGAAGTTGATAGGACTTGTTACTCACTTCTTCTGATTCCCAGTTTTACAACGTGTAAGTCAAGGCACACTAACCTGCACACCTACCCTGTACGATCTTTGTTTGCACCAGTAATAGTCTGCAAGGCATTCTCTTCCACCTCTTTGCATTACACAATTATCACAGATTTCTTTTTTCTCTGTAGTCTGAACCACTCCTTTTTAGACATTGCCTGAACATATAAAGTGCAACTTCCGTGCTACGTCTAATAGTCCAGTCACACCTAAAATAAACCAGTATTTTTTGTCCTGAAGTTATTTGAGCCTAGTAGAAAAAGTAGGAGATCAGCCTGTTCCAGTTTCGTGTGGATATCCAACCTGAAACGTTATGGGTGCTGCTCTACCTGGACTATATGGAATACAGCAAAACCAGAAGACTAAATCAGACTGTAAGATGTTGAAAATTAGCTGGAGGAATAACGAGTGGCAAGACGAAGTCTATATAAGCTTTGTTAAAATTGGGATAAGTTGCTAAAATGGTCTGGTAACATGAAGCTATGCAGTATGTGCTTGTGATCAGACAAGCAATGTTATAGAAGTATCTTAATCTATTCTGTCTTTTCTTTTATCTTGAAAATATTTCATCAACTTTTTATTACTACATCTGAAAAGACTAGAACCAAAATGATTGAGGGATCTCATGCTTCATTGGGAGCACAACTATGAATGTCAAGTGATTGAAATAGGATGATTACTTGGGATAAGGAACACTTTTAGTACTGGGGCTACATACACTATACCCATATTTTTTGGGTTTTATATTTTCTATTGATGGAAAAAACCCTGAAACACAGCTTTAGTCTGTATTACTCTCTCTTCTTCAAGACGGAATAACTGTACCGTTCTTCTCCAAAATACTGACATGTTGGAGGTTACGGTTAAAGAATAACCAGCAGAAAAGATCCATCTAAGCTGGCTTGTACAGCCCACCCAGCCGACCTTGGCAGAAAGTGCAGAGATCCTCTGCACTCATGGAGGACAATGCAAGATGTGCAATGTGGTCAGAGAAGTGTGTCAGAAAATTTTACTCCAGAAAGTATCTTCATTTGATTACATTTCATAAAAACAGCTATAATTCACAAAAGTACTTCGGTTAAGACAAAAATAAGATCATCTGTTCAAGTTGATGTATCCTTGGTGAAAACACCTGACTTTGCAAAACTGAACTGAACAGCCTCAAGCATCCCATACATTACCTGCATGTTACACTCAAGCTAAGAATTCTGAAACTTCCATTCCTTTTCTGTTTAGTCATCTGGTTTGAAATTAATCTGAAGAATACAAAGCCAAAATGCAAATTCTTGTGTGTTGGCTTCCAGATCCAATGTACTCCAAGAGGAAATTCCATGTTCTAGAAAAACATTTTCCAAAGGCTTGGATCACAAGTCATCTAGAAACAAGCACAGTGTCGTTTGAAGTACAAGCCAAGGAAACCAGCACTGCAAAACAATCTCTGTGCTTCATTTCCTGAATGCAATTGTTCTATAATGAAATTTCCTTCCCTTTGTTTGTATTCAGAATCATAGAACATTTCAAGCTGAAAGAGACCCATAAGGATCCTCAAGTCCATATTGAGAACAACTCCATCGAGTCCAACTCCAATTTCCAGGAACTAATGTTATTTGGCATCAAATTGACTTTTTCTGTTAGGTTTCTATCAGTTCTTAGACATTTCTGCCTGCTGTTAAAATTGCATGCAGTGCAAATAAGTACTAAAACTTGTTAAATATTTCTGTTTGACTTCTAAAGATAAATAAGATTCTTCTCCAGGTGAAGAACTTAGCACCAAAACTGCCCTTTTAAAAACTGTTTTTAAAAGGTTTTAAAAGCTGTTAGCTATTAAACTTCACCTCTGCCTAGAAACTTCTAGTAATTGGCACATCTGTCCTTATTCACAGCAAGGCTAATTCTGAACTTCTTGTTTTACAAGATGTAAAGATGTTTTCATAACCGTGCTCATCCGTGCTCAGCTTGCTGCTTTCCCTGACCTTTAAACTCTTCTTGCTGAAACTTGTTCAGCACTAAGGTCATGTTAAATGTCAGCAGATGGGGGTTGAGGCATTGAGGCATTGAAGTTATCCATCTCTCAGAGAAAGAGGTGGAAAGTATTTTATTGAACACTCTCTCATGCCCCATGGCAGTGAGTCTCATTGCTGCGTAGATGGTGCCAGTTAGGAGAGGTGGAGGACAGAGCTTCTGTCAGAACATGGGGAAGTGTTTAGGTTAGTGACTGCATCTGCCTGGCTGTTTTCACTTGCATTTTTGGCTGTAGAATTTAGTATGTCAAAGGAGAAGGCTAAGTCTGGACGAATTTGAAGAACTTGAATAATGTGCTAACAGCATGTATGAAATGCACCTTCTCTTCAGCTCTGACACCACTGATAAATCTGTGGATCTGTGAAACCAAGTGATGAGGCACTCTTCAGAGCTTCATCACAGGATAACTCTGTCACACAAAAACAGCACAGATTTTAACCTTTACATGGACAGAACCTAGCCAGTGCCCGTATCATATCAGTTTCTCATCTGTACTCATTGTAGCCTGTACACAGTTTAATTTCCAGAAGTCCTGAAAAAAAATGGTTGTATGCTTTGATTTCTATGCATTTCCCATCTCCATACAAATTCTGTTACGCATACCAAGAGCTGGCTGAAAGCACAACAAGTAGGGGAAGAAGAGACACATTTTAGCACGATGGTGGCTGGATTACATTCCCATGAGATTGTACACGTGAAAACGCTTCTGAAGCATTTCCTATAGCTGACAGTTTCAGCCTCAACTCTGCAGCAGGCAACTAGTTAATGCAGGTAAGCGAGCCATTCCCTGACATCATAAGTTTTTCCAGGAGCAATGTCATTTTGTTTTACTTTCATACCAGCCTTGAATAGCAAAGACTTAACACACAAGTCACTCTTATATTCCATCTGTTCTTTACTCACTACCTTCCACTTACTTTCTTCTGCATGAAAACACTAAAACATCTATTTAAATCAAAAAATTATCAAGGTTGGAAGAGACCTTCAAGATCATCCAGTCCAATTGTCCACCCAGCACTACCGCTGTCACCCCTAAATCATATCACCAGATCCAGATGCCTGTTAAATACCTGCAGAGATGTTTACTTTATCGCCTTCCTGGGCAATCTATTACAATGCTCTATCATCCCAATGGTGAAAAAATGTTTTCTAATATCAGAATCTCCCCTGTCTCAGTTTAAGGTCATTTCCTCTTGTCCTCTTACTACAGGCAGAGCAAAAGAGATCAACCCTTACCTCAAGGCAACCTCCTTTCAGGCAGTTGTAGAGAGGAATGAGGTGTGCTCTGAGCCTCCTTTTCTCTACAGACTAAAGAAAAACAGCTCTCTCAGAGGTTCCTTGTGTGACATGTTCTAAACATTTCACGAGTTGTGTTGCCCTTCTCTGGACACGCTCCAGGAGCTCAGTGTATGTTTTAAAGTCAGGGAGAGGCCCACAACTGAACACAGGATTTGAGGTGCGGCCTCACCAGTGCCGAATACAGGGGGACAATCCCTGCCCTGGTCCTGCTGGCCACGCTGTTGCTGGTACAGGCCAGGATGCCATTGGCCTTCTTGGCCACCTGGGCACACCCTGGCTCATGTTCAGCTGCTGTCACCAGCACACTCAGGTCCTTTTCCTGTGGGCAGCTTTGCAGCCCCTCTGCCCCAGCCTGTGGAGCTGCCCGGGGTTGTTGTGACCCAAGGGCAGGAGCCGGCACTGGGCCTTGTTGAACCTCACACCACTGGCCTTGGCCCATGATCCAGCCTGTCAAGATTCCTCTGCAGAGCCTTCCTACCCTCCAGCAGATCAGCACTCCCACCCAACTTGGTGTTATCTGCGAACTGACTGAGGGGGTACTCAATCCCAATGTCCAGATCATCAATAATGTTAAACATGACTGACCCCCAAAAGAGCCCTGGGGAACACCATTGGTGACTGGCCACCAACTTGATTTAGTTCCATTCACCACCACTCTCTGGGCCCGGCCATCCTGGCAGTTTTTTACCCATCAAAGAGTCCACTCATCCAAGCCACAAGCAGCTTTTCTAGGAGGATCCCGTGGGATCTGTGGGAGATGGTGTCAAATGCTTTATTGAAGTCTAGATAGACAACATATAAAAGTCAAGATACTAATTCTAGGTTTTTACCTTATTAACCAATCATTTATTAATAAAATAAGGCTTTATGCTAAAATATTTTAAGATGTCAAGCTATTTCACAAGTTGAATCACAAGTTGAGTGGGTTTATCAATACATAGACTTTGCTCCAAGTTTTAATACACTGGACATAACTGTAGCTAAGAAAATGGAAAGTGTGATTGATTTTTCTATGCTAAATAACTTAATTGCCTGGAAAAGAGCTTAGATTTTGGACTCTTGTTGCACATGTGTAGTAATACAAAAGCACTTGAAAGTTACGCAGTTCTTTAAACCTAGCAAGTGACACCTTCTCTGCAGAAACAAGCACAGTATTGATTGTACTTTATAGCAGAAGCCAGCAAAATGCCAAAGGAGCAAGAAGACTGGAAAACTGGTAAAATGAAAAACAAAATACTTCTTGAAGTCTTACTCGGCAGTAAAAGCTGCATCGTCCCCTGCAGTCCCCATGATTCAGGACATTTCAGCCAATAGGATCAAAGATTTTTTGTAAGAACACCATACTAACAAGGACTGTTCCCCAAGCAACTGCTCCTAGTGTCACAGGGCTGGATCTACTTTACAGCACGAAGACCACTCTCTAAGCCCACAGCATTGCTGTCTCCCCTTTTCTGCAGTCATGTTCCTTTCTCCATTTCCTTTTCCAGACAGGGACTTGGAAGAGACCTAGGGACCCTTACAGTAAATCAAGAATGCAGAGCTAATAATGATAAAAGGGTAATGGGTAATGGCCCATCCCACATGGTGATTTAGCATTTGCTGAAATAAAAAGGCCTCATCTCCTCTTCCAGATAAACTCAGTTATTAAATACATATTAGCAGACAAAACATGCCTCCATTTTTGTTTATATACAAAACAGTCACACCATTCCCCCCCCCACTAAAAAGTCACAAACCAAACCCAAGCAGATCTCTTAAACTACTGCTGCAAGTCAAATATTAAGTAGAGAGTGGAGCAAAAAGGAGTTCTACTTGTGAGACTATCACTGCATAATAACATCTTCATGGATGTACTATAAAAGTCTTCCTCACAGCAAAGCTACTAGCATAAAAAGCAAATAAACCTTGTGCAAACAGAAAATTGACTGTAGTATAGTGAGATGGCAAATTAATACAGTAAAAATGTAAGTTTAAATGTAATTTGGTACAGATACACAGATCTGTGCAGCAAGATCAGAGATTCAAAACTATGTTTCTGTTTTTCTGGAAGTCACAGTCCAGCAGAATTTATGTCTTGCTCCTAAAATAGAGAACTTGCTGACAATCTGAACTGTCATTCCACTGCTTGATGAGGTGGAAAACCTGACATCTGTGTCAATTTCATCTGAGGAATAAGTCACTGTAATCCTCAGTCCTGTATCCAAGCCTATATACTTCTGATTTGTGCATTAAGCAAACTCTACAGATGAGTGTTTCAGCTTGGGGCCAGCATTTTTTCAGTTACAAAAAAACCTACATCTATGAAGCTATGTGATATTATCTCAAAAAGAAGTGTGGTTTACTTGCTTTTTATTACCAATAGACCCGATATTCAAGACATTTCCAGTAAAACAGTAAACAACAGCTTCCTGACACAGGTGATTGAGGATCCAAGAAAAAAGATGCTCAGCTGGACCAGATACTTACAAACCAGAAGGAACTAGTTGGGAATATGAGGATTGGTGGCACCCTTGACTGCAGTGACCGTGAAATGGCAGAGGTCAGAATTCTGAGGGAGAGTAGTAGAGCAAATCGCAGAATCACAACCTTGGACTTCTGCAGAGCAGAATGTAATCCCTGTAGAGATCTGCTTGGAAAAATCCCATGGGAGACAGCCCTGGAGAGAGGAGGAGTCCAGGAGAGCTACTGGGCTCCAAGCTCAAGAATGGTCCATGCTAACAAGCAGAATCAGAGAGGGCAGGAGGCTGTGTGGTTGAGCAAGGAGCTCCTAACTTGGCACAGACATAAAAAGGAGGTGTACAGGAGGTGTAAGGAGGGGCAAGTGGCCCAGGAGAACTATAGAAATTCTGTCTGACAGGGAAGGATGGGTTCGGGAAAGCCAAAGCTCATCTGGAAGTGAATATGGCAACATATGTGAGCAGCAACATGGAAGGTTTTCACAAGGACATCAGCAGCAAAACAAAGACCAGAGAAAATGTAGCCCCACTGTGGGCAGGGAGCTTTGGTGAAAAAGATGTGGAGAAGGCTGAGGTTCCCAAAGCCCTAATCCTTTCTTTCTTTATACCCTCAGTATTTCAGGCTTCTAAGACCAGTGGTAAAGTCCAGAGTCATGCATGATCACCTTCACTGGACATCAAGCAGGTTAGAAGTCATTTTAAAAGAGGGGACGTACCCTTTGTCCATGATGTGATAGAGTGAGTAATCCTAGAAACCACTTACAGACAAGAAGGTGACTGGGAGTACTTGGAATGGGAGGGGAAATCAAGCCTGATTATGGAGGGGAAATCAAGTCTGATCAGCCTGATGGCTTTCTACAAAGGGGTGACTTTCTTGATGAACATGGAAAGAGAAGTGGATTGTGTTCTTTTGCACTTTGGCAAGATGTCCAGTTGTCCACCTCCTAACATCCCTGTTAAGACTGGTGTGGTGGGTAGACAATAAAGATAATGGTGCTAAATTCCTCTTGATCACATCCCTTGAAGGAACAAGTGGAAAATGACAAAAATTAAAATACATTAAACTTCACTGAAACCTGAGAAAAACCTTTGAGGTTTTTTCCGTGAGTGTTGTCAAACACTGGAACAGGTTGCCCGGAGAGGTTTTGGAGTCTCCGCTCTTGGATATATTCCAATGTTACTTGACACACCCTCAGTAAGCTGCCATGGCTGACCTGTTTTGAGCAGGAGGTTGGACAGGGCAATCTTCACCAATATTTCCCAACCACAACAGTTATGTGTTTCTTTAATTGAGGTAACATGATTATGTTACATGATTATAAACTTGCAATAAGATCTAAACTCAGTGAGTTTATTCTTTCAGACCTTGCTTCAAGCAATAAAATGTAAGTAGTACCTACTTTCCCAGAAGCTTTCTCTTTGACTCAGAGAAAGGTGACCATGGCAACATTTTAAGAAATCTAGAGGAGGACAGTGGGTTGAGACAGAGGTCCCAAATTCAGAGGCTTCTACTGTTCCAGTTTCCAATGATTTTTTGACTAAAAACTTCCAAACATGCATTTGAGTACTTAATGAAAAGCCATGTAAGCAGCTGCTACTAATCACAGTGAATAAAGTAAAAAATGTAAGTCTTGCAGAATCAAGGCTCTGCAATATTACTTGAGCCTGTAATACAGCTTCTTGTCTCCTTGCAAGCTGGAAATTATTTCTGACCTGGCAAGGATAGCCTGTATTCCACAGATAAAAACTGTCATGAGTACAAAGCAATGCTGTGCTCTGACATGTTTCCTAGGGTTTTTTTTAAAAGTGTTGCAGATATAACATCAACAGAATTTCATATGGGCGTCACTTTCTGGTTTATCAAAAGGTCTTCCATCCTCCTTAATTGTAATATTTAACTTTATTTTTTCTAAACTTTAGTTTAAAAAGGCCTGTCTGATTTCTCTTTGCAATCTGTAGCTTAGAGGACAAAGAATTTGTTGGTCAAGATACACATAGTCTTCACTTTATTTTGTCTACCAGTCTGCTGTGTGGCCTTGGGCAAGTTATTTCATGATCTGAACTGTCTTTGTAAAACAGGGACAGCGATACTAGAATCCTTTAAAAAGACCTTTCAGATGTACTCCATGTAAAACCCAGCAAGTAAGAACTGAACATGCTGTGCATTAGTGCGAGAGACGCAGCTTCTCTGTACCCGGGAAGATCAAAAACTCTGTGTCTGACGCATAATCAATTCCAGTAGAGATAAGAACATATTAATGTCATTATACAAGGCATTGGCAATGTTTCCTCAGCACACTGTGCAAAGAAAGATTCACCCAAACTGAAAAAAGTATAGGACTGGAAAAGTTATCAGGAAGAGTGAACATAAATTACTTTGACTTGCTTAGTATAGTAAATCTTTGTTTTCTTAGAAGGTTTTGACTTCGCAAGAGAAATATACAAGAAAGGAGGAGATCCGAACAAAAAAAAACAGGGAGAAGAAATCAATTAACCAATGTTGGCATGGGAACAAATGGCCAGTGCCCACAGAACTAGATCAGAAATGAAAGGTTTCTCCTTTCCAGACAATTGAGGTTATGTGTGCTTAGGCTAATAGCATAACGAGATCACAGAGAAGCGCCTGGTTGCTTTATAAACAGTATTGCATGTTGTGGTTACTGGTGATGCCTGGTGTAGGTCTCAGCTACAGGAGAATGCATTATGGATCTGTGTTTTCTGTCCCCCTGCTTCTCCTGTTTGCTATTCCTTCTCACTCCCCATACCCACACCAGTCTCCTACCTTTACCTGCAGCAGTGGCACTGACCTGAGTAAATCAGGGTAAATCAGGGGCATCCAAACCCATGCTGTATTCCGAACCATGGTGTGGTAATATTTTTTAATAACCTGTTGCAAAAATGATGGCCAAGACAGAACTACTTGAATGAGGTTTGTAGGCACTGAATAATGTCCCGAAATAAATGGTGAAAGCTTTTAACTGTAATTAAATCTACTGGAAATTTAATTTTTAAATGTGTTGTCAAGGAAAAACTTTTATATGTATGTTTTGTCAGTGCCAAACTATTTGCACTAATCCTTATAAAACAGGCTTGTGTGATGACTAGGATTTACTTTCCAAGTTGATATAATAAAAAGCAGATGGGATAAATGTAGCTAACACAGATGTGGCTGCTATTTCTTCATAATCTGCCTGCCTTTGAGCAAACTGTAATATAGATGGTGAGATGCTGGATCCTGTCCAATAACGAAAAACTCTCCTCAAAGCTACAGTATGCTTTCAAGCTGAAAGCTAGTCTGTGCTCTGAAAAACCTGCTTTCACAATCCTGGTTAACTCTGTCATTGCTGGCTTTACAACAGCCAAGGCCTAGGACTTTTAGGGAAAGAAGCATGCATTCCCCTCTCCCATCACCCCAAACAGCTGAGGCATTGGCTGTCACGGCAGATGTGTGAGGCAGTGTCTGAGGAGCTGGCTCATGCAACCCATGTGCTGTGGGGCACTCAGAAGTGCACAATTCCATCCCTGCACAAAAATGAAATAGTGATGTGAAAATGAGAGGCTGGAGAGTAAAATTACAGAGGACATCTAGTCCACCCTCCCTACTCGAAGGAGGGCCAGCTCAAGCAGGCTCCTGAGAGCTGTTTCCAGCAGAACTTTGCATTCCTTCACTGGTGGAGACTCCACAGACAACAACATCAGGCAACTCCCTCAGTACCTGGTGCGTCCCATCAGAGCCCATGAATTTCTCAGTATCACAGAATATTCTGAGTTGGAAGGGATCCATGAGGATCATCAAGTCTCAATGTTACAGGAGCAGCCCATATGGGGATCGACCCCATAGCCTTGGCATTATCAGCACCGTTATTTCTGTAAGTCCAGTTTGTTCAATGTTTCCTAACCTGACTGTCCTCCAACAGGGGCGAGTCTACATTGCCCTGGGCTTTCCCCTTTGTCTCAGGGACTGGGGAGCCCTGAAGGCTGAGGCAAAGAAAGCACAGAGCAACTTTGCCTTTTCTGTATTCTTCTGGTCTATATACTCACAGATCCACATTTGATATAGGATGCCCTTTACTCCTGAGGACCCTTTTTAGAAATCTTTCTTTTTTACCTTCATATCCTCTGCCATATTCAACTCCAGGTGAACTTTGGCTTTCCCGAACCCATCCTTCCCTGTCAGACAGAATTTCTATAGTTCTCCTGGGCCACTTGCCCCTCCTTACACCTCCTGTACACCTCCTTTTTATGTCTATGCCAAGTTAGGAGCTCCTTGCTCAACCACACAGCCTCCTGCCCTCTCTGATTCTGCTTGTTAGCATGGACCATTCTTGAGCTTGGAGCCCAGTAGCTCTCCTGGACTCCTCCTCTCTCCAGGGCTGTCTCCCATGGGATTTTTCCAAGCAGATCTCTACAGGGATTACATTCTGCTCTGCAGAAGTCCAAGGCTGTGATTCTGCGATTAGCTCTACTACTTTCTCTCAGGATCCTGACCTCTGCCATTTCATGGTCACTGCAGTTAAGGCTACCCCAGTCTTCGCATCCCTGAACAGTTCTTCCTTGTTTATAAACATGAGTTTCAGCTGAGCATTTTTCTTGGCTTCACAATCACTTGTGTCAAGAAGTGATTGAGACACTTCAGAAACTTTTAGACTGCTTGTGACGTGTTGTGTTGCCCACCAGCAGGTATCAGTGTAGTTTAGTGTCTCAGGACATCTGAATCCCCATCTTCCAACTGTTTTGAGATGTCCCTCGATGTTCCTTGTCCATTTCTTCCTCCTGAGCAGGAGGTCTTTGGGTCTTTGTAGCAGACATTCACTGCAATATCACCCACACTGCTCTGCTCTCTAATCCATAAGCTTTCAGGTGGCTTTTTGCTTGTGCCCAGGCAGAGTTCCACACACAGCTATTGCTCTCTTACATAGGCAGGATGCAACACTGTGTAAGGGCTGAAAACTCTGTTTTGATACAACAAACTTACAGATGAGCACAATGTAAGCTATAAAGTCTATTCAGTTTGGATCACGCATTCTCTATAATTGGCAAGATCACATCTGTGTTTTGAACTTCGTGGAGGGCAAAGATTTCACTTTTTAATACCCAAATCCTACATGAAATCCTGCTGCACAGGATAAATGCAAGCTCATGTCTATGGTTCTGTACAAAGAAAACATGCAGTTAGCCTGGATATTTTTTTTACAGTGGCTAGTTAATAACAGAAAACAAATATGAAGTTTGAACAAGGAAAAGAAAATGATGTACTGATATTATCTGAATATTTAATATTTGTTTTCTGTGATTAAAGCAGCCCTGCAATTCTGGAAGGGGTCTTCCACTTTAATATCTCCCAGAGGATATGCGATAAGAGGTATCAAGATGATAGATTTAGATTATTTTATGACCTACACAATGAGGATTTTTGAGTGATTGTGAAACTAAACCAGCTTCTAAACATGCATCAACACAGCATGAAACACCAAATGAATGAGTTCTGTTTACAGCAGTACTTTCAGTGCCTGTGTTACTGCACCCTGAAGGCAAATGCAGAAAATCTCCAGTTCCTTTGCTTGCTGTATTTAGACTGCTTCTTCTTGTCCCTGCTTTGCATAGGCATTTCTAAGCCACACACCAAGACCTTCTCACCTGCAAACAGCTGCACCAGGTTTACAACAACACGTAAAGTGAATGCACCTTTCTCACCTGTGATTCACCGCATTGCTTCGCTGAAGGGACAAATGCTCGTTGCAAGAGTCTTCACTCTCCATGGCTTGCCCTTTTCTGAGCTAATTCCCAGTCCTTTGAAAGGCCTGAAATAAGAGCATATCTGCCTGGCTTCTTCCCACAAGCCATGTCATCACATGACTTTGCAGCTGGTCAGGTGAGATAGGAGAAGATATATAGCTACAAAACGCATGTAATTCATCCCACTGCACTACTTTGTTTCTCTGTCTGTCTGGGATGTGGATTAACAGCCATAGCAATGGAATTGCTTTGGAAAAATCTTCTGCATAGCAGAAGACTTTAAAAAATCACGTCAATTTTTGTGCTTTTGAAGAATGAGGGGACATGAAGGAGTTCTCCCTACTATGTCAGCTGCCAGCACTCTCCATCCTAATGCCAGTGATTTTTAGCACATTTTCATGTCTTCTTTCAGATGTGTCTTTGGAGTTAGTGCACATTGGCAATTAATATGCTGGGTGTAAAGAGGAAATTTCCAGTCTCAGCCGTATTTCTGGGTGTCACTATCTCATGTCACTGACTTTGTATGCTTCACTGGGATTACATCTTGTCAGCCCTGGGCTTTCCCCTTCTCCCAGTCAGGATGCACTGAAGCTGTGGTACAAGCCAGAGGCTAGGATCTGGTTTAGTCCTGCCTGCCACTCTGCAACAGCACCAGTGATAGGCTTTCTGTCTAGAAGTATTTCAGGTTGTTGTAGGTGAGTGTGTCACCTGCACTTACTTATGGTCCTGTAGTTCAACAGCAGAAATAACCTGAGGAAAGACTTCCTTTAGTTTATCTCTGATATTTTAAAGCTTAATCCCCAAATTCTTTTTTTCTCTGTAAGTCTCAAAGCTCTTGTAGTTCTACACATAAGCTAGTTCAGAATAGAAATAGTGAAATCAAATTCACTAAAGCTTTTTTTTTTCCACAGACAGTTGGTACTATTCAGTCACTGTCAAAGTCAGAGGCACTGTCACCTTTGCACTCACACCCAAACAAGACTACAGAGATAATCAAAGCACAGAAAAACCTAGTGGGAGGGATGGATTGCCAGGTCCACCAATTCATTGGTGAAAAGAAATTTTCTGGATAATGGTTGGTATTCAATGCTATTCAGTGGCTTTTTAAAAAAAAAAATCTTTAAAGAGTTTAAGAGTCTGCTGTAGGCATAATAATCTCTCTACTAACACATCTTTAGGAACATAAGGAAAGAAGGACAATTTTGACACCTTTTTCTTGTAAAGGAGTTGCAGCAAAAGGTTAGTATTTAAAAATACACTTTATCAGCAGCCAACTGATGGTAGCTAGAAGACCAAGTTGTTTAATTCTGTGTGTTGTAGTCCCCGTGCAGTGCAGTGTGTTTCCAGTCACACACAGGCATCAGCGTTACTGATTTGCAGGCAGCTCTGGGAGTAACACAGGGGTTCTGCAAAAACCAGCATGTCGTCAGCTGCAGGCTGCTGTCTCTTGCAACATCAGAGGCCTGCCCCAAGCTCCATCAGTGTTTGGTGAAAATTGTTCCAATGAAAGCCTCCAGAACCACTAGCCTGGACCTTTCTTAAATTGAAGTGTTTTTTGGTCAGCTGGGGATGTTAATACAAGAGATAGACAGAGCCAGGACTCAAATTAATCCCAGACAAGGTTGGTTTAACATGCCAGAGCAATGAAAGCAAAGAGTTTTCTCTCCCTCTCTCACTGTGACCCCACAAAGCCATGTGATACACATAAAATATCATCTGCTGGATTATCTGGTGAGTCCAGCCCTTACTCAGAAACAAAGACAGAGAGATGTTAGTGTTTGTATAATGGTAAAGCACTATGTGCAGTAAAATAACTGAGTTTTTTCTGTTTCTGCTGGTCTAGGGATGGGGAACGTGGCAGGTGTGCTAATTTTGACCTGGTTTTGCTCACTGCTACTCACAACACTCCAATACAGATGGGGTGAGAAAAGGAGTGTGAGAAGGCTGCTCTTCTCTTCATGGAGACAGCTTTTAGTAAATGTTTTTTCAACATGGATACACCCTTAAAGACTCACGAGGTAGAAAAGTAAGGCCAAAATGAAATCTCCTGAAAACTCAGATTAAAACTACACTTCTTCATGAAGTCAAATATTTTCAAAGCATTTCTTCCATACAACAACTGGTTGCTTCCCACAAGTTTAGGACCCATATCCTTCCATTCATATAAGAGTTAGAGCCTTTTCCAAGTTTATGCAAGTAGGTTGCTCCTTTATGGGAGTTTGTTGTGCACTTTGAACCTGCTTCTCCTGTTTCACTCTCCTTTACAGCAGATCCAGCTCTGCAAGTATCGAAGCCATCATCAGCTTTTCTGCTAGCTTTGCTTAGAAGCAGGGTTAAGTTCAGTGTCCTGGAAAATCTGAGCTGGGAAGCTCTGTGCGGAGTTGTAACCATGAACAGAGGGCCTCATTAACTCTTCTGAAGAACATGGGTGGTCTGTCGTGGCCCACAGCAGTGTGGAGGTGAGGTGGGGCTGCCTGAACATCCCTTGGGTGGGAGATGGGACCAGAGCCATGGGCGGGAAGTTGAGCATAGTAAAAAAACAAGGCCACAGGGAGCAGCATGTCAGTAGCAAATCCAAAGCAACTGCGGATGTATAACAGAAAGCAAGCTGAAGCAAATGGCAGAGCTGCCTCAGATTTCTGCAGAACAGAGTCCTGGGCAGGGGGGGATTGCTCTTCACTGGGGCTGGTGACCAAGGCACTCCTTACAGCTGGGACTGTAGGGAGCCCAGCTGCAGTGGGAGCCTGGCTTCCAGCCTGCAACACATAGGAAGGGTGTGAACAACGGGGATCAGTATCAATGAGGCCTGCCATAAATGATTAGAAAAAATTTTTTTGCAGAGGCCACAGGAGTGGTGTTTCCTTAACCACCCCCAGCCCCGTTTATGAAACACTATCCAGAGCATTCAGACAGGCGCCTTATTGCAGGAGACATTTTTTTTTGCCATAAGCACCTTCTGGGAACATGCTGACCTCCTCTGACACAGGGGCACTTTCTAGAACTTCAGATTTCAGAGCAAGATGCAATTGTCCTTTTACTGAGCTACCAGGCCATCACATCCAGAAAAAAGCTTTTTTTCAGGGAAGAATAAATTCAGCATCATTAGTTGTTTACGTAAAAGTGGTAAATAGCTCACAGAACAGAAAGCACAGTGCATCCTGAATGTTTGGGAATTACACAGACATCAGGGGGTTTTATTGGAAACATAATGATTAGAATATTTGTTTCTAGCCTTTCAAATTTTCTTTATAAGAATTTGACAAGGGGAAGTAAAGCAGATGTAAAGTCATAAAGATGCAATTTAGGACATACCTTATGATTATTCCATCTGGATGAGCAGTGGTACTTTGTCATTTCTGGTGTTAGCAGTGTTTTGGGGGAGTTTGTGTAACAGAACTAAAGAAAGTTTATATGGACATAAAATGTATAATGCAGATATATTGGCATCAGCAGAACATAAATATATTCAGCTATGATAGGTAATTTAAAATGAGGGAATCATCTCAGTGTTTCCTCATAAAAGAAAGGAAACTGTGTAGAATTCCTGCCTGGGGCTAAAGAAAAATTTCCCATTTTTTCCTCAATTCTCCAGTGATATGTTCAGAAGAACCTGCAACAGCTAACAAGAAATGGTAAAAAAAAAAAAAGAAAGAGAAAAATGAAACCTTCCCAGGGCTCCAGCGGTATGTTTCAATGTTTTTAGTATCTTTTCTGCACACATTTGATACTACAAGTTTTCAATACTAAAATGTGATACATAATGCCTGATTTCAGGCCCAGAGGTTTGCTTCACTTCATAGAAGTGATCTCTCTCTTTGCCCCTCACTCCAAATAGAAGCCTGGTAAACATTCACTAAAAAAATTTAGAAGTCGCTGTCCGCAGTTTCAGTCACAGTATCCTCCTACGGAAAGGTGGTGTTATAGAATACACCTAAAATTGCATCAGGCACTCATTGCCCAGCAGTATCATGAAGGGAAAGCCAGGTCACCAGGTATGCCACGATCTCACCACGTATGCCAGGATGTTGCTGGAGACATCCTGCTACTGCTTGGAGAAGCAGTAGCACTAACCACAGTTTTCTTCAAACTTGTCTGATTTACAGTTTTTGTAAGTATACTGCCTTATCTTGAAGATTACTGTACTAAATATTTATATATACCTAACATTTGCATACCATTTGGAATTGTGTAGGATGAGCGTGCAGGATGAGCCATCCTGGACACCTACTAGTAGACAGTTAATACCTTCAGCTGTATCCTGTTTGCTGGCATATCTTGCTATCCATGAGGCTCATGCATAATCACATCCTTCACAGTGAATGATGTTTTAAAACTGAAAGAGTATGCATGGTGTAATAAACCCACTTTATTCTCCTATGTGCCTGACTGACCTTCCAGAACAGCTTCTTTCTGAATGTAAAGGATTGCAGTCTACAAGTCTCAAAAAGTTTCCACGGAGTCTATAGCCTTCTGTTAACTATCTACTGTGAGTAAAAGCTCTTTCCCTAGTCCCACCCTTAAGGAGAAGAGAGTACACAACACTCATAGATGCTCATGGTTCAAAGGGAATGACAAAAGTCAGAGGGTCCACAAAAGCTTAAAAAGTTTTATTAATAAATTACGCATTTAGCATGGAAACAGGTATGTTAGTTTCTGACCTCCTAGTATAAGCACCTGGCGGCGGGTTTAGGATAAAGGGCTAGGGTGGAAAGGAAGGGAAAAAAGGAGATATGAATTAAAGAGGTGGGGGGGGGAGAGAGAGAGAGAGAAAGAAAGAAAGAAAGAAAAAAGGAAGAAAAAGAGTTCAGCAGTCCTGGCTCCAGCACTGATCAAGCTGATGTGGTGTCCAGGATCCTGTGGTGCATGTGCAGTCAGGCTTTGTGGAGTACCTGTTACATATGTTTTCCCCACCCTGGAGCTAAGTTTCTCGCTTTCTATGCAAATTAGTTATCATGCACGGTTCATTCCTTTCAGACCTTTCTGGAACTGGGTCAGAGGGCTTCATGGGTCTTGGTGGTCCTTATCCACCCCTAGAGTCCATGCCCACTCCGCAGCCTCATTCCTGCACTTGAGTAGTACTTTGCTTACCTGCAGGAGCCAGAGCAAGGATTTTGTCCTGGAAAAGTGCCGTGTGCTAGTTTGAAAGTAAGCCAGCAGGAGAAATGAACCCCACTCAATTACCTTAAGAGAGATTTCAGATCAGAGTTACAATTTACTAGAGAGATTACAATAAATGCAGTGGTACAAACGAAACTGGCTTAAACCCCCGAAGTCAGAGTACAATCTGGCACCCTGTTGGTCAGGGTGGTAGTCACAGTCCTATCAAGTGGTGTTTGCAGTCCTCTTGAGGTGAATAGTTGCAGTCTTGTCAAAAGCAGTCGTGCTGCGGAAGTTCTGGTCCTCCTCCAGATCCATGGAGTGGTGGTGTCTCAAACCCCCAAACCCAAAGATTATATAAATTTATGTTCAAGTGGGAATGCTCAGCACCAGCCCCAGAGCAGGGAGCTTTCACAATGGACGATGTAACACTGTGACTCATGGGATATTTTGGAAGTCCTTGATGATCAAAGCCATTGCAGCTGCCTATTCTGCTGGTGCCATTAAGCCCACTATGGCCCATTAGCAGAGATGACCCCCTCAGGAGGGATGTGACTGTGCTGGTTCTTCCCCGGAGGGAGTTGTCACAGCTGAGTCATTTGTGAAGACAAAAAAAACACTACCCTGCCTCATGGGGTTTGCCTCTTCTCCCTTATCTCATTTAACACCCAGCTTGTAGCCTCAGGTGTCAGATGTGCACTGGGCAGCTTCTGCGAATGACCCATCATTAACAGTTTGTCAGAAAATGACAGAAACATACACAGTTTGGTTACACTCACATAGTGCTAAACTGGCACTCTTCTCCTGTCACCAGGACTTGCTGCTCTACCACTGCATGGCCCCTTCTCCAGCCACATCTTGGTCTTTCTCTCAGTGTGTTATTACCAACAATCCTTGGCTGTTATTAGTAACAATCCTTGGTTGGCTCCACAGCTATCTGGCTATTTGTGCTTCAGACATACACATCAGCCCCTTATCTTCTGGGATTCAACCCCTAGATTTCCAGAAATGTCTATAAACCTGGGTACAGCAACTGTTTCTTCTGTGTTATCTTAACAATTGTGAAATGAACAATGGCACTGCAGTATAAATAAAACCCATTCTAGCATCATTTTTAAGTCTTTATTTTGATCTGCTTGCTTCTAATACAAATTATTTCATGGTAGGTAGTTAATTCACCCTCAAATTCTCCCCTAAAATCAGGAGATTCTTCCTATTTCACAGTGGAGAAATGCAGTGGGAGACTGAGCAAGTTCTTAGAAGTCAGTGTGTACAGCAAGGAAAAAAGAAAGAATCCAGACTTCTAAAACCTTAATCCAAATCATGAATCAGACTCATTCTTTGTTTCTGCTCACAACAGACATCCGCTGCAATCCTCTGGATTGTCATTGCATGGCCTTATTGCCTGGAAAAAGTAAATATCTTAAGAGATGGATGTTACACGATCTTTACTTGAAAAGAAATGTAGACTCAGTGAAATATTAACAAACCAGGCATCCAGTCTACCTTCATAATTTTCCTACCGCTACTGGGCACGGCATTAAAAATTTGCTGGTGCGTATTTTTTCTGTCATACACAAATTTCCTTCAACTAGTAGATGTTAAAAGTGATACATCTTCCTACACACTGCCTGCCAAAGGCGGGAGCTGTACCAGACAGTCGCTCCACTAGAGAAAGCAGTGCCAGCCTTATGTTTACTAGGATATGGAGGCAGCTCAGTCTGCAATGGCTACACAGTGTGTTGTGACTTGCTGGATAAATAGACCACTCAGCACAGCTGACAGTACAAAGCCAGCCTGTGTATAACCAACTGCAGCTGCACCTTTAACTGCAGCATGCATGGACTTCACGGCTAACAGACTGCAGACTGCAACCAATTTAAGGTCTGCTGTATCAGCAATCCCTTCCAGCTAGCAAACTTGTTCACTAGAATGATTTATCAGAAAGGTAAACAAAGAGAAAGAAAACATTGTTGACAATCATCCATTTAAAAATGTGAACAAATGTTGCAGAACAGTTTGCTCCCGTGTTTACCATGTGCTGAGCAGGACCATCAAATTAATTTGAAGATTAAATGTTCTGGAAAGCTTTGCCAGTCAGGCATAATCCTTAATGTAGCTGCAGGGAATGGACCAGTTTCAGTGTTCTCCAGCTCTTCTGAAAAATATACTTATGTTTCATGGTCTGCCTAAGCCACTTCTGACAGCAAAATACCATCTTTAAGGCTCTGATTCACAAGCTAGTGAAAGGGATTGGGAACCTCCCCATTGACCTCAATGGATTTTGGTTCACAGCTTGAATTGTTCCAATGCAACCCAGTCTGGTCTGAAGCACCCCAAGCAGTACACTTTTCCAGAGATTTGTGTTATTCTGGGATGATAAAGTATCCTTTAGGTGAAGGAAGGCCTTCACCTTTCTATGAAGATCCTAAGATATTTCTTGCTCTAGACTGATCACGTCCTCCCTGAAATTTGCTGTAGAGACTGACACATCATGTAAGAAAGCTCTTTGATTGCCATCTTTATAAGAACTCTTAAAACATTCAGTTGCCTTCCAGTCACCAGCCAGGCTGAGCACATCTCAAAACTAGATCACTAAGATATATTCCGTAAAGCTGATAAATTGACAATGCAAGGACTTTTTTGGGGAAGGAGATCTACATGAAAAATCTATGATTACTTCTTGATTTGTCCTCCACCTCAACGTCGTAAAGGATTTTCTGTCTTGCCAACATAAAAAATCATGATGGCAAATAAACTCATCTCTAGACCTAAACTAAGAACCAGTGTACCTCTCCCTTTCCCAATATTTCCAGGGAACTTCATAATTACAAGTTTCTCCTCCATAAATTTTACTTTATTTTTACTTTTCCTAATTGCTGTATTGTACAAGGCATATTAACACATAAAAGAATTTGTCAAAATACCTTTTAGAAAAAATGTTTAGCTGTAAATCTCTCTGAAAACTTCTAGACCTTTTACCAGAAAGCAATTAGCCTTATCGTGATATCTCTGACAGACTATGGATTCAGTGCCTCCACAGCACAAATTTTCCCTTATCTTACCACTTCAGCTTTTCTTTATACAGTGAGAAGATCCATTCACTCTAAATGGGTGTAACAAGACTGCCACTTTCTACTCACCTCACAGCACATACTGTTTGAGGAAGTTGTGTACCAAATAAAATGCAGCAAGAGCAAGGAAACAGGCAGACGCAAAAAAACTCAGTTGTAAATATTATATTATGTCCTCTCACTGAATCACCCTGTCTCATCACCCAGTGAACATCTTTCATGCCACCACTTCATAAAGCAGAAAGTATTGTTGCTGTTGTCTGTCTTAAACTCTTAGCAACTTGCATGTAGTTTTAGAATAATTATAATTATTTCTTTTAAATATAAAGGTCTTTTAGAACATAAGTCACTGGCACATAACAGTGCTTGAAAAGAGAGCGAACTGTGGTCTAAAAGATTTCCTTGGGGACTAAATAGCAATGGCAAATAAATACAAAACCAAGAGGACATGTTGGATTGCAGATTTTTGGATAGTACATCCAAAACAACGGAAAGATCAGGAATAAGGCAAAAGAGACATCTCCATGTAGACTGAGGAAAAGCCAAGTGAAGTTTTGAACTGAAGGCTGGATGAAAGATTTTTTATGGCTGGAAGCAAGAAAATGGTCCCCTGTAATTTCATGATTGTGGCTCCACAATGGTGAATGACATAAACTTTTCACTTAAGTAAACATGGTTCCAGCATTTATTCCTCCCCCACCTCTAGGAAAAGCAATGAGGAGTGCTGAACTTCGAGCTCAATTCAAAAATGGTATGGAGAAAGAGAAACTGGTTTCCTTCTGAGTTCCAGAAAAATAGGCTCCATGTCTTCCCATTTTCCATGTGTTTAGCACCAACATACTTTCAACGTCTGGAAATCTCATCCAAACCAGATACGGACCATCTTCAAAACTGATTTGAATAGTTCACAAAGCATGAGGGGCTTTGTTTTATGGTATCTAATAAAATCATAAGCATACTTTTTGCATGTTATTTCATATATCCTCAGAAATACATACATACTAAGATAACTGAGACACTAGTGTGCTCTGCTTCTAGAAAAATCAATTCTTTAGCTGCATGGTGGAGCTATTTTTCAAGGAAGAAACAGGGAAAATTAAGTCATTAAACATTCAAGGCTAGGAAAAAAAACTTAAAGGTAACATACATTTCGACAGCATCCTTTTAAGTAATTTTTGTGCTTTTCCTTGAACTACTTCATCAGTTATTTATAAGCCATATCACAAAAATTGTAAACCATAAGAAAGAGCAGTTTACAAGCAACGAAATCTGTATTAACATCTGAAAAAGTGTGTTTTCTAAAATGTCAAGACAAAATAATAAGCAATGCATTCTTTTCAGACTTCCTGCTCTTCCTTCACCTTCCCCACTACCAGCATTGATATAAGGAAAGAAACATTCCCAGAAAATTTTCATTACAAGCCTAGTTCTTCAAAGTGCTGATTGTCCTCTGATTCTTAGGTTGATTCTCTGTGTTGTCCCTTACCACACAAAAGAGCAGATGTTTTGCATGCATACAAAGAGAAAACCCATTTTCTTGTGGGTTTTTTTGGCTTTAAGGGACCTGCAATCTCTTGCACCTGCCAAAGTCAATGCAGCCCCACAGCTGCATGTCTGTCTGCAGTATCAGATAGAAATCCATCTGCATTAAAGGAGACGTGACAGCAACTATGAATCCGCCACAGAACTAATCTGTGATAACATGGAGTGATTGTGTTTTGAGCTTGGAGGATGTTTCATCAGCTTTAACTACTCATTTACTACTGCCCTTGTTGTCAGAAGACGTAACACTGTGTTTCAAGGTGTATTGCACCCTGCTCACAGATGCCGATTATTGCTGCATTTTTTGTATAAATGAACCAAAGTATTAGATGTTATTTTTTACAGACCTTCGGCCTTAATAAGGAAGTTTTTTGAGTAATATTTTACTGAGCCAGAATAGTTACATGCTAAAGTGAGACTTGCTTCCTTTGTCTTTCCAGTTGTAGGAAAAAAAAAAAAAAGAAAAAGGAAGGAACTAGTTATTTGTCTTTAGTGAGACTGGCATTGCAAAACCCTGTCTTGTTCGTGCTACTTGGACAGTTTAAGCCAGAAGACTGGTGCCTAGCTCTATTGTAAGCCTGTGAATCTCATGATCAAGTACAAAGCTGACAACATGAGTCAGAAGACAAAGCCAGCTGCTTGACTGGTTGAAGAAAGTGTTTGAAGCAGAAGAGTGCCTTGTAGCAGAGCGGTGCCTTGGCAGGCTGTAAAACATGTAGTGATCCCCTGCTACACAGCTAACAGAGTAACAAAAGCGGTAGGGAAGTAGGTCCCTGGTTTAGAAATACAAATTATTCAGCATCATGTCTCTGCTGAGCTACTGCTAATACCAAGTTTGCAGCATAATGTTGTTTTATGCACCAAGAAAATCCCTAAGGGATTCCCCCACCCTCATATTTTAGGAGCACAAAATGCTTACATGGATTGCCCCATGCAGAGAGCATTTATTCCGTTGCAGCATATGGCTATCTAGTGTGAGGACATGAAACAGAAATGGGCTTCACCTTTCTGTGAAGTAATTGCAGTGAGTAATATTTTTTCATTAGATGCTGAAGAATTGCTGTCATCAGAGGGCTGGAGGGCTGGATGGGCTTATGAGGGCAGGCTGAAAGAATGGAGGTTGTTCAGCCTGGAGAAGAGAAGGTTTTGGGGGAAACCTTCTTGCAGCCTTTCAGCCCAAAGACAGCCTATACAAGAGAGCTGGAGAGGGACTTCTCACAGGAGCGTGTAGGGACAGGACGAGGGGGGATGGATTCAAACTGAAAGAAGGTTGGTTTAGATTAGAATAAATTCTTTACTGTGACGGTGATGAGACACTGCAACAGGTTTACCAGAGAAGCTGTGGATACCCCAGTTCTGGCAGTGTTTAAGGCCAGATTGGATGGGGTTCTGAGCAACCTGGTCTAGTGAAAGGTGTCCTTGTCCAAAGCAGGAGGGTTGGACTAGACGATCTTTAATGTCCCTTCCAACCCAAACCACTCTGTGATTCTATGACTCTATGATCTGGGGAATTACAGAAGTCTGTCAGCTTGACCTCAATGCCAGGGAAGGTCATGGAGCAGCTCATCCTGAGCGACATCACACGACACATACAGGATAACAAAGATACAGGATAACCAGGGAACCAGGCCCAGCCAGCAGGAGTCTGTAAAAGGCAGGTCCTGCTTGACCGACAAGATCTCTTTCTGTGGCAGGATGACCAGCCTAGTGGATGAAGAAAAGGTTATGGATGTTTCTACCTGGACTTTATTAATGCATATGAGACTGTTTCCCACAGCATTCTCCTGGCTGGCTGCTCATGGTTTTGACAGATGTCCTATTCACTGGGTAAAAAAACCGCCTGTACAGGTGGGCTCAGAGAGTGGTGGTGGATGGAGTTACATCCAGCTGGTGGCCGGTCACCAGTGGTGTTCCCCAGGGCTCAGTACTGGGGCCAGTTCTGCTTAATGTCTTCATCAATGACCTGTACAAGGGGATTGAGTGCCCCCTCAGTCAGTTTGCAGATGACACCAAGATGGGTGGGAGTGTTAACCTGCTGGAGGGCAGGAAGGCTCTGCAGAGGTGTCTGGACACGATGGGCCAAGGCCAGTGGTGTGAGGTTCAACAAGGTCCAGTGCCGGCTCCTGCCCTTTGTCCACAACAACCCCGGGCAGCTCCACAGGCTGGGGCAGAGGGGCTGCAAAGCTGCCCACAGGAAAAGGACCTGGGCGTGCTGGTGACAGCAGCTGAACATGAGCCAGGGTGTGCCCAGGTGGCCAAGAAGGCCAATGGCATCCTGGCCTGTATCAGCAACAGTGTGGCCAGCAGGACCAGGGCAGGGATTGTCCCCCTGTACTCAGCACTGGTGGGGCCACACCTCAAATCCTGTGTTCAGTTTTGGGCCTCTCTCTCACAGAAGGACATGGAGGTGCTGGAGCTGGTGAAGGGTCAGGAGCACAAGTTTTATGAGGAGCACCTGAGAGAGTTGTTTAGCCTGGAGAAAAGGAGGTTGATGGGGGACCTCATTGATCTCTGAAAGGAGGTTGTAGAGAGGTGGGTGTCGGTCTCTTCTCCCAAGGAACAAGTAATAGGACAAGAGGAAACAGCCTCATGTTGTAGCAGGGAAGGTTTAGATTTGATATTAGGAAAATTTCTTCACTGAAAGGGTTACTAAGCACTAGATTAGACTGTCCAAGGAAGTCATCATCCCTTGAAGTGTTTAAAAGTTGTAAATATGGTTTAGTGGTGCACGGTTAATAGCTGAACTCAATGATCTTAAGAGTCTTTTCTGACTTCAGTTATTCTGTGAATTTATGATTCTAAGATTCTATCTATTGAAATACAAAAGACAAAGCTACAACAAGGGAAAGCTGGTGTGAAACTAAAACTAAGTTCCTAGGAAAGTCAAAAGACAAAGTTAGGTCAACACTGGAAAATATGAAACTCATTTTTTCCCTGTGTCCACTACTTCACATCAGTATATCTGTGAGATACGCCGTGCTGAACAACCCATAGTGCATATAAAACTTATTTTTAATTAAGTGTGTTTCTGATAGGTATGGAAACAACATCTGACATCAAAAGCATCAGCCTTGAGGGTACAATGCTACAAAAAATGCATATTCGCAACTAGAGAAATTATTTCACTATCCTGTTATATTCCAAGCAGTCAGCTGTACCTAAAAGATGAATTTTCCACTTGGCTAAATATGGCAATATGTTCTCAAAACTCATTGTATCTCACATCTAATGTGCATGGAAGCACAGCTGTATTGCAGCAATTCTTTCTGTGGAACTTTTCACAAACTGCTTGAAATCATATAGATTTAATATGATAGCTTAGTTGCCATTAGGCAAAACATTGGGATAGGAGTGGAGTGGCAGCACTACCCTTCACAGACACCTTTGGGCTGAGCAGTTCAGCACTGCTGAAGAATTTCCAGTTCAAAGATCTGAGAGACCAGTTTTTGACAGCCTAAAATATTTGGGGGAATATCTGGTCTCAGGGATTAGAAATTGTCTGGCCTCATACTACTCTGTAACTCAAATGAATGGTGGGAAAGGGATGATGATCCTACAGAAGTTTGGTTTAACTCACATCTGACATAAAGTCCTGCAACACAAGGCCAGAACAGTAGTACCTGCAAGACACACTGTGTCCAGACTAACAAGAGCAAGTTCTTCCGTCAAGCCACAGCTGTGCCTTGCCCCTTTCATGTTCCTTTCACTTTTCTGTTTGTCTTAAATTCAGAATTTGTGCTTCAAAGTACATCAACAGTACATACTAGCTTTCATAAGTACCCTCTTCTTCCCATGGCACTTAATGTTACAATCCCTTCTCTCCTTTCTTCTCGCACAGCAAATCTCAGTAACAAATCAACTGGGTTAGTTGCAGGTGTAACAATAAACATCAGTGCATCTTTAGGGTACTGAAACTAAACTAATCTAAGTATGATAGAAAAAACAAACCCACTGATATTTCAAGCAGATGTTTAACAAGAAAGAGGGATAAGCTTATGACCTCATCTTCTTTGAACCTGTCTTCAAATGATCTTGTTTCTCTAGCTTGTTCGTATACAAGATAGTCACTTGGGAATGATGTAGCAAACTCAGCCATGATTACTGCAATTCCAGAGGGAGTCAGATGGACAGCTTCTATTAGCAATCACTAGATAGCTCAAAGGAAAAGCAATAGTGCCCCAACCTGCCCCAAATCATCCATAAAACCTAGGCTTATTAGGAGCTCCAAGCAAACAGGAAAAAAGTATGTGAAGCCAGTATTTTAAATCATCAGTGTTCTGGGAAATATCTTCTTCTCGAACAGGAACAGATCTTCTTATTAAAATAAACTGTATTGTTGTAAAATCAAACATTGGTCCTCTAAGCCAAAGGACTCTCCAGGAGTGTTAGCAGGTTGCTGCTAAGTCAACAGAAAGTTGTGCCAATTTCTTCACAGCATCTTGGGCAGACTGGTAACCCTTGAACAGAGGCTAATATAAAATCACTGTTCCAAATGTCAGAGTTGATGTATGAGCAGAAATTCTTCTGTGCTTAGTGAAGAAACTAAAGAACATCAACTGACTGTAAAATGATTATTGATTGTAAGCTTTTAGCACAGGACAATTTAACACCAAATCCCATCTTTCATTCATGGGCTTCAAGGAGTTCTACTGAAAGAAGGGGAACAACCGGTCATCACCACATGTTCATAATGTTTCTGTTAGAATCTACCAACCAGCATCACCAAAAGCCCTTCCAGCTCCATATTGCAGAGAGCAAAAAGAAAGATCTTCTGAAGCCATGTTGATACAAAGAGTCATTCTCTGCTTCCATTTAAGCTGACAGCAGGACTTCCACTCTGATTGTTGTGAATAGGTTAAGATACTACCCAGGGAACCTCCCTGACCAGAGATGGGTGGCACTGGTGGGTGCTGAGCAGCTACTTTTCCCCACACCAGGACTGTCCTGCATATCTTCTCATAAACCAAAAGTTCAAAACAATTCAGTGACTTACGAAGTTTCCAAATACAGAACTATTTTAAAATATGGCATGTACATCTGCCAAAAGTTCAACTCACTGATTCAAACATCATGCTTACTTTCAGAATACTAGCAGTGTCAGGTAATTGTATGGCTGAAAGTTATGCATAAGTTTCACAATCAGATGTTCCCAGGCAGTTCAAAGTTTCAACTTGTTGCCTAGCTTGTTCTCTAGCTTGTTCACCAGTTCCGGGGACAAGCTCACTATCTCAACAACAAACCTGTTATTCTTCATACATAACCGGGAAAAAGAGTGTTTGAACTTCTTAGCTTGTAACACCTCTTTTAAGAAAGAGCGTGCTCAGTGTTTGAAGACTGTTAGTAAATGTAGCTTGATTGCTAGGAAACCACATTGCATTAAAATTCTAAATAACATCCCCAGGCTGCTTTTAGTGTCTAATCTGCAATTTCTATTATTTAATGTCTGTGTTAGCATACCCATCAGGCACTGATCTCATCCATTGTCAAAAACAGGGCAAAGCTTATCTTGTTCTTGGATGAGTGGTTCTCCAGAAGAACAAAACAGAGAACTTCACAAGACAGCAATCTCTCAGGAGACAGCGTTCTACTAAGAAAATTTATTCTATTATCAAATGTAGTAAGTCTATGGCTACTGAACTCCTTGACATGACAAAATAGAAAAACATCCAGTTTATGACCAAGATAGCATACTGATAATTAAATTACATACTTAGAAATTACATAGCCACCTTAAGAACAAAAACTGAGTAAGGCTCATAGAATGGAACCTAATATGGTCCTAATAACTGGACATTTAATATTTAAAAAAAGAAATCCTCAAGGTTTGAGCTATGCAATAACATTCTTTCCCAGGAGACTGAAGGCAGATGCACATAAAGCAGAAGCATTCTGCTGACTGGAGTTTCTTCTGCCTCATTATCACCCTCTTATTTCAGGTTAGCTGAACTATAGGTAATCTAAGACAATCTCCATCAGAGACTGAGATGTTAAAGAGAAAACATCTTAACCAGGTCAGAGACCTAACAGCAAAACCTCTCTTGGTTCTCCTGCTCTGTTTCCAGAGCATGACACAGCCTTAGATCCAATCACTACTTGCTTTAGCTTGCTCTGAAGCCAGGCAATTCGTGTATGCCACAGCAAAATGAAGCCCAGATGGATAGAAAGTGTTAATTTATTTATGTTGACAGTTTACATTTTGTATGTTACAAAGTAGTAGTCTTTTAATATGAGAATTCACATCCTCTGGGGAATAGTACAAGTCCTGGTAAACAGGCTGTGATAAGGAAGGGTCACGCTGTTTAAGGTAAGGTCAGGACTATTATTAACATTTTTGAACACAGCTGAAGTTCAAAGTTCCTTACAAAATTAAATCCTACTATATCCATCTTTCTTCACTCTCTCTGGTCTGATTACCTCTTTCCCTTCAAACAGTTCTCTTTAAAGCAGCTGCAGATCCAAATATTAGTTTTGCTTTGCATTGCACGTGAAGGGTGCATCCTTCTGGGTTTAATATACTAAGAAAATTATTTATGCAAACCTGAAGCAAAAAGTAGCAGAGCACTGATTTAGTTCTTTGCTCAGCTTCTCAGCAATGCTCAGGGTCTGTGTCATGTATTTTCTTTCCAATCTGACTTTATTAAACATTTCCAAAGTTTTAAGAAATCAGTTAGGTTTTTACTCAACAAAAGTCAGCTTTGTTCCAGGCACTGGCACTTTAAAACAACACACAACATTCTAAGTGAAAAAATATAAGGTTTCAAAACAAAGCATGTGGCATGAATATTAGCATCTGTTTCATGACTGGCCCTTACTATATTTATACAAAACAGCAGCACGTCCTTGAGATGTTTTAGGAACACAAGACAAGGGCTTCACTGCCCACATTCCTCTTCAAAAGCACAAAGATTACAAGGTTTAGATTCAACATGTAATGCCAGCTTTTATTCTGTAAGAAGACAACTGCAGGGCTAGAAGCTGTACACGGCAGTCAGCCCACTGTTCTGTTGCTACAGAAAATTCCCTATCTAATCCTAGACCTAAGCAGTCTAACCTAAAAAGAGATGGAGTAATGAGTAGGTCCTGCTTTCTGTGTGCAAGGCAGAGATGTGGCATTTGTCAAAACTCACAATCAGACAGTGTCAAAGCTGACTGCACACTCAAGAAGTCCTAGCCCAGTACATGGCCACAAGATTCCTTCTTTGCAGGAAAGGAAGAGCCACTAGGAAAATGCCTTCCTTCGGATTAGGGTATGTAGTAGCATAGTCTTCACTGAAACATGATCTCTGCATTTACAGGCTATGTGCTTCAAAGGCAATCCAAAAAACCCCACAAAATTAGAAAGGTAATTTGCCCACCTGACTTGAAATACTGATTTTATTAATTGCTTTTATTTGAATGCTTAGAGCCTTCTAGCCAGTAACCACCTCCACAGCTATTATTTGGACAGCAAGTGAACATGACGTTGCTTATTTGCCGAATGTTCTTGTAGTGAAGGTCATTCTGTAGCTGGAAATAATGTGCAAAAAAGGGCTAAAAGAATGTTCATCCTCCTGCTTTCCTCTATGTAGAAAAATTTATGGAGACATAAAGCAGTCATCTAAGATAGCAGTTGCTTGCAACAGGGCAGACAAAGGGAAAACTGTTTTCCTGAATCAGTGTTATTAAAAAAAAATAGTTGTTAGCAAAGTCTATCAGAGCTAACTTACTCTGATTCCCAACTGCCAATCAACGCACAAGAATGACACATTTCAAAATCCATGATTAAACCAAAGTCCAAACTCTTGCCACATCCGATACTTTGTTAATTCAAGATATTGCAGTATGCCTGCTCTTCAGCCCACCACCCTGAGAGTCATCTCCGCCCTGGATATAAAAAGTAGAGCAGTTAAACACTAGCAATCATGTGCAAGTTTAATGCCTGAGCTATCAAACCGCACAGATGGGTTTAGACCATGGAGGACTGAGTCGTGATACAATTCTTTCAGTGCAGCAGAACAGGGAGATTAAGTGTTTAAGGAAAAAGGGATAAAGACGCTGAATTTTTCACCATTCCCCCCCCCCCCCGCCCAGAGGTACTCTAGTGTTATGAGTTGCTGACATACATAAGGGTTAGGACTGCATATAACATAAGATTAAATTAATTGAACTCAGATGTTTGTAAAACCACGAAGGTGTACTCTGCTGGCAGATAACATGTACACTTCCCATGACTTTCAACATGTTCAGAAAACCATATTGTTCTGGACCATTACTCTTCCCTGTAAGTGACATTTACAAAACAGTTGCTGTTGTAGCTGTTGCAGAGTCTGCAACATTTAAATGGTGGTTAAAGCAAGTAGCTTTCCCAGATAAAGTACATTACAAGTCTCATGGTTTATTTCTAGTCTTGATTTAAGCACTTGAAATTGCTTGGTTACATTTAAGGATTGTGTGTAGGTATCATGATAAGTAAATACCTATTCTGTTCCTGCTGAGAATCTAGATATATTTGGATATACCAAGTATCACTGGAAATTTCCCTTCACTTAAGAGGAACATAAATGGTTCTAGGTCTGACTATAGTTCCACAAAAGATGAGCAATTTTTGCAGAGTATTTTGGTTATGTCACCTTCCAGTTTTACCTTCCTGATAGCATTCTCCTTTCAGGATTGTTTGATATTGTATGTATCGTTATAAATCTGACAAAATATGTGTCAAGGAAAATGCAGGACCTTATGTTGTCAGTGCAGCAGGGTTGTGACAGGAAGGTTTTAAGCCTACCTCCTTTCACTACATCTGTGTCGAGTCCATTCCAGAAAAAGAGAGAGTCCCTGTAGTCTCTGCACACTCTTGCTTGTGTTTGTTCTTTTGGCTGTCAAATTAATGACTGTGAACTATCTTTTGACTCTTGTCATAGGAGGCTGGCCAGAGGACAGATCCCTAAGAGGAATCCTGGGGTTTGCCTAGAGCAGGGAGGTTTAGAGTACAGAACCCACAATGCTATTTTAAAAGCAACAGAAGTGCCGCAGGACAAGAAAGGCATTTGTATGCAGTATAATATCTTCTTTTTATCTGAAAAAAACCCCTCACCCAAACTCTTGTGTGCTTTGCATCAAAGCATGCAAGATTCTCTCTTACTGTGGACATGTATAATCTTACAGACAGATCTGAAAAACTGTGGCAAAACTGATTCAATATGACGAGATAAAATGAGAAGAGGGGAGAATACCCATAGCAATGAAGTCCAATGAGTTTTAGTGGGGTGTCTGAACAAGGGGAATACATCAACAGTACTGTCTGGTTCTGAAGGACAGTGGTTGATATATGTACAAATAAAGCCTGCTTAGACTACAGGGCTTTTATTCTGGGCACCAGAAGAAAGTATTTAAAACTATCTTCTACAAAAACAAAGAAAGAAAGAAACAAAAAAAAAAACAGACCAAGAATTTTACCATCTTAAAAAAAGCCTGCAAAGCAGTGTGTGCGCAATGCTACAAATTACCCCTGAGCACAGCTGACCTGATGATTATAAAGGCAGGCAAGAGAGGACATCTGCTTTTCTCCTGGCATCAGTGTTTCCAGGCCAGGGCTATATAAGAACCACAGTTTTTCACAACAAGGTTAGACAAGTTGGACCTTGACAGAAGTGCACAGTACAGAGTGTAAGGACACACAGAGTTTTTATCTCTGCACAAAGGCTTTCAAACAGCCAGTCTGAGCAGAAAAGCCTTGTGCATTGTGCAACATTTCAGCTGAGGCAGAGGAAATACCTGAGACCTGATTTGGAGACCTCACTCCCACTTCCAAAAAGAAAACATATAAATTGTTGAGGACAACCAAAATCAGCCACAGGCTTTCAAAGCTGGAGCTGAACCTACATCTCTTCACATCCGCAACAGTATTCTGAATGTGGGAAAAGCGTGTGGGTACCTGTTTTTCCACAGACTCTCTGCTTTACTGCATAAATGACATGGGTCAGTGACTTACAAGTCATATGACTCCATGCCCACCCAAGGGTCTTTTTCAAAGCTGAAATAACCAGGCTGAACATAAAAAGATGCAATATAAATGCAAAGTATATGTGTGGGGAGTGGGTAGTAAAGATGGGAACAAAAGACATTTATCTAGGAATCTTTTTACACACAAGTTGCTGTTTTTTGGAATGACTATTTTTGTATTACAGTTTACCTGCCACAGTAGACTCCCAAGAATAGCACTGGAGTAATATCTGTAGATGTAACGTTCTATACAACAACATCATCATTATTATTATTATTATTATTATTATTATTACTATTATCATTATCATTACTAGTAGGAGTAGGAGTAGTAGTATTGGTGGTGGTGGTAGTAGTAGTAGTAGTAGTAGTAGTAGTAGTAGTAGTAGTACCTTGGAAAAGGTTATTACAGCAAAGATTGCTTTTGGCCCAGATGCAGAGAAACACTATTCTTTGCCCTGCAAATAATGCAGCATTTCACTTGTCTGTAGGACAAAGCAGACATAACACTGCCAACCCATAGAAGCCCAGTTCTGCCACTGAAGAGTTGACCAGTTCTCAGAACACAGTATTTCCCTGGACAAATTTTAAAGAAGCCATCCTGAACAAGCATCTGCCTAAGAAACTAGGGTGCAAAATATCCTGTTGAGAGTTATTTTGTCTTTAAAGTACTATTCAGAGAGATGAAAAGAGGAATAAATTTCAGCCCTTTTGGTAATGAAACTTCTTCAAATTAATAGTCAACTGCTTTGGAAGAAACCTACCAGACTAGACAAGGTGCTTTTGTAGCAAAGATCACTTCCCAGATTGTCTCTGGTAGTTCCAGTCATAACTGAATTTCAAATGCTTCACACTTAGAAAAACGGCGTTGCTTTCTAGAGTTGCTGGAAAACATAAAGAGACAAGTCTTGCAGTCATCTGGCAGTGTGGCCAGAAAGACCAGTTTTCACTTTGACCTCTGGCAAACACAGACTTTTTTTGCAAAATAACATGCACACGGCACACACTGAAGAGTCAAAATCAAGGTCTTGCATGCAACAAATGGTGTTAGAACACTGCAACAATCAAGTAGCAAATCTCAACATGAGACCCTAAAGAGGGTAGGCATGAAACAAAACTGAAACAGAAGTGATTTTACTGTCTTGTATCCATTTGCTTACAATGCACAAGACGTTCATATCAGAGTGGCCTGCCCAGCAGTAAGGCACTGAAGTGCCTGCATCTTGTATCTCAGTGTCCACCAAAAACTTCTTAAGAGGACACGAAGTATGAGGGATGTTCACTACTGAGTCCTCCTCCTGTGCCCTGGATTACTCTGAGTTTGGAGATGTCAGTCTTTGGTCTGATCTTCTGTACTCATTGCAAGCTGATAATCCCTCTCTCCAAACATTCCACCTCTGTGAATCTTTATGATATGTTCACCATATTTCGTGTTTATCTGATTCTCTTATGGTTCCCACTCTGTTTTTCTCTGGTTTGCCATGCTCTTTAAATATCTTAGGTCTTCCTTCTTCTAGCCTGCCATCACCACACTGTGTTTCCTGAAAAACTGTACATACTGATGATGGCCACACAGTGACATGGTAATAGAGGTGCCATGGGACAAGATACGGCATTAGTATGGCCCTTCTCCAGCTGTTCCTTCCTTCTGCTGCTCCCAGACCCACACATGCCATTCACATCAGTCCTAGCATTTCTACCACAAGAGTCACACACATTAGTCTCAGTAGAGCTACCAACATCAAAGTGCCTGGGAGGGAAGAAAGACTTTTTACTTGCTAAAGAATTTTGAAAGCCTGGTTTTGGCACGCTCCAAAATTTTTAAGCTTGACTGAAACATGTGCCTTGATTCCCTGCTGTGTAAATAAAGATAATGACCAGTTTATCATCTGCCTCTGTTCACTGTAAATGCTTGGGAATACAGATTGTCTTAGTCGTGTGTGATACGGTGCTGAGCACAAGGTAGCACCAATTTTAACAGGTATGTCTCAGTGTTACAGTCATAATGAGCCCTTGCAGGGAGGCAGGAACACCTTCGCAGTGGAGACGCACAAACCACAGAGATACAATAATTCTGCTTCAAGGGACTACTTCTACCATAAATGGTTTTGTATGTTGATATTCACAAACCGTCATTACAGTTCCTGTGCAAATACAGCTTGCTATCCTGGTATTTTTTCTTAAGTACAGAAGCAGCAATTACCAGTTTATGAAGTTTCTTGATTTCTTGTGCCATTTCTCACTCTATGTGCAAGCTAAGATATTTGAAGCAGGACGGGGTTTTTTTCCCTCTCCCCTTTTAACTGAATATAGAGTTAAGCGTTTGAAACAAGCAAAGGGACAGGTCTTCTATATTGTCCTCATTGCACACTTCATTCTTGACTTCAATGAGCGGCTTTCAAAGCATCAAGGCAGCACTTGTGTTCTCTGCACTCGGGCCTTGAATTCTGCCCGTGGATTAATCTCCATGGTGGTCATCCTACTCACAAGCCATTTGGTCACCAGAAATAGGCTAACAGTACCTGATCATTCTCTCTGGCTACTGAAAAGCTGTCATCAGCAATGACATTCTACCACTGTCAATAGAGGCTGGAGATGAATCATTGGATGGTGGGGCTATGCCAGGTTCAATCCCATTACTCACTAGCTCCCATTAAGGACAAGTCAGAGCTCACCAGAGATATATGGTCATCTGCACCTCACTGGCTTTCACCCACAGTTCAGGTGCAGAGGGAACAGAGGAAGCAGAGAGAGGAAGAGAAACCAAACACAGAAAAATGTTTAAAAAGCCAGGTTGTTTTTTTTTTACAGGATGCCTAATATATTAAAACTTCCAATACTGTTCTGTATTCCTAAATTTTTACTGTATTAGAGCATTTTTCTTCACTTAAGCCCATTCTCCTGCGACATTCAGCTCTAATTTTAAGGTTTAGATATATGAAGTGACATAATTTTAACCATGTTTTATCCATAGGATTCATGTGGATACAGTAGATGTGAACCATTCCAATACGTTAGTTTAAAGGGCTGCAAAAGCCATTTTGAGCACCTGATCTGTAACATTGACTCAGATGGTTATTCCAGGATAAGTATCCCAGAGAAGCTCTCAATAGGTAAAATCAGTTTCATAAAGTTATACTGGGTTATGCTGTCAAAATGTCACCACACCACTGAAAAACTGGTAAGTATCAGAATCACAGTGCTTAAGCTTCAGAGGGTAACCAGGAACTTGAGTGGGAAATAGAGTATTTGCTGACCCACCACATTGTTGAATATGTCTGTCTTAATTTGAATTATATTTGTAGCTCCATATTAGGTATTTACTACAGTGCACCAACACAAGAACACTGCTTTTATGCAGCCAGAAGTAAATGCTGAGAATCTTTCTCTTGCTTTGTTCTACTTAGAACTGTTCACAAAAGTTCAGACTTCGATTAGCATTTGCATATAGGAGACTCTCTGTAGCTTTGTTGAAGTTCCACAGCTTGGCATGCTCTTATTAAACCTTCTAGGGAGGAGGTCTAGCTTGTATCTGCATGAGCGAGTAGGTGCAAAAAACGGATATGAAGAAACAGTGATGAATATTGCACAAAAGCATTGACATGGTTTGCTTATCCTCTTTTCAATATCTGGGAGCATATCCTACTTGAGGCTGTGACAATTAACCATTGGAAGATCTGAACAAAAGCCATTCAAGTGCCCTTATGCACACATAGCATATTCAGTGTGTCAGTATAAGGCATGGAGATTATGTATAGCTTATTTATAGATACTCTAAACTATAGAATTTTACAGGCTTGCAAAAGTGCATGCATTCTTCTTAACATGAGAATTAAATTTGTTTCCAAAGTTATCAAAAGATATTTTCACATGCAAAGCTGACTTCACATACAACCTTTTGTACAGAGATACCCCAAATCTTCTCTATTTATGTATTTGTAATCATAATGTTGATGTGTTGACAATATTTGCCTATACGAACACGCAAAATCACAGTTTAGGAAGAAAACTCAGTCATGCCATCCTATATTCAGAGCAGCTTCCATAATGTTTTGCCATAGAGATTTATTTCATTTTGTCTATATTTCATTAGATTATTCACACTATTTTACAGAAATTTTGTCTGGGCTAGTAAAGATTTTCTTTACTTTTTTTTTAACTTGCGAAAACTATTTCTTTCATCAACTTAAACTGTTGTATAGAGCTTTCATTGGTCCGTTTATTTAAGATGTGTAAAAGTAGTACTTTATACAATTGCTTTTAAGAAAAAACACTTTGTGTTTTCTCAGGTATTCTAGGGTCAATTCCCCATGAATGCTAAAGTGTCCTTACACTGCCTGGAACAATTCAAGAATCCTACAAAGACATTGGAATTAGATCCATGTATACTTCATTTTTTCCAGTTACACCAGTACAGAATTGTAGGTTTAGTATATCTGGGTGTTTCTGTGGTGAAGTGATCAAGCAGTGCAGCTGAAACACAGCAGATCCTTCCACACATTTACTACACAATTGACAAGCCTATTGAAAACCAAAAAGCAGTTGGGTTTGAGTGATCTTTTTCATCACTGCCTACTCTGCCAATGTCTTTGGACACCTGTTAGCAGCAAGAATCAGATTCAGCCCATTTTATAGCAATCATCTACAGAATCCGACAATGTGCTTGCACAATGGAAGTTGCTGGTGATGGATTTTTCTGTTCTTGCCCCATTTGATTGAATTAAACTCAACCTTTCTTTACAAGAATCAATGCAGTATTTGACTTAATTGATCTCTCTTGATAAATATGCACACAAGGAGTACAGTGCGCTTTTAATAGCTCTGGTTCAATTTCCAGATTGTGTCAGAAATGCATCCGTCTTTTATAACACCATGTTTACTGTCCAGAACACAAAGAAATTGAATTATAAACAGCTGAATCAATGCCAATCTCTGCTAAGCTGCTCATAGGTAGCATAACTTTAATAACAAAATATCTCCCAGTGTGGTTTCAAAGGATGAAAATCACATCCTACACTGTTCAGTCATGGGCTGTCTCAACTTCCCTTACCTAAGCACTTGAATGCAACAGTTTTACTGTGTTTTGATGAGGGGCTGTACTTACACCTGCCCTCAGGTGTAAAGAGAAAAGTAACACCACACAGCATAAGCAACGTACCCATTAATTGTTCCTTCTTTAGCTTCAGTTTTCACCCTGGCCTATTTTCAAGGTCCTGTTTTTTTCTCATTTATGCTTTTGGCACTGTTAATGTGGCCAACTTTTTCTAAAGGAGTATTATTGAAAGGGATGAGTCCTAATATATTTTATAGTGAGGAGTCGGTCTACCAGATCCAGTTTTCTCTTTTATGGGAATCTCCTCTGGAACGCTTTAGAGCATCTTTGAGTAGGGATAGTAATGGGCATCAGATAGAAAAATCCAATGCCAAGTTATTATCTAATATTTTTGGTACTGATTGTATAATCCTCTTTACGGCAATGTTAGAGTAAATGTAAAAAAGAAACTGAGCCTTCTCATTGTATTTTCCCTTCCTGAAGATGATTTAATAAGCGTACCCTTTCTATTAATTTGCAGGAACATAAGTGACATCCATTGACTTGATACTTAACCTGCATCATTCTAAATTTGGAGGTTGTATTAACTTCCTGAGAAGTGAGGCATCCTTGTCTAGCTACAGAAATGATCTCATTAAGTAAGCAAAGACCTGGCCAAAAGGACAAACTCTGCACAAGTATTCACAGGCAGCTCCAGCTTCCTGGCAACCCTGACAGCTTAGATCAGGAGACAGGACACACCCTTGTGCCAAAAATCAGCTTTACAATTCATGATTCACTCCAACACAAGATATACCTTAAGACTAAATCATACCTGTGTGCAAAGATCCAGCACAAGGTTCACAAGCCACTTAATCTTCAAAGTCACTTGAGAAGAGCACTGTCCCTGTGGAGTGTCTCTCTGCAGAGGGGACTGTGGTAAACACTGAACAGTGCTAACCAAATGGTGGTCTGAAAGTTACTTTAACGATTTGTCTTCTCTCTTACATCTTCCCACGAGATTTTCCCACAAAGTCTATCTCCCTCCAACAAACTATTTTGGGATCAGCAAAAATTGTGTTGCTACAATAGGAAGCACACTCCATTGAACAATTGCATGCAAAAATCGTATTTCATTACCACAGCAGCAGGATGCAGTGAGGAACTAACAGAACACTTCTTGGTTAAACGGAACCTTCACATAACTTCCCAGTAATAGATTTTGGCTTCTTCGACTTGAAGAACTCCTATCATTTGACAGTGCAAATACATTTCTCTATTCTTCACCACACCAAAACTCATTCACTCCTCTCAAACCATCTCCTCCAAAAACAGAATTCTCTTTTCTCTGAACTTTCTTGCTTCTCCTAACTCAGTCTCTTCCTTCTCATCCAATTTTCTACACCCAAGCTGTTTAGACATTCAGCTGAGCACAATCCCCTTTCCATTTCTCATCTCTCAAACTTACGTGTTATTCTCTCTACACATGCTCCAGTCTCAACCCTAATCTCTCCTTACAACAGCAAATCAGTTTGTTTCACTCCATCTTTCTGCTACTCCGTCATGACAGCAGCTGGTGCTCAGACCAAGGATCCCATCCACCATTTACAAAGGAAACTCAGGCTTCTTTTGCCCTTCTGTAACACACTCCGAGTGTATGCATCCAGCACAAAAAAAAAAAAAGAAAAAAAAAAAAAAAAAGAAAAATAAAGACACACTCCTTTGGAACAAATCACACACAGTGACAAATGGCCTCGTTCCTAGGGGATATATACTAGAAAAGACAAACAAGATATGGGAAACATTCAGAACAAGACATGGGGAACATTCAGAACAAAATATGGGGAACATACAGGCTGTTTCAGAGACCTTCCTATTGGGATCCAGGAGGGAACTCAAGTTAAACCTGTAGAGAGTTCAAGAGCAGGTTTTAATCAATGGGTATATGTGAAACTGTGTGCAATAGCTCTTCTGTGTGAAGCACAGTGTACTTCTGCAAGTCTCCCCAGAAAGCAGATGCAGACATTTCTGAGATTCTGATGTCTGATTTATGAAATCAGCAAATGGTCAATTCACTGCTCTGACATGGATTCCAATGCCTTATCAGTTTCTGCAGGGTGAACCCGCAAGGTCATGTGAGAAGGTGGTAATCTACCAAAACACCTCCTGCCATTAAAACCAAGTAGCTGCTACTCTGCACGATGTCTGCCATCTATGATAGACTTCCACTGGCCATAACAGATCTCATTTAGGTTTTCATTCTTCTTGTGTCAGAAAATACAAAGTGCTCTACACAGACACAGGTCTGGAAGTGAGTACTGTGAAATTGCAATTTGAAAAAAGAAGTGCAAGCCCAAGATAATGACCTGTGCAGGTGCATTTGTCTCATGAGAACCTACAGAGACAGTTGTAGCAAGGAAGCATGTGAGACCCAGAACTTGGTGGCATGTTTGCCTGTAGGCTGAGAAAGAGATGGAAGACCATGAACAGATGATACTAGTAGTCATCACGTCTACCAATTCATAGGGAATTAAATAGAAAACAACAAAAAAAAAGCAGAAAATACAGTAAGATCTTGTTTGAAAAAAACGCATATTCAGAAACACATGTTGTAAAGGAAGTAGCTCAAAATCTTTCAGAGCAACTCCTTGAGGGTGACCATGGTGGTTTAAGAATAGGTGTGCTGCCCGAGAGAATGGAAAAAAAAATACGCAATTTAGCGACGTATTGCCTCCTACCACAGCATTTCCATAGGGCTACGAGCTCATTTCTTCTCGATACCAGTTGACAGCCACATCTTCCTGCTGCCAGGAGAGAGCGCCAACAGGTTTGGTCCAGTACGAGCGAGGGAGAAGATGCCCTCAGCCTTTCCTGTTGTAACTAACTGTGCCACTGGCACGGTATAAAAAGAAAATCATGACACTTGGAAAAGATTCTAGGGCAAATGCATTGGTCCTCCATTTGCTGTGCAGGCTGTTAGGCCATGCATTAAAGCTGGGTGCAACAGAGATGGACAGGATTTCAAATACCCATCCATACTATGTCCTACTTGCTGTCTTCCTGCAGCTCCAAGCTGAGTATGCACCACTGCTCATCTACACCCCTTGCACGGACAGGGAGCACAGACACCTCACTCCTGGTCCCAGACTGCAGGGTCTCAGATCAGTGCCAAGGGCTCTGGGACCCCAGGAGAGGGCTTTAGATCCGGTTGCCCAAATCACACAGATGTTCACAGCCTCACTGACCTCCACTCTGAGGATGAGATGAAACACCTGCATCTTTTGGCTTCTTTAAGTATGAGCCAGGGAAAAAAGAACTGACAAATAAAAAGACATAAGAGGAAACAATCCTGAGGGATTTAACTGAAAGCAGTATCCATTTTTAATCCACTAGGTAGCATGTAATTCCAGACCTTTCATTCTTCCATGGCAGGAGACACACTCCTTTGGAACAAAGTGAAAAGGTAGGATGTTTTTTTCTTTCAGAAAAGCCCACTTGCATTCCTATAAGCCTTCCGTGAGTACCTTGAGAGCCCTCAAGATTACTCTGACCAGAGGAACGAAAGGAACACTCAAGGCTTACAATAATCCTTTTCCTCAAGAGTGAAGAAAACATCAGATGTGGCTGCAGCTTTCAATGCATTATTAATACCAAGCACTTGGCGGCATTTGTTTCAGTGAGATAAATTTGATCTGTGAACACAAAAGAAAGAGAAGGAAGACAGCTGGTCAGACTGGTCACAGGAATATCTGCTGAGCCCAATCAAAAACCAATATTTTTGCACAAGGACCCATGAAATGTGGACATAAAACAAAGCATAAAGAGTAGTAATACTTCAAGAAAATGTATTCAGTTACCAATCTCAAACAACAATTATAATGCAGATTACTTCAGCAGTTGAGCAACAATGCAGACTAATTAGAGATATTAAACCATGTAAACAAACCTTTTATCAAATAAAGCAGGCACTAAAGGAGATCCTGAGGCATTTATGATGTCACTGGATTTTCTGCAGGGGTTTTGAATCTGTGAATGTATAAATGTTTCCCAGGAAAGCTGGATACCTTGCATGGCAACACCGATCCTTCTGCCAGCAGGCTCTCTTTACTTAACTACTTTATGTGGACTATGTGGGTCTAATTTCTAGTTTCACAGGACTGGGATCCAGAAACAAAAACAAAAACAAAACAAAACAAAAAAACCAACAAAAAACCAAAAACAAACAAAAAACCAAAAGCGCCAAGATGAGAAACCTCTGTTTTGGTGGCTCAACTCAGCAAAATAGAGAATAATTACTCGCACAACAAAGGGTGCAATTGCGTGTCTGTGATCTGCACACTGCCATAGTTCCTAATAGCGCTGCCATTAGTCTGCTGGGGGCTTGACTCAAGTGAACAGCCAATTTATGACATGATATGTAACAGCAGCTGGGTAGAACAGTAAAATGACCCAGACAACAAGGTCATACAAAGCTCTTCGTTCAAAATGTGTGCTTTCATGTAAAAAAAAATCTCTGTGCCCGCTCAGAACTGACTTACTTCCGGACTCCTGATGAATGATTTGAAGTGGGAAGAGGGATTAAAGGTGAAAACTGAGATGTAGCTAAGCGTCTGGCGCAAGCACCCAAATTAAGCAGGTGACACAGAGGTTCATGTTTGTCTTTTAAAAGTGCATCACTACCAAAATTAATAATCAAAAAACTCAACCTGACTTCTTTGTGGCAGTTAGTGTGCGTTTGCCACACAAGGACTGGAGCAGTACATCAATTTAGAGTATAAATTAAGTTCACTAACCCTTCACCCACTATGAGGACTCCCATTCACTCCCATACAGTTGTTTTTCAATCACAGGAAATTAATCTTCCTTGGAGTAGGAGAAAGCTGCTGCAATCTAATAATGTTACAGCTGAATGGGAGCTTCCAGGGCACTAAAACGTGGTTCAATTCAACACTGCATCTTCACAACCTCAGCTGATTTGTCTCTGTTTTCTTGAAAAGCAATTACTTTAGGGAGTGAATTGGTCAGTGCAATAGTCTGCTTTACCAGATAAAATAGGCAATGCCTGTATCTGTGGAGGGAATAAAGATGGTGGGTCAGAAAAGAAGTGGATCACAGAGTCTGGAAGCAGGTGTGCAGCTTTCCTCCAGCCTCATGGAGAGGCCCCATGAAAAGATATTAATGCCTTGGGGTCTGCTATCTCATGGCAGAGCACGCTGTCCGTCCCAAGGCAGGCTCAGGGAGCAGCGCTGCTGGTGCAGTGATAGCGGATTCTGTTTGGCTCATTAGGTCAGGGTGAACTGCATGAGGGCAACACAAGTATCTTCAAAGACTGAGGAGAACTGGCATTTCACAGTGTGCTTTTCAAAAACCAACTTCATGACTTCACAGGGCAGTAGGAAGGGAGGAAATTACCCTAAAAACTCCATACACTATGACTTAGTCTGTATTTTCCTTTCCCTTACAGAAGGAGGTCTACTTGATACCGAGCATCTTTTTTAGTAGCTACAGCTAAACTTACATTACTCAGCTTGGTCATTTAAGAGTTCTTCAAGAGAAGTAATTTATTTTATGCAGCTGACATCTCCCTTTACTTTTCCTCCTCCCCCACCTCAGATTTCTGGGAGAATGCATCACTCTGATATATCAGCTACTCACAGAAAACTTCAGTAAGCAACATTTACATAATCACCAAATGACCTATTCATCCCTGATAGACATAAGTCTTTCTTTAACCAAATCTGTAGTCCCTCCATCATGTCATCTTGTTAAGTAGGCCAGACTTATCTCAAAATATCAAGAGCCACTGTGACTAATTAATTATTCTACATTATCAGTCTTTCAAAAAGTACTTCAAAAATCACCGAAGATTCCACTTCAAAACTATATTGTCAACCAAGAAAGTTAGCACACAAAAGAATTGAAATAAGAAAACTTTTTATTCAGTACAGAAAGTTCACTCAGCCCAAGAAATGGCATTCAGCACCATACCATCAACTTCACATACTTTAAAGGACTTTGCTCACAAAGAATCTTGCTTTGTTTTTTGTGGTTTGCCATGTCCTACCTTGCCAAGCATAAATACACAGTTACATAAACTCTCTGAACAGAGAACAACCTTGTCAAGAACTGGCAGAGTTCCTTTCTCTCTGAAAGGAGGCATCCTTTTCTACATCTTACAAAATCTTTCTCAGACCCATATGGGGTTTTTTCCACCTTCCTTTTTCCAACTTAAGAAAGATGTCACAATGCCAATGTGCTTTGATCATCAGTACAAAAAACTCCTTATAATCTCAGTGTTATTAAGAGCAATCAGACTCTGAGTGGGATAAAAATAACCAATGCAACAGGTTTGGTTTTTTTTAAACTGGTGTAATCCACTAACACATGCAAAAAGATGCATTCATTCAACCATAATAGAGAAAGACAACCCATTCCCCAAGCTGTAATAAAATGCCCATTTATGCCTGTCTCTGCCTCAAGGATTGAGCAAAGATTTCCAACCAGAGAGTATTTTACAAAATAATCAGCTGGAGAAAACAAACTGTTTCTGAACTGATTTCCACATCAGTCCAGCCAGACCATGTCTTGGCTTGACATGTATGTCCTACTGAACATACTCAGAGCCATTAAAGATGCTTAAAAATGTTTTTAACAGATGTTAGAGTATCTGCATTAACTTTTATATTTCTTAATTACCCATACAATGGGTTCTTTGTATCAAATATCTTCTGTTGACTGGGAGAAGCATTGCTATCATGGAGAATTAAAAATAACTAATCTTCTCTAAAAAATACAGCAAGTGGAACCAAAGGAAGAATGTCAAAAACCCAGCTGCTTGTCATATGTACCTCTCTGTCATTCCAGTTGTTTTATACTGAGATTATTTTTCTTTGTATACACAATAAATCTTACAGACCATGCATTACTTTCCATACAGGGAGATTCCATATAGTTTTAGTGGAATTTAACTGGAAAAATACTACCTTAAGTATATATTTACAGCTAACTGTAGCATCAAACGGAAAATATTCTGTCCGATTTCCTCCTCTTCTCCTCCCATCACTTTTAAGGTGAGAACTGGCCCTTGTTATTTTTTCCACACCTGCAAAATGCAAAAGCCTGTTTTTAGAACCCGGGAGATTTTCCTGCTGGAAAATCCCACTATGCTGTTAGGATGCTTCTGCTGCCTACTGTAGGAAGCATTTGTATGCAGAATAAAACAAAGCCCTTTTCCCAAGCATATTGGAACTGCACGAATCAATACACTGTGTTAATATGACCAATTTGTTTCATATCTTCAGTTCACTATTAGCATCTAGAGGACGATGAATGAATCCTGTGCTCTCAGAAAGAATAGAGAGTGTTTCTTCAAAATACACTGATTGGTTTGTTAAATGTATTTAAATTTGATGTATTTAATTGAAAAGGTATTCCCCTTGCTATGTTGGTTTGCTGCATGAGGTCATCAATTTTTTTTTTTTGTGCAAACATTTAGCAACCCAGTTTTGTTACAGAAATAGCTTAATTTCTACAATTAAGCCTGTTCTCTTTGTCCAGCTGCAAAGAGTGGCTAATAAAGCTTTTAGTGCTTAGAGATGAAGTAAGCTACCCTGGCTCTATCCTCCCAAAACCTCTATGAGAAAAGGGGAACTGGTACATAGGAGAGCTGACTTTTCTTTCCCAGGCCTTCGATTAAGGACAGAAAATGGTTCCTCTCCGAGCAGAGGAAATGGCTGTCCAGTAAACACACACTGAAAAACAACATACTGTGATAGAGACTGGTAACAATGGACACCACACACATTGCAACAATAGCAGTATAACAGTGGTCTGGATATACATAGGACTCCCCTGGACCTCCACAAGTCGACCAAGGAGAGCAGCTATTAGGGGGCTGAAAGATGAATGGTGAGTGACAAGCATTTATGGAAGAAGACGCCTCAGGGGAGTTGTGAGGGAGCCTGCACACTCTTGACTGCCTGGAAATTTATCTTGCATCCTGCAATACTGGATTTACTAGTGATTTTTCAAAATCTGTGTCAGGGTAGGAACAGAGATGCTCATCCCCTGGAGGAGCCACAACAGGAGTGAGTCGGGCCTTAATAGCCTTAGTTCTCCTCCTTTCCTCAGGGGAGCATCAATTTGCTGCTGGCTGTGACTACATTCTCAGCTCGGCGCAGATGACCAACAGCTTGCCTGGGAACATAACCCAGATTTAGACAGTGTAACTGTCATGTAGGCAGATACTGTCCTTGTGCACAAGGACCAAAAGACGGGTCCCAGAGGAAGCAGAGCCAGGATTGCTGCAGGCTTTTCAATAACGGAGTTCAACAGGACCCATGGCTACTGCCAGCAAACACTAAAAGCCTGTTCATGACCAGTGATGTCCCTCAGGGCATCAGCATGCCTCCGAGGAGGATCTCAAGAGGAGCCAGTATGGCTGAGTTAGTGCTGATTAGGGAGTAGAAATCCTTTGAAGAACTAGCTGAACAACTGGCCTTATCCTCCATACAGCATCTCACAGAGTGCATCAAGTTAAGCCCTCAGGATATTTGTAATAAGCCTGGAAGAAGGCTTTTTATCACCTCCAGCTGAGCAGGAGTCATCCCTTCTCCCTAGATAAGCAGTGGTCACAATGACCCAGGCATGATCACTTCTGAGCTGGATTACTCTAATTCCCTCTATCAAAGGCTGGATGCAGACTGCACCAAACTTCTGTTTCTCAGGCTGTGGCAAGAGTAAGTGAAGGCTCTGCTCAGTTTTATCCACCGAACGCCAGTAATTTTCAGAAGATAGATTACAGCTTTGGTCCTTGTAGTCCATGCAGATAATGTGTGGGCCAAACAATTTGTCAACAGCCAATATGCCTAAAAAGCCAGTTTTCAGCCCACCATCTACCTAGAGACTTCCCTGGAGCAATGCAACTCCATGCAGGCATATGACAGCCAGAACCAAGAGATGCTCAAGTGAGAGGATCCAGGTCTAGAATAAGGCACTACAAAAATATAGTCAAATTAAGAGTTCACAGTTTTTAGGAAATTTTAAGAAATTCATAAAAAAACCTTCTCTGCTCTCATGATGCTGGAATTATTCTGTAAAAATGAACAGCATCTCATCCTCAGAGACTGCATAGCCTTTTCCAAAGTTTGTGTGGATTTGTCCACACAATGGCAGACACCTCTGAACTTGGAAAGGGAATTATTCTGCACTAGGGACATGAGAGAACTGCAGTGGAAATTTTCACAGGTAGGAAAGTAGCAGCTTGAAGTGGGGCCAGAGCTCTTCTCCCACATAACCCAGTGCCAGCTGATGGGTGCTGATATGTGCCAGGTAAGGGCACTCAGCATCTGACAGGACCTGCCAATGACTAGTCCTGAGCTGCTGGCCCCATGCAATAGATTTGCTGATTTCTTTGGAAGAAACTCCAGGATCTCCACTAGCTGTACAGTTTACAATGGGGTCAGAAGTTTACGCATAAAAATCCTCTACCTTGGCTACCGTGCCTGGAGGACGCCTTCTTGTTTGCAAGGATGGAACGCATTATAAGTGCATTATAAAGTGCATTATAAGGGCATGAGGCAGAGCAATACAAAAGCTTGTTGAAATAAAGTATCATGAGAGGGTTACAAATTTACTGAAGTATACTACGGGATAAACAAAAGAGGTTATTCCCTCATGTTATTAAAAAAGAACGAAGAACTAAGCCCATAGGAATCAAGAACCATGGCTCAAGAAGTAAGAACAGGACACTGTAAGTCAAACTATTGAAAAAAGCAAACTGTTTATAAAGCTAAAGAATAACTTTGATTGAACTTTGTGCTGATCTTAGTCACTAACACAGTAAAACATCCGCCCATAGGTTGTGTTTGCCCCTAACTCACATAAGCCTCTTCCCTGTGGAGCATGTGCCATGTAACGTGCACGGTGTCAAGGAGAGACTGGAGAATGCAAAGCCAAGGACTACAGCTTTAGGTTGTTACATATATGGGAAACGCCAGTTTTTCATTTTAAAAGTTATACTGGGGGTGTGCTAGCTTTGTGGATTTACCACCTAGCACCCATCTCTGCACGGACATGAAATTAACAAATCTCTCAACTCTGTGTGTGAATTGGCTTCATACACACTGAAGTATATGGTTTTCACTGGGTGAAAGAACACGTATTTGTGACCACAAGCTGAGAACATCATCTTTAAAGGTGTTGTGGATGGTTTCCAAGTAGATAACACGTATCTCTTCAGGTTCAGAAAGCCAGTTTGGTTTCAAAACACATCTTCTGCTTCAGATGAAATTAAGAAGTTGCAAAAGCACCTCTTAAGTCTCATTCTTGCTAAAGGTATCACTTAGATAGACTTAAGGTAACACTTCCAACAACACAGTCTTTGCTACCCAAGAATGTTATCTTACATAATTTCTTCTTCATCCTCTTTTTTTTTTAATTTACCTGAGTACTTTCTTCTGTTGCCTTTAAAATTCCCATTTATGTAAGTAACCTATGGTCTTTTCTGGTTCTCCTCTTCTTTCTCTCTCACTATTTCAATTGTTTTAGACGTCTGTCCTGTGAATGTTGGTTGCACATTTCAGAAGCAAGATAAAAACCCTGCAGCAAGTCAACAGCAGATACTACTAAATGGAGATACTTGTTCCACACCATGACACACCACGACACACCACAAGTGAGCAGCAAAGCCTTCCCCTGTACTCAGGCTCCTACTTGGTCTATGTGGAGGATTTCAGGGGCTTGAAGTAACGGGTGCAATGCCGTATGTTGTAAAGACTGGAGCTATGCTGATCTGGGGGAAAGAGATAGGAGAAGATGGTGGTTATGAGATGTTTCAAGTTAAAGAGTATTATAAGAAGACAATTGCGTTGTTGGGGTTCAAAAAGAATCATGAAATGCACTGAATCTACTGTTTCCTCCACCTCATGCTTTGGAGTTCAGTATAAATAATTTTAATCCTTCAATTTAATTAAAGAGGAAGTGGACTTCAAGGTACATCTCTTGTGCAGTCGCAAATACCCAACAAACAATAACAATTTGACAAATTGTCTGCCTAACAAATTAATTTAGCTAAACAAGAAGCAAAGCAGAGCCTGCTAGATGTAGCTGAGTTGTGGTCCCTCCACAAGGGCATTCAAACCTCAGATATGTTGTTATCCAATTCCCAAAGGAAATTAGGAACATCTAGAGCTAACTAGTGCTATTACTTACACAGTTAGCAAGCAACTCAACAGGCTACAGCGTGAAGAGAATGAACAGCCCAGGTCCCTGAACAGCTGAAGTTCAGGTTGCTGGCTCACATGAGAGCGTGAGCCACTGGGTGTGCCATGCATTTTTTTTTATCTACACTATCTTAAACTATCTGGCATAGATAAACCAGTGCCACACTGTAACAGCACCTTCATTTGGCTGCGGGGAGACACCCTTCACTAAGTGGTAAGCACCACCTCTCTGTCTTTCCAGAAGGAAAAAGCTAATAGCATAGGCTATCCCTAGACTTCTGTTTATTTTGACACTCTCTTTGTCTATATTCCTTTCTGTTACTGAAATCAGAAAGGTTCTTTCCTAAGCAGAATCAAATCCCTCTACACAGGCTACTGTTTTTCTCAACGAAGCAGTTGTGACTACCATTGTCGCTACTCTTAAGCAAACAAGCCTCACCAGTCAGCCGCACTTTAAATCCAAAGAGAACTCGAGTGGCTGGAGAGGTCTCAGCAATATTATAAACTAGTGGGCTTAGAATCATGGCTGCTTAAAGCACTGGAAACAACACTGCTGTTTGCAGCTGTGCAGGAAGGAAAATTAAGTCTAAAGACAGGAGTTCACTGAGTAGCTTCTCCTATCAATATGGGCCTTGAAGCTGTCTGGCTCAGATCCAGAAAAACTGCTGTCTCCAAAATTCCTTGAATCCCTAAGGTCTGTAGCTAGAGAATTAAATACAAAGTCCTAGAAGTGCAAGAATCTAGTAAGGTTCATCAATCACTCTTGACAGCATTCTCAGCAGCTTTATGGATATCCATTGAAGATAGCTAGTAGGAAAAGCAGTGTAGTGTGGGCACTGAGCCATGCCCTCATTGATTGGAAGTTCCAGTACATGAGGCAAATGCAGACACTATGACTTGATCAGCACTAATTTGTACCATATGTTTTGGGAATATCCAAAAGTCCATTTGTTCCAGAGAGGTGTTTAATTAATTACTGAATTAATTTTTCCTATCAGTTAGAATTACATCACATGCTACCTATGTATGTAAACCTTACAAAATGGAAACCGAGTAACTACATTTTGGCTCACATTAGCACCAATCATTGTCTTTGATGGCATTAACAGACTGGCTCCTCACAAAACAGACTGCATATCACATCATATCCAAAGCGCCCCAGATGAAGATTTGAAGATACAAGGTGTCTTTTCAAAGTATTTCAGTAAACTTAACTGCTGTTTTATTCTCAAATACACTAATCTGTTAATCTGTAGCTCAGCTGTTGGTAGACTTAAGCAGAAAAGACCCAGATGCAGCTGTGCTTTCCTTGGCATACCCAGGGGGAGAAGCAGGATAAATGCCCTCCTGCTGTACTCCTCTACCTAGTATCCTGGTGGAGTTATCCTTAGCTCTTGGCAAAGGTTAGAGAAGCCCTAATGCTTTTTCACTTTCAGTAGCATCATCTGCCAGCTCTGTATCATTCAAATGCCTTCTTGTTCAATGATGTCGTGTCCTGATAATGCTACGTCATGGCCTTTGGCTGCAGGCCTGTTCAATTTCTATCTTGGCATTGTCCTTTTCCACCACACATTTTAAATAATCTTCCCAGAAGTTAATAAGTTGCAGCTTCTAATGCTGAAGGCCTGAAGTTCATCATCTTAAAAGATGAAAATTTTATTGTTAAAAGAGAAAGGTATTTTTATAAGCAGTTCCTGGCCAATTCCATACAACCATGACTAGAACTGAGGAATGTGTGATGGCTTTAGTAATTAAGTACAGTGCAAGAGACAGACTCTGTAATCAATATTTCAAAGATTTGGTAAAGATTATAATAAAGCCTAAGATGTTTGTTTTACACCGGTTTTAGACTCTGTTGTTAGCTCTCTGCTTTTCTTTGAGAGCTATTTGAATAGAGTGTCCTCACCGCTCATTAGCAGCTGTTAACCATGAGAGCAATGGTTGTTCTCTTGATTTTGGAGTCTCCTCTCATCTCAGGTCAAGGAAGTCCAGGATCTAGTCTGAGAATCTAGGAGTGAATAGTTTGGAGTTGCTTGAAGACAGTATAATTTTATAGCTTGCCCCACTCAGAAACACACAGGCTGCATCTTATGCCACACTTTTCTACAGTGCTGAAAGTGATGTGTGCCATTAGCACCATTGCCTTACAGGCTTACACTCGGCTACTGCTTTTCAGAGAGTCTCCAGTGCCTGTCCAGGTACCCCTCCTATAACATAGAGGTAGTCTTTGATTTTTGTTCTCCTACATTGGCATCCTTAACAAGTGGTCCTTAAAAAAAAGGACATTTGAAACAGCAATTTGAGATAAAGTCTGCAGCACATTGCATGTAACATCCGTCCCAAAATCCTCATGAAAATAGCCATAAGTACCCCATCTACACGATGGAGTTTTGTTTGCTAGTGGTGATGATGATGATGATGAAGATGGTGACAGTAATAATAATAGCAACAACAGGTGATCTGAGATAGGCAAGGTTTGAGCCAAGAGAAAGGGACTTGTTGAAAGTTCTGCCTTGGAAAAAGAGGTGGAGAAGTCAACTCCTCTCCTTTTTTTAGCTGAGACTGGCAATATTAGACATAGTGTTAGACTATGTTGTAGTGATCATTATGATCACTATGATCATTACATCATATTGTAATGATTAATATCTTGAGACTATTGGTTAAATTACATGGTTTTAGTCTTGGCTTATGCTTCCCATTGAGACATTAGTGACGACCAAAGCATGTTACCATCACTTGACAAATTTTATCTTTCGCACACTGAACACTGGTTTCTGGAATTGCATGAAATACCCACAGCAGTGGATGAATGAAGAGTGTTCTCACTTGTGCCCTCTCTTTTGAACAAGAGCTCTTCCACAAGAAACCCGTAGAAAACGCCTTCAAGAATAGACATATATAATTAGTCTAATTTGGGGTCCCAAGATGTTGTGTTCTCTAAGGGTTGTCTGTAGAGGGTCTTTAATATCTCAGTTCATGGATATTTGAACCAGAACATAGCCTGCTTGGCATGTCCTGGCCAATTCCTGCAGGCACTTCACAATTCATTCAAAACAGTTCAATGGGCATATCCCTGAGTTCAGCACAAACCAAATTTATTTTGAGAGACATCTTGTTTTCGAGTTCTTAATCTTCTCCATATACAAAAGAGAGGATTTTAGTATCTATAAGAACAAAAAAAACCCCTATCCCAATATAAGTAAATGTACTAAGGTACCTAGAAACAGTACTCTGAAGTTTATTGCCACAATTAATTACAGTGAAGGATGTAATCCCTCTTCTTTCTTTTTACTATCACCATGCAGTCTACTCATTCGTCTGCAAAACCCAGTACAACAAAATTTTTGAAGTCCAGTATTGCATAGTACCCAAAACTCTGTACCAGGGCATGCTGACTGACAAAAGCAAATGGTGGAGTTCCTTCATCTCTGGAAAGGGTATCTGTACAATGCTGTTTTATGCAGTAGAATCAGCTAGAAATGGAAGACACAGACAGAGGAGGAATTTAAGGAGCTCAATGTTAAGAAAAAGAAGAGCCAATATGCAGAGAATGAATATGGAGAAGAAGGACACTTGGGAAGTTCTGTCAGGAAATACAGAAATCACTGGCAACTCAATCAATGGACAAGGTGTTGGAAATAGAAGGAGCAGAGAGCAGCAGCATACCCTAATAACCTTAGGCTTTTATGTACCTTTCTGACGGATTTACTTTTGGCTGGTCCTCTTTTTCCACGCAGAACAAGGATGAAAGAGACTGTAAATATGGGCTTACTATACTGACAGATACTTCTTGTTTTCCTCACCATCCCACTAGTGGTGGGTTCACAATCGGGATAAGCCAAAGCAATGTGGAACGCTCACTTATGTTGCATAACATTTATCCCACGAAAAAAAGAAAAGCTTCATTTTCACAACACAGCCAGGGTAGCTGCTAATGCCAGCACAAAAGAGGCAGCAGGAATGTATGGTCTGGTAGTTGAGACCATTGTGAACTCTCACACTGCTTACGGACAGGGCCATTGTACTGTCACTCCAGGAATACTCTGTAAACAGAGAAATGCATGACTGGCTCTTGAGAAGCCATGGTTTATCATTTGCCAGACACTGCTTTGTTCTGACGTAATGCTCCTCCTTGCTCCTCCAAGAACACATCAAAGTGGTGTAAATCATAAGAAATGCAGATGGGGTACATATCTGTGTAAATCACTGCTGGTTACATAAGTCCCTTCACCGGTGGGACACAGCCTGGAGAAAATTACAGCTTCTGAGCATTTTATGGGGAGGGTACTCTGCTCAATTCTTTTCAGCTGAATGAATAAGAAGAAACAAGTGTTTGAACAAGACATGTCAGAAGTTTCCTGTAACAGTATTTTATTTAGTAGATAATCTATAAAAAGCTGATTTTAAATTTCCTGCTGTGTCAGAGGTTAGTTATTAAATCAATCATATTGTCAGTACAGAGACGTGGAAAAAACTTAATTTATGCCATTTAAATGCTGTGGCACAGACCATTAATTTGGTAGATGCAAAAATGGACTATTTCAGGTGCTGTTTAACTTATTTCCACTGAGAAGTTCCAAAAGTATCAGTAAACTTTGACAACATTTAGGACGGAGAAATTATGAGCCTCGCTTCATTCAGCATTCTGGTTACCCACAGATTTTTGACATGGAAATGATAAGCAAAGACTACAATGGAAGCTGGTTTATAATTTAACTAAAGTATATAGATGTGTATATATATATATATATATATATTTATGTGTGTGTTCATCAATATACATACACATATATATGCCTATATATACATACAGAGACAGAGAAATTATCTCAGTGCTGAAATCTGTGGTGATTACAGTAAAGTTTTTCTCTTAGGCTAAGACCAGAAATGAGAGAGGATGAGTAAGAACCTGCGTTTAGCAACCTCCTGTTGCTAAAGTATCTTTAAGGAACATGAAAACAGCTGTTGAAGGTGTCATGTGTCATCTTATTATGTCCATACAACGTAACAAAGCAGACTGATAGGATGGCACATTTCCCTAATTTTTGTCACCTTTATATGACAGAATTTCTTTGGATGACCACAGCTGAAGCAACACCACAACTAAGTAACTCCGGAGATCTGTCTCAGCATTCCTAATGGAGGATAAACAGAAAAAATCCCACAGCTTCCAGAGCAGCCCTCCTGTCTGAAAGTCATGTAGGAAGGTACAATCATTCACAAGCTGTAATTGCACACACAGACTAACCCTAGCCAAAGTCACCAATAGCTCCATTTGTGGATAAGCTCTCAAACTGGAGGCCTTTGCTTAGTGTTCAGGCTTTGGAGGTCTGGATTAAGGTGTGGGCTGTGTGCCATACTTAAAATTCTATTTGAAAACCTGGTCTCCTTGAATCTCAGCATATCAAGGCAGTACAATACACCTGGATATGGAGATGGTTACAGGCTGTGGCAGAAAGCATCTGTTGGGCCATGCTTCAAGGCAGAGCTTTCTGTCCTTTTATACTTACAGCCTCAGGGGAAACAACTGCCAGCAACTGTTCCCAGTAGTGTGTGAATTTCCAGTGCAAATAAAAACTGCGGGAAAAGAAAACAAACTTTTGAAACTGCATCTTAGACTTCAGTTTTCCATTTAAAAAATTACATAAATTCAAAACTATTTTAAACAGATCTAAAACTTGTCCATTTTTAACCAGTATTTTTCAGGAAATGTCTCACTGAAAATCCAGAAGAGTACCTCTTGATCCGGCTTCATAAAACGTAGCTCTGGTAATATAAATGTGCATGATTATTTTGGACTTTTTTTCTAAAACAGTGATTTAGAGCTGTTGTGTTGTTTGCATCCCAGCTACTAAACTATTGTGGAAGATAGCTCACAAGATCAAGTCTTTGCTACATAGAAACAAACAGGTGTCTCCTTCTTTTCTATAAGGGGTTTTTAAAAAATTATTTTTGGCAACAGAAATAATGTTATTGCTGAGAGGAAAATTAGTCTTGTAATAAAAACAACTTCTCCCCCATTCCACCTACAAAATTCTTCATTCTTACAATAAATTCTTCTCTGGGAACTAATTAGAAAGTTCTTTAATTGATGAGCATTCTGACCATTAGGGCATTTTCAATTTCTCACAGCATCCCAGATGACACTGTTACAGAAAGGCATAACTGAAAAGAGACTAATTGGAACAATTAATTGAAACAACATACAGTTAATTTCAATTATAAGAATCCTGACTGCTCCCTTGTCCCGTGTTGTGTGGCCTGCTGCACTGGGGTGATGTTCCTACAGACTCCTCAGCAAAAGCTGTGTGAATATCCCATTTGCTGCTGATTATTCCTGTATTTACTATTTGTATTATCATAACACACATCAGCGCTGCTGCTGCACACAATTCCCAGTGTAAGGGGTTCTATAAAAGCAGAACAGGAAGATTCGTGACTGCAGACAGGAGCATGGTTTGCATGCTTGAATTACGCATTCAGTCAGGAAAAAAGTTAAGCCTCTCGCTTGAATGCTTTGGGTTTTAAATGTTCTCCTCACAAATTTCCTCAAGAAATGTCAAAGAACGCTTCTAAGCAAGAAGTCTCTTCCCAGCTAAACATCCAGTTCTGATACTTAATAAGCTCTGGGAAAATGTTCCAAAATGTGCTTTTTACAGGCAAGGGTTTCATGCTCCAATTCGGAGGCTCACAAACATTGAGATACAAAGACTTACCACCTGTTCATCCTAAAGCAAGAGGCTTCTTGCTGTCATTTTTACAAGAAACAACTGTGTATCACTGTCTGTGGCACCCTGCAAAAGAGTGTGTACTCATACCCTGTTGGCTGATCTCAAAGTGATCACACTCCATTGCTCCACCAGTTGCTGCTAGCCATACTCATTGATGAAGTTAGGATTCTGTCAAACGCATGCCAAGGCTTCCACTAATTTCTGTGGGGTTAGGATTTCCTGCTGCATCGTGTAGTGGATGCAGTAGCTTTTGTGCAGTGTGCACATATACCATATTCATCTGCAGAAATTCTCCAGGTTGTAGCTTGAAACAGCACATGATTCTTTCATTTCTATAGCGCTGGTTTTGACCCCAAGAATTTAGCAATGCTACAGCTTCTTATGAGAAAATCTGTTTGATTTTTTATACTAGCATTCATTTCCTGTGCCATGACTCCTAAGTCTGCTACAGGGATCTTATATAAACAGCCTATTCAGCAAGCTGTGCTGAGTATGGGACATGACTAATTATAATTTTATATGGTTGAGAGAATCAGGACTGTACTGTCAAAGAAAGGGCTGTCTGGAGAGTTACATTTATTCATAACATTCACCAATATTTTACCTCACTTTCTTACATACTGTCGTCCCTGCAACAAACTAGAGAAACCATTCTTACATCAAATTAATTTTTCCTTCTGTGTGATTCCCCATGCCCTTCTCATGGACTTTCACAGTTCCCTATAGGAAATACCATAATTTCACAGTTCCCTTTGCAGGAAATACCATCTGAAGCTTTGTTTCACACTGACATAATCTCTTCAGCTGGTAGCAGAATGAGCAACCATCCTGATTATCAACTGTATTAACAGTTCCTGGGCCTTTGAATCACTGTGAAGACATGATCTGTGGAAAGCCTGAATAATGATACTGTCTTAAATGTATGCCAAACCCTAATCTTTTATTTTGCAAACCCTAGATCACTCTCCGTTGTAAAAGTAACACTTCTTTGTAAATGCAGGCTATGCAGATACGATTTACATAGAAATAAACCTAGTCATGTAATGACTTTCTGAGTGAACAAAATTAACCCTAATGCCTGAGAACCTACATCAGGAATATGGTCTTGTATAACAAAATGTGCCAACCATGTTTATTGAGACTGGTCATGTTGGTCTTATCATAAAGTACAGTCTTAGGTAAGACATCGATGGTGCACGGACAACACCCAATTGCTCTCTCAGTCCCCCTCCTCAGCAGGAGAAAGGACAAAAGGAAGATGAAAAAGCACCTGGGTTGAGATAAAGTCAGTTTAGTAAGCAAAGCAAAAGCTGCAGCTGGAAGCAAAGCAAGAAAAGGAATTTACTCACTACTTCCCATCAGAAGGCGCATGTCCAGCGCTGGGCCTTGGCACCTGTAATGATAGCTTGGGATGACAAATGCCATAACTGAGAGTGTCCCTGTATCCTCCTCTTTTCCCTCAGTTTTTATTGCTAACCCTGGTGCCATATGGTATGAGAGAACATCCATGTGATCAGTTTGCATCTGCTGTCCCAGCTTGTCACCTCCCAACCTCTTGCCCATTCCCAGCCCACTGGTCTCATGAGGTGGAGGGGTGGTTTGGAGGGAAGGCCTTGGCACTGGAAGACAATACACATGGAGAGTGTTCCTAGATCAACAGAAACCATATAACTGCCATGAGAACATGTCCTAGATCCTCTGCGGGCAAAGGGAAAACCTACATGGCAGTGAACTCTGCAAAATTCCACCTGTCACAGCTTAGCAAAATTAAAAATCACAGGGAATTGAAAAATGGGATATAGGAGATTTCAGAGTTTAATTAAGCTAAGATATCAAATAACAGGCTACACACTGCCAAGCAGGTAGCACACTGCATTTTCAAACACAAAGGAGAGCTTCTATTGCCTTGTTTCCATCATTACTTTTCCACATTTTCACCTAGTCTACCACGTTTCTATAGTTAGAGAAACCAATTGGAATGTCCGGTACAGCTGGCCTATGAATGAGCTTTGCTAAAATATCCACAGCTTCTGAGCCATTAAAAATCACTAGGAAACTGACTGCAGCAAAGGAAATACATTGTGATCTGAAAAATCTAAATGAAAGAATACCTCATACTTTTGTGTTCATGAATGCTTTCAAGGGTTGATGAGAGGGTCAGTGTTCTGTAAGCCTCTTGGCTCCTCTGTTGAGTACAGCCTAAAGTGCAGGATCAGAGCGGGAGATTTCACAAATTGCTAAAAATCTGCCAGTGGTATCAGGTATGACTGAAATAGATGCCACGTATTTGTCATATGTTTATGTTCATATCTAGTTACAACAGCACTCAAGGTAGATTACTTTACATTTATTTTTCTCCTACCAATGTGTTTTACGTCAGCAAGTCTCTGCTATTCGGTAGAGACAAAACAAAATTGAGAACTTCCAGTTGTTCACATAAGAAACAAGATAAGGACAACAAAATCTCATTTACTGGCATAAATGGATTGATCACCCATAGAAGGAGTTTGCTCTGTGATGTAGTCCTGTTGCACAGTTGGTTAGATGCAGACAAGAGCAGCTGTCTTCTAAAACTATAATAACTATTACAACTGATGATGATGACTGGAATCAATAATCTGATCTGCAATGCCAAGACATATGATCTTACATTTCCAAGGCAGTATTTAATGTTGCCCTGTCTTTATGTTTACAATACTATAACCTAGGCAATATTTCAGAAATACTGATTTTTCTTTTGAGGCCTTTGGGCAATCTGAAATTTTAGTCATATATTAGTTCAATTATAAATAGCCCTTCTCAAGTAAGTTAACACAGCAGTTGCTTCTGTATGTGATCATGAGTACTGTGTAAATTTAAAAAATTCTATAGTAGCTAGAGTATTTTCAGATTCTATAACAGGCTTTCATGACTTCTAATAGTCTTAACCAAAATGGAACATTCTTAGATAGTGGAAAATATGTCATTGTTTCAGCCCTTAATCCATTTTAGTTTGCTTGGGATTCTGTATGTACAAGAAACAGAATTCGTGCTTCTGGTTGCAACACAAAATATTTATGGATGATTCATTGATCCAGAGGTAATGATAAAAAGTCACCTAAGTGAGCAGCAAAACCAGACTCTGTACAAAACTGGACATCAAGTTTTGCTTTGTAAAAGATGTCTCTGGCAGAGTGTAACACGTGAAAAACGATGGAAACCTGGCTGACTGTCAGATAGACATTGCCGGTCTTTGGTGTGTGTCAACATTTTGCTCTTCGTTTATTCAGTAACTTGGTTGTTGTGGTCAGCTGCCTATCCCATTCCTCCTCTGCTGATGCAGGTGCAGGCACAAGTCCTCCACCTCTCCTTGGCACTCCTACACTGCACTGCCAACATAAAGAACCTTGGTAATTCAAAAGTTGTAAACATAATTTGACAGAACTCAGGTGCATCTCTTGCCACCTTCACTATGCCACAGTGATACAAGGCAGCCTTCTTGTCAGTGAGGTTGGTTACTATGCAACTTCTGTGCTTGTGGGTAAGACATAAATAATAAGAGCTGAAAAAAGTTACCCCCAGAGACAAGCCAATATCCAGAACACAAGGCTAATTATACCTTTTTGTTGAAACACATTATAAATACGAACATGAGTAGATCAAGATTGCAGGAACTCAAATCTGTGCAGAAAAAGAACAGTACAAAACCCGATGAAGAATCTGGGGCATGGTGCAGGCACTTCCATGCATAACATTTCGTTATTTTTTGAGTTTCTATGCAGACCTATGACCCACTTCGGTTCCCACTGAAATCCATGGCAGATTTAATAGGTGCTCTATTTTTTCATTTTAATAGGCACTCTATTTATAGAAAAATGTGTAACTTAAAACTATGTGAATTCTAGTCTTGCTTCACCTCTATTCCTCAAGGGATACTTCTTACTGAAGAACTAAATACTATTCCACAGCAAAACTGTGACAGTAACTATACACAGTGCCTAAAATGCCTGTCATAGTATGTTCAGTATATTATCTTACACTGGAGAATAGACTATTTTCCAGCTACTAAGATACCACGATCATAGTTTGTCATTAAGGCTGTGCCTGCTTTTGAAAGACCATCCATCAAAATAAAATCAAGTTATTATATACTTCGTCATCTTCAACTTCCACCAATCGGTATTTGTCAAAGCATAACACTTTCAGAAAAGGCACTGATGACACATGAAAGCTGCAAAATGTGGAGCTGCTTCCCATTAGTGAGTCTTCTCTATGCAACAACATATCTCAAAAGTTGATTCTCTGATACATTCCACTTGTTAATTTTTTAAGACGATCTGAAAAAAACCAAACCTTTCCTGCCACTACATCTAGGAAATATCAAGGTCATTTCCCTACAAAAGATTTCACTCTCAATATCACATAACTCAAAGTTCAGTTCCTATGATGGGCCTAATACAGCTTTCAGGACTTCAGAAAAAGTAACGTCAGGCAAAAAAACCCCAACACATGTGTTTCATAAAACTAAGTATTTATACAAGAGGGAAAAAAAATGGCAAACAAAAAAACCACCACAAAGATATTGTCAGGATAAATTGTAGTGGCCCTAAGCTTAGACTCTAGTTATTCCTATTTCTTGCAAATCAGTGCCTGGATCCACTGCAAGCCAGATTGGAACTCAGAAGCAGTGTCCACAACACCTGAGCTATGATGTGCCTCGATGTTGAGCCACAGAGGCATACTCTGTGTGGCAGGCAGTATGCAGGGACGGCTGTAGAGGCAGCACAGTGGAAGTCAGTGCTGCGCTAGAATGAGTGGTTTCACTCTCTCCTTCCTGCCCACAGCCACTTTCCCTCTCGTGCCTGTGCCATCGCTCAAGTGGCCACACAGAGGGGCTGGAATTTGGAAGCTGCTCAGCTGAATGCCAGCAACAGAGAAACGACTGGGGTTTAGCCAGGTGGTCCCCCAGCCCAGTTCTCCGTGTGGCTGCACAAAACTCATGCTTGCAGTGGGGAGCCATGGGGAGGAGCAGTCAGGCACAGCGACAGGCACAGTGTCATCTCTTCTGGGGCAGCCTGCACTGCAGCTGGCTAAGCAGCCAGCGAGTCGCCAGTGGGTAAAGCTGTCCTGCAGGTCAGGTGTGCCTGCAAGCCCTATGCAGGACAAGGCTTGCATAGCAGTACTTTAAGTGTGTGTTAGCCTGCCTTTAAGTAAAAGCCTTTAACCCTCCTTTCCATGGCCTTTAAGAGGCCATGAATGAATGACCCAGTCTACAAGTACAATACAAGCTTGCTTAATTAAAGTAGTTTTGTTCAAAAGAGCTCCAGAGCATTCTATTCATTTTTCTAAACCTCTGTGTTACTGCTGATCCTCATAAGCTCTTATGGGATGTGGATAAACGAGCTGCAAAAAGTACACAGGAGCTCCCTTTGCCTGCACGCCGATCTAATGGGCCTCTAGCCAGCGCCAAACTGAAAATCCTTGTGACCTTGCTAGGGTGACACTGCGCCCAAGCTAATAAGCTATATGCAGAGGCTGAGTGATCTGGGCTGGGCTTCACAAACATGCTTTCGAGCTGGAGCTGGCTGGTGTCCAGGAAGCCGAGCACACGTGCAGAGGGCATTCGTGCATGAGCTCAGCCAACCACAGAAACATATTCACGGTGTCATCAGACCGCAGGCTACAGCTTCTCTCCACAAGATCTCAGTATCTGCAAGGCCTCTATTCTAGATTTCAACACACATGCAATGTATTCTGGCATTGGTTACTCCCAATAAATCATAGGATCGACTTGGCTGTTCCTTGCTGTAGGGACCACCCATTTCCATGTGGTTTGAGGAATATCCCTGTAATTACCATTGTTTTGCAAGGCATACGAGGCATGATGATGTCTCTTTCAGTTTGTAACTGCTGTGTCTCACAAAGCTAAAGCTTGGCCATATTTTTTATTCAAGAAACCATGCATTATGAAAGTCCTGTTCAGCTAAGCCTTTTTTTTTAAGACAATCAATAAACCTATACAAATTATGACCATGTAATATAGTTAATGAGTGTTTTAGTTCACATTACTTCAACCATAGTTCAACATAAATAGAGGCTAATATATTTTCCAACTTGGTTTTACCATCATTGGTTTTACCCAGTTCTTACTGCACACTTCAGCTGGGCTGTTGCAATTATTTACCACACCCCCACTGACAAAAAAGAAAGTACTTTTACTACTTGCATTATTTTATGAATACAACTGGAACTTAGCTCTTTCACTCCCCCCCTCTTTTTCTCTCCTCTCCAAGACCTATTGACAAAGCTGGATCCCTAAAGCTCCGTATATCTGAAAACATGTAAGGTTATGCAAACAGAACACAAAGTAAGTGTATAAAAAGAAACTGAAAAGCAAGACTCTTCTCTGTCTATGCATAAGAATAAAAAACTATACAAAGTATACAGCAGAAAATGGCAGCTGTAATTAAATGTTAGAGAGTACTTCCAGTAGGAACAAGTAATCTAAAAGTCAGACAGGAATGGGAGGGAGAAATAGGCCTACTATTGTGCAAGTCAGGTAGAAATCAAAATGCGGTATTTCAAGTGGGGAATAGGCACACTATGTATGTTAGGCAGCTATTCTGACAACTTAGGTGTGTCTGGCAAATATCTGCATGCTAGATGAATGTTGAAATTTCCTTTGAGAAGTAAGCCTGTACAACTAACACATGTAGTATCTCAAAAAGAAACTCAGAGATTTTTTCTGACTAAGTTATTATATAAATCTGTGCCTTTACTGTGCAACATCTATCTAAGGTTAAGAAAGACCAGTTAGGACTTATTTAATTTCACACATACTGGGTCACAAGCAGTTGCTTCATTTTTTTAGAAATTGTCTGCATTATTTGCCATTATGTGTCTTGCAGCCTTCTCGGTATTCATAATACCTTATTTAAATTGGAATTTGGAAGCGTGATTCACAAGCTTGACACTGTGAAAACAAACTTATATTAAAAAAGGTACCATTATTTATGTGTTATTAAACAGCTGGAAAAACTCTATTGGCACCAAAAGATATGTATTTAAGCATACCAACTAGCACAATGAAAGCAGAAAATTTCAAATTATTTAATTAAGCTGCTGTAGTTAATGGCTGAATTCAGTTTGCCTGCACTGAAGAAAACAGCTCAGTTACCCAAAATCCAATAGCAAAAAATAAACAGTCAATATTTTTCCCCTCTGGGAATGGGAGCAAGTACCAGCTGCCACACTGTATACATAACTGAGATCTGGCTCAAGGACCAGTATTCAGATTTGCATAAGAATGAGCAAGGAGTGTTTTTAAACTGCCTACGTGACCCAGGAGCATAAGTGCTTGTAGTGAGAGCTAAAACAAGCAAGCTAAACTCGATACTTTAAACTCCCCCTAGGTATCTTTATCCTGACTCACTTAAATATGCCTCTAGGAGATGTCTTCGACAGGAACAGAGGGAAATCTCAGCCCAGTGAAGAGCCCACTATATAAATGGAGAGATTTCCATCACCTCCACGGAGGGCAAGAGCTGGGCTGACATGTAAACAGAAGCATTCTTGCAAGATTTGCAGTTCAGCTGCATTTGATGTTAAGAAATTCCTGCTAACGTTACACCAGTGCAGCACACTGCATTAGAAAAAACAGTAGCTTGTGGCCATGTTTATAATATGCAGTGCAGCTAATCTAGTCCATATGGGAACATGCACCAGCTCTTTACAGGGCTCCAGCTGTATCACTCAGAGAGAAAGGATCTCAACTGCTGCTACCCAAATTCTTTGCTCTGTCACAGAGGTCCTGCCATGACATTGGGAAGGCTATTGAACCTCTTGTGCTTTGGGCTCCCTCAGCCTGTAAAGCTAAGGTAACAGAGCATCCCAACTCCCATCCCCGCCCTGATGGGAAATACATTAGAGACTACAAGCTTCTGAGCTTCTGATATAGGCCATGACTGATCACTGCAGTTACAACATTATCCTTAATCTAGGCCATTATGAGTAAATTAAGGCTCCTTTGTGTCCTCAGTGTTTCCAGACACAATTTCGGTTCCAAATAAGGAATTATTCCTTAATTAACAAAGTCTTTTCAACATCATATGTTTCTCAAACCTTTCAACGTTTAAATAACAAAACAAACAAACCAAAACAAACAAACAAAACTAAATAAAATGAAGACTGTCTAAGGTGACAAATATTAATTCAACTGAAATATTGTGCCAGTTAGAAATGGCAAAGTAAGTAACACTGAAACATAAATACCTGGAACACAAATGCTCTGACCTTCTGTCAGAGATCAGTGTTTCTGTACCATAAAAATGCATTCAGCTATCCTACCGTACTGGATGTTAATGTGTAGGTCTTTCTTTAAACTCAAATTAGATTACAATGTTAGTAGGTCATAATGGAGGTATTGTTCTCATAACACGTGCTCTCCTGTGCAATTCTGCTGCTGATAACTATTCAAATCAAGGAATTTAGGTGGAAGCAGAACGTTATACCTTTTATGTCAAGCCATCTAACAAATGTGAGTGTAAAGAAACAATACATTTTACATCAGCAAGTACTCAAATAAGTGTTTGTTTCTGACATTAACAGTGAAGACAACCACCTCAGGCATCTTTCTGGTGAGGCAAACTCTACAAAAACTTACCCAGTCTGACCTTTCCAATCAGAAGTGCGAGGTTCACCTCTAGAAATGAGAACAGGGGAAGAAGTGAATTTGGCCATGAATGTTGTTTTACCACATTGCCCCTGCGAACACAGTTTTGAGACATTCACGTTTCAATGACAGAACACTTGCATTTCTGCATAAACATGCTGGAGTTACTGAATGAAAAAGGTGGGACTGAGAGGGAAGTGAGATGGTTATATACTGTGCCAGCTCTCTGCCCTGCGGCCTGGTGCAGTGAGGATGCAGTACAGAACTCTACCTGCTACCACATGAATCAACCACTTCAAAATAATTGCCTAGAGCTTGCAGAGGCCTCTAGTACAGGGGTAGGTGTCACCTGACTTTGTTCCTGCTTTGCAATCCGCAAGTGCAAAAGTACCATGTCATGGAAAACTTTGCCTTGGAAACAGCAGAGGGCTGGGGCAGGAGCCCGGGAGGGGTCTGGCTCGTTTCCCTTCACCAGAGTCAGAAGCTGAAGTGGGACAAGCTGCACACGGGAAAGAGCAAGCTGCTGACTGCCATCCTGCTCTCTGCTTCCTGCCCTCTGGCTAGCAGAGGGTGGATTTCATCACCCACCTTCGTCATGAGTGCTACAAGTAAGGAGCCCAGTTGGCAGTGTGTACACTGAGCATTTTATTCACAGGACTCAGATCCTTTTGACTTCTGGTGTGAGCTTTTGCCAAGTCACATTCAGATCAATACATCAGGTGAATCTGTGCATAATCTTAGGACAGCTTCTGCCACACACAACAGCTGTAACTGAAGTTTTCACCTCTGCTAAAGCACCCTTGAAAATTTCTTCAAACATTTGAGAGGCATGCTGTAAGCATCTGGCTTGTTTAACCAGGAATAAAACTATGTAATTTAAAATTTAAATTAATTACATAATTTAAAATTTAAATTTGCAAAGATACCCTTACAGCCTCTCAATCTTGTCCAAAACATAACACAAATGTAGCATCCTTAGCACAGTTAACTTCCTCTCTATAAGGTTTAGTGGATCTTAAACATCAGGTGGAAAATTGTAGATAAACTAAAGAGCCAATAATGTCCTGCTGTTGCAGAAAAAGACCTGGAGTGTCCATTGCTGGAAGGCTTTAAAAACATGTTAAGATACGCTTTTTCCTATGTCAAGAGCACCCTAGGAAAATCAGCCTCCTCCAGAGGAAGGAGTTGGATCAGATGACTTTGGAGGAGCAGTTCTAGCCCAGTTTTTCTGTAGGTCTGTCTTGCACTACTTACCGCCAGCTGCACTTAGCTAGATGTAAGTTTAGAAAGGCAAATAATAACATCAGCCTTTGCTCACCCCCAAGTCTGATAATAGTCTCACTGGAAGCCTTAAAAAGTTCAGTGAAGATGTTATGATTTTATTTATTATGTGATAAGGATTAATTATTAATAATCATTAGTAATTATGAAAACAGCTATAAAATAATAATAATATATGAGTTAATTCTGTCATAGTGGTAAGACAATTCTCTGATGATTTACATCACTATACTTTAGGTTTCTAAGGAGCAGCTACACTTTACCATTACAAATATTTCTTTTTTGAAGTTTTTTCTTCACTTGGGATGGTCTGTCTCCAGCTTACACACAGAATGTTATATACTGCCTTCATGCAGGCAGATATGCAGTTGCTTACCAAAACGTTTACAACACTGACAGACCATTTCAATTCATGGGTATTACAAATGCTTTTTGTTCAAGTAATGGACTGAACTGTTAGTAAACTCTTCAAAAATAAGAATGAAACTAATTAGTTAAGTGACCATATAAACACTTCCCCAGCTGCCAATGCAAAGCTAAATAATACAACGTCCTTAGCCAAAACTGGAGCCTGGGAAGAAAGTTTGTTGCTTCATTTATAGCCATACTAAAATCAGAAACACAGCAGCTAGCTATACCCAGGCAGCTGCCAGGTGTGCCTTTGGCAAGATGCTGCTCTGAGCATTGTTTCAGCCCATAGTTACATAGGGGTGGAAAGCAGAAAACCTGAGACGCTGACTGAACCAAAGGCCTGCAGTTTGACTTCATAAAAAGTCCTTAACTTTCAGAGTGAGTAGCAGGATGCTTCTACTTAAGGCCTGAATATAGAATTTGTACCCCAATATAAAGCACGTACATGTTGACCTTATTGAAGAATCTGGATTTGAATTGAACTAATGAGGAAAAGCACACCTGAAACTGTATAGAAAATACTTGTATCAACATTTCCTTAAAAAGGCTGAGATAGGATCTCAGTTAGAAAGTGTCACCCATTTGGCACAGGAGAAATTCAGCACTTCACTACCCAGGGAGGGTTCGCCCTGAAACAGAGATGTTCCTGCTTGACAAGCCTGAGGATGTCTGGGAAGATTTAGGTGCTTACACTTTTTCAAACCCAAGGCTTTCTCCCTCAGATACACTGCTCCTGGGGATCACTAGTCCAGAACCACCTTCTGAGACAGTAACAGCACTGAGAAGTGAAACAGAATGAAACAGGGCTAAGGACTCCACAGCGCAGTGAGGCAGCAAGAAGTGGATGAACAACCAGGGCAGCTTAACATGGCAATTGCCTTCCTGCTGAACCAGTCCTGTGGCTGTCCCTCAGGCTCACATGCACGAGTTCCTTCACAGAACTGTCGCAAAGCTTAAATTATTGATATCTGTGGAGCACAGCCTGTCGGTAAGTACCAAAGAACGCTCTCCCTGCAAAATAAATATGAGAGTAGATCCTGCAGCCACTTACAGCCTGCTGACAAAGGGCTGAATCTTGTTCTGATCTTAACCCTGCTGATGGGCCTTCCAGCTCCAGGTGAAAAGCAGCACGCAGCACCAAGCCTGGTCATATTCCCATTGTGCAGTTAAACAGTCATGTTCCCATGCTGTAGTTTCTGACTGGCGCTGCTTATTTGGAGCCTAACACCATTTCTGAGCTAATTTTCAGGCTAAAAGCAGGAAGTGTCATTGCTTGTTACTTGCTCAGAGCAGTGTAACAACCATGAGCAAGGGCAAACTATCAAGTACTAGTTGTTGAAAACAGTGGACAGCCTGGAGACCACTGCATGACATAGGAGACCTTGGAAACACACACTTCGAAACGGACATTTCCTGCTTTTTCGCATCACAAGAATGACTACCTAGCAAAGCCACCAAAGATAAAACAGGTGTAGTTTTTCTTGGCAATTTGCACTAATGAGGACCTAGAATTTCTAATTCTCAACAGGAGAGGAAAAGGGATCAGGAATTTTCCCAAGATTTTTTTGGTGTTTTTCCCTGGAATGGGTTAACACCACAAGGGCTTCTGCTACATCCAAGCTAAAAGCAAGTAGATCTTGACTCTCATTTTTTTTTTCTCCAAATAACCCAAGTAAAGCCTAGATAAGCCCCACAGCTGTATTCACCTGCTGGAATTAGTCAGAAATAGATGGTGTCATGAGCATAGCAATGGAGTGAGATACATAGGAAGAAGAAACAGGTTAGGGTCACACTGGACCTTTCTTGCATGCTTTTGCTGATGCTTACACAATAGATAAGCACTGCAGTGCACTTGAACATGACAATGAAGATGATAATTAGAACTTACTCACTGAGCAAACAACAGTGAAAAAAATATGGGGCATACTGGTAAGACCAGAGCAGAAAGCACACCTAATTTCAATAGAAAATGAGATGAGATAGACCCTTATCTCACTGAAGCCACTGAGGTTCACAATCCTGGCTGCAAAAAAGCATTTCAGTATGATAGCCCATTGGAACAACATGACTGGCAGCTGTAGAAGGATTTATGAAGATGATGTAGAGAAACAGATTGACTTTTGTAAGCTCTTGAAATAACTAGCAGCTGGAGAAGCTCATCTACGTCACCTAATCTGTCCAGCTCCACTTTGCAGGAATGCTCATGGCCTCCGTAACCCATCTGCAGTGCCACTGCACTGCCCTCTAGTTCACTGCACAATTACTCTCATTGTAAGAAACATTCTCTTATGACTTGAGATTTTCCTCTTTCAGCTTCAGGCCACTGCACCTTGTCTTTCTTTCTTCTGAGAATGTGGGTAATTCCCTTCTTTCATTTACAGTATTATCTCTGCAATTATTTATAGTCGGTAACTGTAAATCTCCCGAGTCCTCCATTTAACACAGTTCTTTAAGTGCCTTTTTCTGCAGTCTCACTTTTCTATCATCATCCATTACTGGCTTTGTATCATCTCTATTTTTAACAATTGTTATGACAGGGGAACTTGGGTGAATTCACCATTCTAACTGTAGGAAAATCAGAGCTATATGAACCAGAGACTCATTATTTTAATACTATTACTTGAGAAAAGGTAGTGTGTTTTATGTGACAATGGGACTCAAAAAGCACAGGCAACCTCATTTTCAAATGGCAAATCACACATCCTAAACCTGGAGTGTAGAAGCAAAGCTCTGAGAATTCTCAGAATGAATGTCCAAAATATTGCCATTTCCTTCAACTGTATGCTTAGAAATACAACAGCAAGCAATTTTTTGCTAAATTAAAAAATAGTAATGAGAACATCAGTGCGACAGCAGGCTCTGATAACAGATATTATTAACAAAACATTTGCTCTAGGTGACAGTGTTCCCTTTTACATATATCAATAAAAATTTAAAATTTGAATAGTGGCGTGTATTTACCTGAAAATAAGCCAAGAGCTCCAATAATAATAATAACTATTGGGAAAGGCACAGATAGTGTTTATTCTACAAAATGGTTGACGTATTTGGAAATTTTCCTAAGTTTTCATTTTTGAAAAAAAAAAATCTGACAATGTATTAACTGCTACTCTGAGTATTGAACCATCCAGCCACCATTTCTACTGTATTTTCTACCAAATTACTTGAGCCCTTGCCAAGCATTGATAAATATACCCCCTCGAAGTGCTTTCTGAAACAGGGGGACATGTTTTCCCTCATTTTACTGGGCAAAAATGCATCAAAAAACTGATCTGCACAAGAACACTTGAAAAAAATTTCTACAAAGCCAAGCCATAAACTGAACCAAGATATCCTGAGCAATACTCTTAGAAAAACACAAACAAGGTAAATGCAGTTGAAAGGCCTAAAGAATCACTTGTTATATGCAATTAAGATTTCTCTCCTTGTAACAGGAGATGCTATGCAGTATTGACACTGAAACTAACTGCAGAGATCATGATAAAACGGATCTCCAAGGAAAAACAGAGACATGATAAAATTGCAACCATGACAAAAACACAGCTTTGAAAAGGTACTTACCTATATTTTAAAGAATTCAGGTAAAATGAAATAATGGTTATGACAGTGCAGTAGTTTTGAATACTAATAATGTGACAGACTTGAGGAAAAAAAGATCAAAATCAATCTGGAATAGAAAGATTCTAATGGGATAGACTTGGAGTCTGATATGGGCTACCAGACAGGACGGCAGGCACAGCTCTACAGTGTTACATGGGGGAAAGACACATCAGGGCCTTTTATTTTTGCCTGAACTTTCCATACGCAGAAAAAAATACTACTGATTGCTGTCAGTTCTGGCTACTTCAGCACATGAGTGATGGGTGTATCTTCATCAGGTAGCAAATGAACCAACTGTGGTTGGTTCCACAATGAACCAACCACTACTGTGGCTGAGTTTTGTTTTCTATTAAGATTTCCACATCAGATCTGGTAAAATCTGATTTGAATGATCACCAGCCAGCTCTAAATCAAATGAAATGAAACACAGAATTAAGTTGTCTATTGTAAAAGACCAAATTTTAAAAACTTGAGAGAACTAGAAAGTTCAAGAGTTTGCAATTCCTTCAAATGCTCATTAAATGCATTAATAAATAAAAAAAGGAAAGTCCATTGCGCACATATCGAATATGATACTAAGACTAAAGATCCTCTAAGCATAGCTCTGTAACTAAATTAATACTTGATTCACTTTTCAACAGAACAATGTGCTGTCAAGTGCAGGATGGCTAAAAGAAAAAAAAAGAAACAGAACAAGTGGAACAGAGGTGAAACTCCAAAGATCTTGCAGTGGCATAGACAGTCTCTATCCTAAGATGTGCCTTGGAAGAACAAAATGAAGGTTGTTTATATTTAAGGAAGACAATGGGAGAAGTTTCTCCAGCTGCTCGGCCAGTCACCTACAGTCTCAACTTCAATAACATACTAAGTTTTAGAACAAACACAGAATAGAAAACTTGATAAACTTCATGTGTGCTTGGAAAATGGGAGAAAGCAATTGGGATTTACCAGAATTTGATTGTATCCAGCTAACTCCAGTCTGTCTTTCAATAAGTCACCTGAATTTTTCAACTAATTAGCTAGATCAAGTCCACACGTCACTCAGTAAAGAATCTAAATGAGATGAATATGGGAAACTATTAGTTAAGCAGCAAATGCTGGCAATTAGTACAAGAGTTGCCAGATGGGGTAACATATATAGCTTAATGGGTATATGAGGAGTAATGGTGAAAAGAAAACTTTAGGACAAAGGAGGTTACTAAGAGGTGATCAGCCGTGGGACATATCGCATAGTATTATTGCCAATCTTAAATATCACCACCAACAATCTAGCCACAGAAATTAGGAAGGAGGTTAACAAAATTAACAACATGAAGTTGGACAGCACACTTTAATAGACAACTGACATATCAACTAAATAACAGAAATTGCATAAATGTCTCTGAATGGTCATGCAGAAATGTCCATTTCTCTCCTTTGATTATAAAGGTAAACTTGCTCCTCAGGGTAAATACTTGGGGCAGGTGGATATGTACAGCAGAGACCACACCATCACCTGATGCAGCCAGAGGGAGAGCACAGGATGTCAGTCAATGTACTTCCAGCAAGGAAAATTATCAGTGTCAGCTCAAAGTCAGCATAGAAGACTTGAAAAAGTCCTCCTGGTGGAGCTCTTCGAGCCCTGGAGCACCACCTACCTTTCTGTTCAGATAAGCCCAGGAAAGGTGGATTCAAGCTGGGAGAGGGCCTGATGATCCCAATCACAGTGGTTAGAGGAATGGTCTATCAACTGTAAAGAGCCCAAAAGAGTTTGGCTAGTTTAGCTTGGAAAAGAGAGAGCTAAGAGAGGACAGGGAAGAATGTCAGGCACAGTCACTGAGCACAAATAAATGTCAGTCTCAGAAACAACAGGAACAAAACTAACAGAATAAATAAATTCTGTGTGGAAATTAGAAGGAAACTAGGTAATGCAGAAACAAGACACCAGGGTACTCTAGATAGGGTTTACAGTAAACATCATTGTAAAGAAAAATAATAAAGAAACCCTCCTTTTCCTTTTGAAACCAGTTGTAACAAGGAAACATTGACCTTACAAGGATAGAATATACTTATATCTATCCTATCTGGGTATGTCCTAAGATGGCCCAGGCCTAAGAAAGCTGATTTTCAACCTGCAGAATTAAAGTTGGAGTCTATGTACTGCTAGAGGCAGACATATTTTATTATACACATTATACTACTGAAATAGGTTCAGAAACTGTATTTCATGGCATCATTTAACTTTACAGAAGCAACTTCCTTGAAAGCAAAATCTAACAATATTTCAGTATGCAGAACAATATTGTCTTGCATATAGATGCAAAGGCATCAGTACTGATCAATTTCAATGTAAGTTAAAATTTAAGGGAGTGCTGTTATATTGCATTTCCTCAGTTTGTAAATCTGTCTACCACTTCTTGCCAACCACCACCTGCATCAGAGACAAGCTTGACCATTTGCCTGTCGAATATTACACCTCTTCCCTAACATGAGTATCCAAAAAAAAGACTGTGAAACTTAAACATATGGGGAAGAGGAAGGGCTAATGAATGAAAATGGCAAGAGTTTACAACACCCTTAGTGATGAAAAACTATATTTGCATTTAAAATGTGAGTAGGCAATGCACAGTGTAACAACAGATCATTTCTGCAACAACTATGGGACATGGAAAATACAATCCACTGTTGAGTCCAAATAACTGATGAGTACAGGGCACTTCTCTTACCATGTCCTTAGTGTGTTCTTTTTTTGATCAGCAACTCCCACAGTCTACCTGCAAAGATCAGTGAGAATTTCCCTAGCATGGTTCCCTGCTGCTTATCCTTACACAGAGGTACACACTGGTTTTCTGCAACGTCCGCTTTTGTGTGAACCAAGAACATATTCAGGGATTTTTACATTCAGGTTAATACACTGTATTCTGTTTCCACATTATCCTCCAAATCTAAACATTCCCAAAATAATGCAAGAACATCATGGCCCACTCCAAGCTTGCCAGTAATGTCTTGCTCCCCCTTCTATTTCCTATGCTCTACAAGCACAACACTGCAATCCTAAGTTTTCACCCACTTAATTAATCACATTTCCTATTTTTAACACACACCACATTGTTTTTCATCCTTAGTAAAGAAGAAAACAAATATTAATACCCTTCTCCACTTACTATAGAGTTTTTTGGAACACAAATGTCAGATTTCCCATGTGCATGCATGTGTACTTCCACAAAAGTGAATGTATAGACTGTTAATCACTTTACATTAAAGAAAAACTAACTTCAAATTCCTCTTTTTCCACTGGAAAACTTTACAAACACACACTTCTGGTGTAATTTTAATATGTGTGCATACTAGCAGGTTTTCTCACAGGAAAATTTGATCAGAATATACTCCAGTTTACGTTTAAGTCTTGCAGTATCAGCAAGATCAAGTTTTATCTGGTTTATTACTAAGCATACAGAACTGGTGTCACATGAGGGCATGATATCCTAAAGAGTTTCTCCTTTCTAAAGATAAATATAAAAAGTGCACAGCTGCAAAATTGGTAAGCATGTATTTTGAAGCCACATTCTGTGCATCTAACAGAATTGGAGGCTCTTTTTTAGCACAACTAAAGTTTTATCATATATTACTGAAAAAAAAAAAAAAGGATAATGGAAATTTTGGTTTCAAAGCATGACTTACTATTCTCTCATTTTCAGGCTTACATACAGCACAGTGCCAATGAAATAAGAACTCGGGTTTTGAAAACAAATTAAATACTTCCAAGGTGCTGTTCCCAACATGGCATGTTCCTTCCTATTATGAAGTCTTCTAATACTATAACACAAGCAAAATGCATTTGTGTTCATATCACACACGCTCACAAACAGGGGATGCCCGTTAATAAGTGACCATACAAAGAAAACTGACCAGTTTGTAGCACAGAGGAGGAAATCCTGTCCTCCCAGAAACCAGCAGCAAATTCCAATTGATGCTGATATTGGGAACTGTATCCATTGTGTTAGCCACTATGAAATATAGAGCCAAAAGAAATAAATATTTTCTAGCCTCCTTCAGAGATGAACTATACATTTCTTGTACCATTAACGATTAAAAAAAAATTTAAAAGTGGATTAAAATCACCAGTGAAACTTAAGTTCTGCCTCATTTTTACAGCTCAGATGATGATGGTGGGGAGGGTAAAGGGGACTTCTCTGTGAGTCCTGATTTACTCCTAGGTATCCTGAGAACACAGGAATGGTGCATTTTTACTGCAAAGTTGTGCATGTGTTTCGTTGTTCCCCTTCTTTTTGTGTAAAGCTGCAGACAAAACACAGAACATGGACATGAGTAGGACTTCTTAACAAGAGTATAAACCTTCATATAGTTTGCAGAGAAGCCTTCAAAAAAAAAGATAGAAAAAAGAAAAAATAGGCCAATTTATCCCTTAGTATCTACACGCAACCACACGAATCAGGATTCATGCACATACCTATTTTAAATTATTCCCAAAGGATGCATTCTCTCTCTCTCATCCTCTGTACAACTCCTCTAAAGTCAGTAATACAGATCCTGGCTCTGCATTTCCAAAATATAGCCATGGACACACCGCCTTCATTTACTGTCATTTCAGGCATGCAATCTCATAAGCAGTTAATGTCTTTAATGCCAGTACACAATGAAGGAAATATTTCTGCAACTGATCCTAATGCAGGGTGCTATCCCATAACACATAGCTGCTGCTTTTTCTACCCATGAAGCTTTCCTTTTCTTTATTAGATTAGGCTGAATATTGTAGACACATCCTCACTTCATGTTCTTCACCAAAGGAGCCGAAGGCAAAAGTCCCATTGATTTAAGACCTGAGGCTGAATTAGTAATCCCAGTGCTTCAGGAATTCATTTAGAAATGGAGGCTATATGGTCTTTAAGGCAAAAAGAGAAAGGAACAAAACACACTGAATTCATATTACGCGTACTCCAGAAGGTCCTTTTTGTTCTTTATTTTTTCTTGTAAGTTGACTTTACACTTGTGCAACACTCTATAACCAACAGGGTAAATTAATTAACCCAAAAGATCCAAACCAAAGGATGGAACCATTTATCCGTTTTTTCATAAGTCCAAATGCATTAACAAGTGAATTGATATTGGAAAGTCTCAGGGAGCCAATATCTGCCACAATTCCCAAAAGGAAAGGTAATATGATGCCTTTTCTTGTTGCGTCATATTTTAAGGTAAAGGCAATGCCTAACTGGTTCACTTAGCTTCTTGGCAATATTTTCCAGCTTTTTCAAGGGAACATCACATGTTCAAGAATATTCACCAGTTATGGCCAGAAAACAAGGTGGAGACTTGGAGACTTCACTAAAAACAATTAGTTGTGATAAAACAATTATGCATAAACCATAAACCACTTGACTATGGGAACTTGCTGAAGTGAGGTGGCAATGCCAGCTTCCCCTTCACACTGCCTCTCTGTACTGAGGTTGTGCACTTTCTTACCCGCCTACTGTCTGCAGCTTCCTGACTTCCCCAAAGCTGAAGTTCAACTCGAACACATATGGCAAAAAACCGAGACTGCAGGTCACAAATGGAAACAAAGCAAATGTTAATGCATTTTCCCCAACATGATGCAAAAAGGAGTTACAATTACAAGAGCCAGCTCATATTCCCTACAAAAGTCAGCACCCTTCCTAAACGTTAGACCATCCTGGTTGCTTTGCTCCTACGTTATCACTAGCACAGTAGGGCTGCTATTCCCCCAAGTCCATGTATTTTCAACGGACAGAAACCCACAATTTTATTCTATTCTCCTGTACGGAGATATTCTGGCTTGTATCCTTGTATGAACAAGTGACTCTCTATTTCATTATACATGCTGCAGACCCCCCAGATACCTTCCCATTCCCACATGAAGCAAGCCTTTGAAAGACTGCAGCTGCTGCAAAGGCATGAAACCTCAGTGCAGACGGCTCTCATCTTGCAGATCATCCCATAGCATCCAGCAGGATTCCTGCCCCTTTCTTGAACAGAGTTCCTGTAAGGATGGTACTAAAGATGGAGAAAACTTTTCTGTCTGAGGTCCCTTTATGGAGAGTCCACCAAAACCTGTGGATTACAGGATTCGTGCACTAACTTTCTCAAGTGCTTTAATATAGTTGAAACCATAAAAATTATTTTACAGAAAGTTCTGCTTTGGAGTCCAAACTCTGGGGTGTACAAAGAGCTAGGTATATCCCAGATAGAAAGCTGGATCCCCATCACAAAGCCAGACGCAGATGCTCATGGAGCAGCAATAATGCAGGGCACAAAGAATAATTTTTCTCCCTCCAGTAAACCTGTATCTTCCACAGACGAACGAGGAAGGCCATCAACTACCAGGATATACCAAGGTATGTCCAGCTCTGTATTCCTGCATGACTGGAGTCTTCTTGTGCATTGCTGCACTCAGAATATGGCTTATAAAATACTTCTGTAATGAGAGCAGGACATTTGTGAAAATGCTGTTCAGCTCAAAGCACAGCAGGCTATGTGGCAGTGAGCATCCGACCGAAGGCAGTATGTTGTGCTGAAGATCTGCAAGAAGAATGATGTTTTCAACATACTACTTACACTAAGCCATCTTCCTGAGGACCCCAGTCAATCCCCTTGTACACAATAGATTTTTCTTGCTTGCAGCAGCATATGGTTGCAAGAACAAGGCTTTAGCATCTAATGCCACATACCAGGCAGGCAGGGAAAGCAGTCTTTGCCCCTGAGGCCATGAGGTGGAAGGGCTGTAGGGAGGCAAACACTAGGAACTGCTCTCTTCACACATATGAGAAATATAATCCCCAGATGTATTTCAGCTACATGAAATCAAATCTTGACCTTTTAAACAAGTCTCTGATTCATCAACTATTTGCCCATTTGGATGATGTGGACAGCCATTCATTACATGAACTGCAAGTGATAATCCACTCCAAAGTTATTCATTCAGTAGTACGGTTTGTCTTTAGCGTAGTCATGATACAACTGGATGTGACTCAAAAAGGGCTTCACTCTGCAAATAACATACAAAGAAATATGTTACGACATTGAGGAAACATAGAAAATCAAAGATATGTGCTTCAATGAAGGAATCATTCACGTTACTAGAAAAGATGAAAAGTATTAAGCTAATAAATCAAGACTTCATTTCGAAGGAGAAAAACAGCAACCAGCTTTTTCATCATTTTTGGATGGAGCTGCTTGCTGAGGTTTGTATCTGCACAATAGTATTAAAAGCACAGCACACAGTACCACCATAAACTAGCAAGTCTATAAAAATACTTTTTTTTAAAAAAAAAGCAGAGGATTTTAGAAAGCACAATTTAGAATTCTAAGAGTGCCGTGTACAATCCCAACTTCGCATTTTACCAGCCCTTCTTTTCCATCTATATTTCACCGAGACGTAATTGAATGTATAAAACGCTACAAACGTGGAATAAAACTACCAATTCTCCTCCTTAAAATAAAAGGCTAAGCTTGTAATTACACGACTTTGACACATCGTTTTGTAAAATTACTAATTAACTACGATCCCTCGGTCGGATAACGCAGAAGTGCTTTTCTTCCTCGAGAGCCGCGCCTGCTTCGTTTTAAATCAAGTTCTGCTACAGAGGGAGGGGAAACCGCACAAACACGCGAGCATGTGCGCATGGGGCGGCGGGCACCGCGTGGAAGAAACGCTTCTTCGGAGGCAGGCAGGGCACAGCGCGGGTTTCGGCACGCCTTGCAGCGGCGCCCGGGCCGGGGGAGCCGCATCCCCCCTCCCCGCGGCCAGCGGCAGTGGCGCTGGGGACACGCAGGGGAAACAAAGCCGCCGCTGCCGCCGCGCCTCCCGACCCTCTCCCGCCGGGACTGCCGCGCTCCGCCGCCCCGGTGCGGGGTCTGGCAGCAGGGTCGCACCGTGCCCGTGCCCGTGCCCGTCCCCGCCCCGCGGAAGGAGGGCCGGGCGAGCAGGCGCGGGGGGCTCTTCCCGCAGCACCGCACCACTCCGCGCCGCCGCAGCGCCACTCACCGCGCCGCCCGTGCCCCGCCGAGCCGCGCTGAGCGGTGTGCGAGCGCGCCGCGGCGGCCGCAGGTGCTGCGGAGGAGGTAGCGGGGGCGGGCGGCGCTGGCGAGCCAACCGGGGCCTGGCGCGGCGCCGTGAGTCACCAACGGGCGCGCAGGGCGGCCGTGCGGCTGCTATAAGAGCGCCGCGGGGACGGCCTCCCCCCCGTGCATGTCTTCGGCTGCCGCCTCTACTTCTCGCCTCTCTGCCCGCGGCGCCTGCCTGCCCGCGCACCCTGTCCCCGGCGCGGCGATGCGGCTGGACCGGCAGCACGGAGACTCGAGCGCCTCGGCCGACGGAGCCGGGCGCGGCGCGGGACGGCGGGCGGTCCCGCGCTGCTGGGCGCTGCTGCTGCTGCTCGCCCTCGGCTGCCTGCGCGCCGCCGCCGACGGTGAGTGTGGGGCCGGGGGAGCGGGCTGGAGCGCGCACCGCCGGGAGCAGCTCCCGCCGTTGCCCCCCGCGGCGATTTCGTGTCCCACCGCCCTCTCCTTTTCCCTCGCTCTCTTATTATTTTCTCCCCCTCTCTCGGGCTGCCCGCCCGCTGCCCCGGGGGGAGCAGGTCGGGCCCGGGCTCCCGGCTGGGCAGGGGGGCGCTGCCGCCGCGCCCGCCCCGCCGCCCCTCGTGCCGGGCGAGGCGCCGCGTTCCCCCCGGGGCCCCGGGCGGCGGGAGCCGTGAGGGGGGACCGAGCCCCGGGCAGCACATCTCCCGGGGACCGCGCGCCGCTGCGGTAGGGGCCCGGCTGCCTGATCGATGCTGAGGGGGAGGGTCTGAGTGGCTGGGGCTAACGCGGGAGGGTCGGGGAGGTTTGAGGCTCTCTTGTGGAGTGGGAAAGAGGAGCGCTTGGGAAGCTTGCGGCGTTAAAGGTGCTGTCAAACTGCAGTGCAACTTAGGCTTTGTGTTATCCAGCGGTGTTGGCATGGCTCTAGTTCAGGGCCCAGGGTAACCACCATGAGGGATCTCCACCTGGTGGCAAGGCTGAGTCCTGCCGGCGCCGGGTCCCTGCTCCTGGGGCTGGGCGCTCGCCAGTAGCGCTGCTCGTGGCCAGCTCCAGGGCTGCTTTCCGGCGTAGAAGCTGTTGCCCCTGTGGCAGGGGTCATGCACACTGAGCCAGTTGGATGGTCGTTTAAAAATATTTTACTCTTGAGTAGAGGTAGTAATCATTTGGCTGACTCCTTTCTTCCTTGAGGAGCTGAGCTCCAGCCTACTCTCCCAGGTAGGAGGTGGGCAGTTGAGGTCTGTGTTGTCGTACGGCTCTTAAATCTCCCGACTATTGTCCTAAAGTAGGCCTAAGTGTCTTATCTTGGCGGTGTTTCCTATAACTGTGTGCAGTAGTTCAGACACCAGGTCTGTCGGGTAGAGCCCTGCCAGCACGTTGTTGTATCCAGTCCTCATACAAAGAGAGAGGAGAAATGTCTGCCTAGTTACCTCTCATCTCCCAGTCGTGTAGGTTGCTCCCATGCCTGGTCCGCAACAGACATGGTGAACAGCTGTAGAATGAAGGAACAAGCTGGCTGGCACTGAAACTGCTACTGCACTGTGCTCAGAAATCGTCACAGAAGATACGCAGTGGAGGGTAATTAGTAGACTAGCTAACCAAGTTATTCTGATTGTTCCTTCAAGGTGAGTTAGTGGCCCCATCAGCTCTCTTCTACTAGTAGTTGGAATTGCCAGTGTCTGGGAAAAGTCTAAGCTAGTTCCTGTGTGAGCTCTCGAAAGGTTTCCCAATCACGGCTGGAAGCTTTTCTGGGACTTGGTGTCAGATGACAGTACACAAGTGTCACATGTTTGAAGCTGCCCAGACAAGTAATCCTGGCAACTTGCTTAAGGGGCTGAGACTAACAGTGATAGCAGAGATATGGGGAAAAGTTGTTTAACTTGGGTAGTCAGTGTAACTGTGCTCCTTCACCCTACGCCCATTGCTGCTTATGAGCCAACTTCTAGTATGTAGTTACCTGGGGAATAGTAAAATAATATGTTAGCAGTCACAGGCTCTGATGTGACTGGTACTCTACATTTTTTAGCCTAAGCTGTATTCCAAGGAAGAGAAAATGTGTGAAGGTGCTTCTACTGTATGAGTAGCACATAAAGAGAAGCTTTGAATTAGTGGCTAACTTATGCTGATCCAAAAACCATTAGGTGTCTAGTGACTGAAGGTGCAACTGAGGTATGACTCTGTTGCTCAAGTAGCAGTGGATTAGACTGGTAGTGCCTAACGAAATGGTTACCTGGCATTGTAGAACTGTGCTTGGTGTAAGATGGGTCAAAGTTACTGGCTGTAACTAACCTTCATCTTAACTGGAGCTCGTTTCAAGTGGCCATCAGAGTCTGACAGACATCTTCAGAAGCGGTCAGATGATGACCTTTACCTTTGTGTGCTGGTGTGGGTGTTAGGTCTTGTTGATTTTGTTTTTTTACTTGTTTGTGGGCTATCAAAAGTAGTTGCTCAGACATTTCACTTGGTATCAGCTGCAGAAGCAATGATATCTTCTTGGAATGGCTTGTTGTTAGGATAGTAATTGTAAAGTTATAGCCATTAGTACCAAGTTCAGCTATGGTTTCTGTTAGCCTTGTGTGTAGCTTCCGTGTAGCATTTGGTCAAAATGCATTTGTGACTTACGTTTGTAAGTTACAATGTACCAGGCAGCCTTAGCAAGCCTTTTCTCGTTATTCTAGCTTGAAATAGAGTAACTAAGGACCGTGGAGTTATTTTGGGATCTCCTTAGTGGCAGGCTTAGTCTAATATCTCTGTATGCTATTTTGGGAAAGGTTGACTGTTCTCACTCTGAACGCCGGGATGAGAAAGTCCTGAAGCTAGCAGGAGTCAGTTGTTGCATATTTTATGTTGTAGTACAGTAAAACCTGAAATATGTAACCAGGGCTCACCTTCTTTTAGAGGTTGCTGGGCAAGAAGGTGTCAGGCTTAGAACAAGCTGCTAATTGTGGCATCTACTCCCACTCTCAGGTGGCTGGGGTGTGCCGTCTAGCACAAGGGAAGCTAATTGATTGACAGCTCATGACCAAGTAGTAGCAGCTTTACAAAACCACACTATTAGAAAGCACATGCTGATGTAATTCCCAACGAGAAAAGGAAACAGAGGATGGAAACAGTAAACACAAGAGCTGATGTTCTGATTTTTGGTACTTTTTGAACACAGTTCCCACAAAAAAAGTTATTAACTTTGCTCTTAGAAGTGGGCTACTGCTTTACTCTGCCAGTAAGGCTACTAAAACATTAGCAGAAGTCAGTAAGATGCTGTTTCACCTCTTTGATCATGAATTTACATGAGACATTCAGCAGATAGAATTGCTCATGTTGTTCTTGCTTGTACTGTCCAGCATTTGAGAGTGCCTCATGCATGATGGCTAGCCAATATGATGTAAAATGGCTGAGTACCTTCCTTCTTCTTGGAAACTGTCTTGCATTTTGCACATCGTACAGAGAGGCTGTAAAATAACAAATAATACTCTACTAAAGTTTGGTGCCCTTTGAGCTCTGGAATGCCAGGACAAAGCACCCTCACTAAATGATGCAATAAGCCAAGAAGGATGAGGAGTCTTGCATCGTGCTGTAGTCATGTGCAGCCAATACTGATGCATGGTCTTACACACTTGCCTGCGTGCATTCAGTGGAACACCTCTGGCTTAGCTGCTGAAGATGCAGGCTGCTGCTTTTAGTGACGGTTATAACAGGGCTTCCAAGACAAAGCATGTTTCCCTTGAGGGATGGAGTCATGCAGTTGTAGAGCTGAAGACACTCTGGAAAGTGCACTCTTAAGGACCTTGCAGAAAACAGTACCTTACTCAAGTGTACTAACAAATCAAGACTTACCAGTTGTGAGACAATGGACTTAATTCCAGAAGGAAGTGATAAATTACTTTGCTCTTTTAGCATCACGCTTCTTTTAGTATATACCAAGGACTGTCTCTGGGTGCCACTGTTTGAGGAGTAACATAAAGCATGAAAACTTGCTCAGATACAAAGCTGTTATCTAAGCTACCTTTACAGATGTCTTGGGGATTCTGCTGTAATGTGTTAGCAGCAGAACATTGAAATGCTAATCCAGCTTGACATTAATCAAACATAAACACAGTTTGCTTAAAAGTTTGAAGAGTTTTGAGAATGCAGTGCTAGGTGCACGACGGCGGAGTCATTGTGGGCACACGTTTTTTGCAGACTTGATCCTGTCTTGAAGAGGAAAACTGAGTAAGAATAACACTGAGACTGTTTGCTGCTGTTTGGCAGGTGGACTGTTATGGTGCTTAAACTCTGGCCTTGTACTGTGAAGGAAAGCTTTTGGCTCTACTTTCATGATTGAATAAGGTGACTGCAAAGATTTGGAACTCAGATCTGGTTTCCTGTTGATGTTAAGCTGTTTATTAAGCTGGGTGGCTTCTTGATCAGGGGGGAAAGCAAGAAAGTATTGCTTAACAGTATTGAGGCTTAGGTTCCTTTTTTCATTGAAGGTGCGAGAGCAAAATGTGAGGAATCCCAATTTGCATGTGGTAACGGACGCTGTATTCCTCAAATCTGGAAATGTGATGGTGATGAAGACTGTTTAGATGGCAGTGATGAGAGTGCTTGTGGTAAGTAATCGAAATAATACCTCTGTAGTAGTACTTGCTAGTAGGAAGTGGGGACTTAAGAGTGGATAGCTGGAGAGATGCTTATCCTGTCCAGCACTTCTGGCAGTCGGAATACAAAGAAAAATTCCTTAGAACAATCACTTTTGATTCCTTGTATCCATCTGAGACAGTTGAATTTTCCTGAGTGTTATCTAAGTCTCCTGAAATTGGTAACTGAGACAAAGCTTGTGACCAAAATTCTTCACTTGTGAGAGTGATGACTGACAACAGAATATAAGCCTGTCCTCAGTTGTTTCTTCAATACCTAATAGAAAATGTTTGCTATTAGCACTCTGCTGTTGGCTATTCCCTGGTTAAAAGCCCTGTTTTATATGTGAAAGTGATTCTGCTGAGTCTCCTATAAACATTAAGTCTAGCTTTGGCTGCCAACCCTTGCTTTAAGCAGACATAGAAGCCAAGACAGATGACTAGATTTACTTGGAGACGAGGCAAAACATACTCTATATCCATCACAGGTGTGGTTGAACTGCCAGTCTCCTCAAGCAGACCTAAACTATTACCCTACAGTTACATAGTATCATGCTTCTGTAATGACAAGTTAAATGCCTTGACTATAAACTCTGAGTTCAAAACCTACGTATTGATATCAATAAACCTTATTTTAACTCAAGTCTGTTCAAAGCAGCAACTAATATAGACTAACCTGCTTAGTCTCCTTAGCCGTAGTGGTCCTTCAGCGTCTGATTAGATGAATATAAATGTTTCTCTGTGCACAGAATAACTCTGTAGGAAGTGTTCAACAGCACTGTTTACTAGGTTGGTGGGAAATGACACCAGACATGCACGAACCAAGGATATTGAATAACTTTCGTAGGGCAACAAAGCTGATCCCTGTCAGTGATAAACAAGCTAAGTTCTGGTCCCTAAACAAATGTCTTTTTCTCCCTTGCAGTGAAGAAGACATGTGCCGAATCTGATTTTGTGTGCCTCAGTGGTCAGTGTTTGCCTAACAGATGGCAGTGTGATGGGGATCCAGACTGTGAGGATGGGTCTGATGAGAGTTCTGAACTGTGCCGTAAGTGAACCTGGCATGGTGGTGTAGGCAAGCCTGTGGGGAGGAGCATTTTGACTTCTTGCCTGCTTGCAGTCTGACTCTCCTCCTAAAGGAAGGATAAACTTGTCTTGGGGAGCACCTTCCTAAGTGCTTGGTCATGTCAGGGTCTTGAGGAGAATTTTCACTACTTGAAAAGATGCAGAACTGAGTGGGTACTCTGCACTTGTACTGGTAAGAGATAGCAAGTACAAGGTTTTACTGGCAGTCAGAAGCAGCAAGCAGAACATGGCAGGCCTGACCATCACTGTGGCTTGTCCACCAAGTGATTGCTGTTCTCCAAGGCGCCTACTTTGCGTGTGCCATCCCAATACTACCAGAGCTAGTGTAAGGACTGAGTATCTGACTACCTTGGGCATGGGAAGCAGTAGTGCAGAGGCTTGACTGTGAGGTCTCAGAATTAGCAAGTCCAGTCTGAAGTGTCATAACCCATCAAGGAATATCGATCCAGGAAGTGTCATTTCCTTGTATCAATAGGATCCACAGTGGAGAATACTTCAACCTCAAGTCCTAGCGCACTTTGGCATTACTCCTCCCTACTGCTATGTGTTGTAGCTCAAGCTGCTACTGTGTAACTGGTTTGCAATCACAAAGCTATTGCTACAAAGGTGCCCTTAAAATACTGATCTGTCAGGAATTGGAAGCATCTTTTTTTACTGAACGCCACAGAATAGTATAGCCTTTTCCATTAATTTATATGGATGTTGGCATCTAAATAACTGCAACTTTGTCCAGACCTGAAGCCTTTCAGTCTCAATTTTCAGGACAAATGCTGAAACCCAAGATCAGTAGCTCTTAGATTGAACTTAAACTTTTTTCAATAGATACAAGAACATGCCGGGTTAATGAAATCAGCTGTGGTCCTCAGTCAACTCAGTGTATCCCAGTGTCCTGGAAATGTGATGGTGAAAAAGACTGTGACAGTGGAGAAGATGAACAGAATTGTGGTAAGGAGAGAAATGGTGGCTGCATAACACTATTTGAAATTGACTTGTCTGGAAAGGAGCTAGCTGGGCAGTACACCTGGGAAGATATATTTTTCATAGTATCAATATTTCTTCTGCATTCATCTTGTTTTGCAGCCACTTAAAGCAAACTTTTTGTAGCACTCCTCTATCCTGCTAAGTTAAGAGCTACAATGATGTAAGCTATTTAATGTGTGTCTTTCTTCTCTGCTAATTTTGGCAGTAGCCATAGGTAGGCTTAGTCACCTGGCAAGCTAACTGTCAGAACTTGTTCTCTGGAGAGTTTCTGAAATTGCTGCTTACATTAACAAATTGTCTCCTGAAAGTGTAGTAGCAACTTTTAGCTAAGGGCACAGCTGATCTACTTTATAGCCCTATCCTGAAATATCTGTGAAGCAGGATTTCTGGTGTTTGGGAGGCAAGGAGTGGGGGCAGCTTCATGGCTGGTACACAAGTAGAGCTGCCACTGCAGCATTAGCTGCCACTCACTGTAGCATTCCTGGCTTATTCAGAAGAATTTACATACATATGAGTTGCCTGAGCTGTCCTGAGACATATTTGCTGTAACCAAAGCCACAGGGCTGGCTTTCATCTGAACTACCTTACCTGGATGGCTTAGTGAGACACAGATCTTTAGACTTTTGCTATGTGGCTGTGGAGTTGCCATCTTACTCAGCAAATAAATGCCTTAATCTACAAGTAAATCTCCAGACAGTGTTTCTAATGAAGCTGATAACGCTATCAGCCTGGGCGTACTGAGCTGCTAGCTACATTGCTATTAAACCAGCATAATTTGTACTGACATAAATTGCTTGGGTGTGCTTAACCACAGGATCAGCTCAGGCAAGATCTTTGTCTGTTATCCCCACTGGTCCAGGCAAATGGGCCACTGCTGTCGTGGGGACCAGCACGAAACACTTCAGTTTCAAACTACAGTACATGCTGACCATCAAACTACCTTAATCTTAGTCCGTACTCTTGAGTTAGCAATTCTCTTCCCTTCTGTCTTCGGTTCACAGGGTTAGAGCCTGTTTTCTGAAAGGCTTGCAATCTGAAGTGCAGGACAGCCTAGCTACTTCAGAAGGTTATTTTCACTCAGTTCGAATCTGATGCCTATCACTTACAATGTCCAATGGCAAGGAGGATGGTCTGTGGAACCTGAGTATGCTGTAGGTGGTCATTTAGGCTTCCCTGTTGCCTTATACAGGATGCTGATCTTCTGTCAGCTAACAGCTGATAAAAAACCTGCAAAACAAAATACCTTCACACAAAAGTCAGCCTTCTTGTGATAATGTACTAATCTCTCTTACTCCTGTTACCCCAGGCAATGTGACTTGTAGTCCAGCAGACTTCACATGCAGCAGTGGGCAATGTATTTCCAAGAGCTTTGTCTGCAATGGTCAGGATGACTGCAGTGATGGTAGTGATGAGCTGGAGTGTGCACCTCCTACCTGTGGAGTTCAGGAGTTCCAGTGCAAGAGCTCGATTTGCATCCCCCTCAGCTGGGTGTGTGATGATGATGCTGACTGCTCCGACCACTCAGATGAGTCTGTAGAGCAATGTGGCCGCCAGCCTGCACCTCCTCTGAAGTGCTCTGCCAGTGAGGTGCAGTGCGGCTCGGGTGAATGTATCCACAAAAAGTGGCGCTGTGATGGGGATCCTGACTGCAAGGACGGAAGTGATGAAATCAACTGCCGTAAGTTCACTTGGTCCTTCTCTAGGAGGTACTGCTTGACTGCTCTTTTATTTCCTTTGCTTCGGTAAACATCAGGAGTAAAAGTCTGTAATGGCTGTGTCCTCAGCTTCTCGGACCTGCAGACCAGACCAGTTCAGATGTGAAGATGGGAACTGCATCCATGGGAGTAGGCAGTGCAATGGTGTGAGAGATTGTCTGGATGGCACAGATGAAGCAAACTGTAACAATGGTAAGTGTGGAACTAAGCAAGAATAAAGTCTTTGCAGAATATCTGTTGAAGCTGGTAGTGACCCACACAATCTTCATTATGTCAGTTATTCAGTGCTCTGGACCTGGCAAATTCAAGTGCAGAAGTGGAGAATGCATAGATATCAATAAAGTGTGTAACCAGCAGAGAGACTGCAAGGACTGGAGTGATGAGCCCCTCAAGGAGTGTAGTAAGTGAATAAACTATGTGTATGATGTTGACTACTAGATATACTTGGATATAGCCTCTGAGTTGTCAGATGTCAGCTGGAATGCCCGTTGGCACTTCTTGGTGGCAAACTTAAAACTGAGTAAGTTGTAACTAGTTAATAGGCTAGTTTTATCCTAGCCAAACTGGCTGCTAGGATGATTTCTCTGTGGCCAGAAGGCACTTGAATGCTTTAGAAACACTGAAACTTCAGGAGCCTCAATCTTTGTTGCTGCCTGCTTGTAGCACAGAGAAGGTGCTGGTAGCTGAGCAAACATGAATTTGAGGGGCGTCTCTTGCATATGACTTCGAGTACCAGAACGGTTTATCAGATGTGGCAGGCATCGTCAGAAAATGCATGTGTACCTGTTAAAGTGCATGACTAAGACTATAAGACTAAACATGCATGCCTTCTCAGAAGTGGCTAATTCTCTCTTCTAGACATAAATGAATGTCTGGTGAACAACGGCGGATGCTCTCATATCTGCAGAGATCTCATTATTGGCTATGAATGTGACTGTCCAGCTGGGTTTGAGCTTCTGGACAGGAGAACCTGTGGAGGCAAGTATCTAGTAGTTTAACACGGACTCTACTGGTGGTATTGGAGGTGAGCGTAAACTATATTGTTGTTTTTACAGATATTGATGAATGTCAGAACCCTGGCATCTGTAGTCAGATCTGTATCAACCTGAAAGGGGGCTACAAGTGTGAATGTAGCCGTGGCTATCAGATGGATCTTGCTACTGGGGTGTGCAAGGCAGTTGGTGAGTGTTGACATAAGGCTTTTATATCCCCACTTCAAAATGAGTCAGCAAGTGATGCATTGTTTTTTCACTAGCTGTTGTGGTGTTACTGATATAACTTGTACAGATCTGACCACTACTAACACTTTGAATGATGTCATGATACAGTACTTCAAGCTGTGTGACATAAACTGCTTGTGTCTGCTCCCTGGGCAGGAGGATCCTCCCCATCAGGTTGTGGAGGGAGAAAAGGATGAGGTATGGTACAGCCAAGACCTCTGTCAGCATCTGCTAGCAAATGTGGAATGGCAAATACTAAATATGATGACTCTTAAAACTTTTTGTAAAAGAAAAGTATGTGACTGGATATCTAGAAGTACAGATAACACTTAAACTCTTTTCACAGGGAAAGAACCAAGTCTAATTTTCACCAACCGCCGAGATATTAGGAAGATTGGCCTTGAGAGGAAAGAATACATTCAGCTTGTAGAGCAGCTAAGAAACTCTATAGCTCTAGATGCTGATATTGCTGAGCAAAAGCTTTACTGGGCAGACTTCAGCCAAAAAGCAATCTTCAGGTAAATGAGCTTAGCTTCTGAACCTAGTGTGCTTCCCTAAACCATCCCATGTTTTACTCAAGCTCTTTGTCTGGTCTCTGGTAATGAGAACTAGATTCCTGGTGTCCTAAAGACAAAGTACAGTTGTTGCAAGTTCCCACAGCTAGCAATGTGTGTGCCTATTGCACTTTGTAGTACTGCTGTTGCAGTTGTACAAAAGGCACTCTGTGGAATGTCCTACATGCGTCTTCTGCCTGAAGTCTTGTGCAGTATTTGCTGAGGTATGCCAAGGGATAGTATCTGTGGAGGAAGTGGTTGAAAGCAAGTAATTCTTGTCTTCCAGTGCCTCTATTGATACCCGTGATAAAGTTGGAACGCACATCAGAATCCTGGACAACATACACAGCCCTGCAGGCATTGCTGTTGACTGGGTTTATAAGAACATCTACTGGTCTGACTCAACTGCAAAGACCATTTCAGTGGCTAGCCTAGATGGCACAAAAAGAAAGGTTTTGTTTCTCTCTGAGCTGAGAGAGCCAGCTTCTATTGCTGTAGATCCTCTCTCGGGGTGAGTATTTGTCCTGGTTCTTTTAAAAGAGCAGACTTACCAACTACATGTTCTGATAACTGACTTAGGTAGCCTTTGTTAGTTATTGGTCATAATAAAGAGTGATACTACACAGTAATATAGTGCATCATACAACATAAATTCTGCTTCACAGCTTTATGTACTGGTCAGACTGGGGTGAGCCAGCAAAAATTGAAAAAGCAGGAATGAATGGATTTGACAGACAGCAGCTTGTGACAACAGAAATCCAATGGCCTAATGGAATTGCTCTAGGTATGTTGAACTTGTCTCTGTGCCAGAGGTATTCTGGAGCTTTAGCAATTTTTTTGCTACAAAAGCTAAGGTCATTCTTCAGAGAACTATTTTCAGCTTCTGAGAAAGGGAAGTTTCTGCATGCCTGAACACACTGCAACAGGCATCAGCACTTCTCAGGTACTGAAACAGTAACTTTTCTTGAACTGCTCTGTGTTATACTTGAGGCACAGGCCGCATAGGCATCACTGCAGCAGCCCTCTGTATGCTGGAATGGTAAGAAACTAGGGCAACACTGCCACCATTCTCAAACCTGTGGGTGTTTCAGTTCTTGCAGCAAGCTTTGGAGGTTTCCTCCATGTGGACACTAAATATGTTTGGTGTTTTCCCCCTCCTAGATCTTGTAAAAAGCCGCCTGTACTGGCTTGATTCTAAACTACACATGCTGTCAAGTGTGGACTTGAATGGCCAGGATCGTAGAATTGTGCTGAAGTCACATATGTTCCTTCCTCATCCTCTTGCTCTAACCATTTTTGAGGTAAGAATGACTTCCTATAGTTGTTGTCAAAGATCCTCTTCTTGCAGGTATGTGGCAGGAATGATGGGGCTGATAGTATCATGGCGGTAATGGGATGCAATGACATTGTCTTCTAGGACCGTGTGTACTGGATTGATGGAGAGAATGAGGCAGTCTACGGTGCCAACAAATTTACTGGAACCGAGTTGGTTACCCTAGTGAACAACCTCAATGATGCACAGGACATCATTGTGTATCATGAACTTGTTCAGCCTTCAGGTAATTTCAGTACAGTTTATAGTTAAGTCAGTGTATACTTGTAAGAAGCCTGCCCTGCCTGGATGGTGGCAAATGGTACCCCTTCATTGTACAGCAGTCCATTTCTACTTCTGCTTGGAGCTTCTAACATAGGCAGCCCCATGGGGGTTGAGAGGTCTAGTTGCAATTCCTTTTTCTTGGCCAGAGCAGCTATAAATCTATAACCAGCTCAGACAAGTAATTCTACTAAAACAATTACTGAGCAAATGCTTCTGCTACACACCTGGAGCATGAAGGCTCACTCCTGTTCACTCCTTAATTGCTTTACCAACAGGTAGAAACTGGTGTGAAGAGAACATGGCAAACGGAGGCTGTAGCTACCTGTGCCTGCCTGCTCCTCAGATAAATGAACATTCTCCAAAGTACACCTGTGCATGTCCTGCTGGGTACTTCTTGCAGGAGGATGGTCTGAGATGTACAGGTACTGTAACACAACTGAGATCTTTCCCAGGATGGATGGGGAAGGAGTAGGGGAATATTGAACCTGTTAGTGGGAAGGAAGTACAGTGGTATAGGCTGACAGCTTTGCTAGAATTAATATGATGTAATTAATCTTGAAGGGGAGGGTCTTATGCATTAATATGGTCCTCAGAGTCTGCAGGTGCTGTTCAAAGTCCATGCTTTGCTTCTGCATCATCATCGTCATTTGCAACAAGACTTTGCACCTCCATGGCTTTCTGCAGACAGCAAGCACAAGGACAAAACACACTCAGCCCCTTATAAAACAGGGGTATAAACTAACATGGCTGTACATATAAATACAGTGTTCTAAAGGTGATCAGCTAATGTTGCTGTCCAAGGAAGTTTGTACCTCCTTTTTGGTCCAGATGAACATGCTGCTGTGCTACTGTTGTAGCACTGACTATGCAGCAAGCTTGCTTTATCCAGTGGAGTGGAACTAGAAACTCCAAGGTGCCACCTACTCTATTGTGTGTTGATTCTGACTGCCACAGAGTGCTGAATGCGAGGATGCTGGCCTCAGCTGGCTGCTCTGAAAGGTTGTTATGGATATCAAAGGCTGTACCTAACCAGTAAAACTAAAACCTCACTTAGAAAACCTTATACAAGGGATGGGATGGCTTATGATTGTTGTGACTTTAAATACCTGTAGTTCATTCCTGGTTAATTGTCTGGCCTTGTTCTTGGAACTACTTTTCATCAAGAACTCTCTGCTGAGGGTGTGCTAGTGAAATAGCTAATGTCAGTGTTCCCAGTGAAGCTAACAAGCTGCATGATCATTTTTGCCATCTGCTAAACCTTCACTACCATGGCTCTCATAGCAAAGCCATTGCAGAACTTCAGGATTAACTGATCTATAATTAGTTCTCGATCTATAATTAGTTTCAGGTACTGGAACAACTGTGGCTTACACTGAGGCTAAAGATACCAGCACAACAGAAAAATCTCCAACTGTTGGACTAGTTCCTGGAGGTACTGGTCCCAATAACTAACACTGCTAAACATTAGAGAAATGAAATGCAAGCTGACCAACTAGCTTACTTGGAAGTTTTCTCCTTTGCATGCAAGTAGAGAACACAGGCCAGATCACTCGTGTAGTGTAACAGCTGGAGCATGCGTTAAACAGAATTAGTTTACATGTGACAGTGTGGAACCTATAGGTTCCATGAAATCCCAGGAGTGCTCAGAGAAGGCAAGCAATAAAGAAAGATTCCAACTAATACAGGATGAAGCATGTTAGGCTATTCCAGCAGTGTGCTACTGAGAAGCTAATCAAACAGGAGCTTCTGGGTTTGGGAAATGCTTGCATATGACAATCTGCCAGCCTGTCAGTACACAAGCTCACTGCATCAATTTCTCATGCAGGATTCAACACTAGTGGTACAACCTCTGAAGTAACTGCAGCTGGAAGAACATCAGCAGCTTGGATCATTCTTCCTGCAGGTGAGTACAGCATTTACTAGCCTTTTGGACCCTGTGTGGTGGGACAAGCCACTCGTATGAGCTTGACCTGACTCTACTCCATGTGTGCAATCTGTCTCCCTGCAGTATTGCTGATGATGGCTGCAGCAGCTGGCTACTTCATGTGGCGTAACTGGCAGCACAAAAACATGAAAAGCATGAATTTTGATAATCCTGTTTACCTAAAGACTACAGAAGAGGATCTCACAATTGATATTGGAAGACACAGCGGTTCAGTAGGACACACCTATCCTGCAGTAAGTAAACCTATTAACATGTCTGAGACCCTAGGTTAATAATTGAAGTAGAAAGACTGCCAAATGACACCTGAGTTGAATTTAGGAGAAGTATCTGCTTTTGAAAGCTGCTGGCTGCAGACAAACTACTGGGCAGAATCAACTGACAACTTTACCCTATAATCAAGGTTAAAGTTGTAGTAGGTAACTAACGTCTGTACCTGGGATGGAGTAATCTGTGCTGAATGTGGTCACTAGCCTGCGGGATTAGCGGTGATGTATGTTGTTTTATGTCTTTTATTAGTGCAATTGTAGCTAACTCGTACTTACTTTTTTACAGATATCTGTTGTCAGCACCGATGATGATATGGCGTGAGCACTGGATCAGGAATCACTTTCAGTTTACTTGTGTCTTACACTCTTTGGGGATAGTAACCAGGTCTGTGGCTGAAGGACTTCCTCCATTCTTGGAAGAAAGAAGATACTTTCTGTATTTATGGAACACTTGTGTAAATAGTTATTTTATACAGCTTAACAACCCTGTAAATACCTGTCCACAACAATTCAGCTGTTAGTGGTTACAGTTTTATCAGTAACCCTTGGGTTGGTTAGTCAGTAACATCACTGACCAAATATAAAGCACTTTCCATAGAAAGCCATATTCCAGCCACAACTTGTAACACCTGTACATATGTCTTGTAAATAATTATTGGAAAATCACTATCAAGCACTTTGAAATACTTCAGATGTAAATTATTGTACACACTTTTTCAATGATTGGGGCAATGGCAATAGGAAAAAACGGGTTACTGTGATTGCCAAAAATTTGTAAACATAAGTAATTTTGTATGTATGATTGAAACAATCTTGTCTGTTACCTCTTAGAGGTCTACAAGAATGAATGATCTTTAAGAAACCACTGTAAAACTCAAATGAAGCCGAGGGGATAAAAATAAAATGAGTCAAGCAGCTAAAGTATTGTTCTCGATTATTATGTTAGCACTGAAGTAAAATGATGTATCTCCTAAGTTCAAGGCTTTAGTAGGCTGTGCTACCACTGCCGGCCTGATCACGAAGTATTTCTTCAGTTATTTCAGCAGTGTTGTAGGCAGCTAAGATGCTTGCCAGGTGACACGTTTGTTCTTGAGACTAATAGTCTGCACAGAGTAATGTACGGAGTGGGTCTCCTATCACAGAAGTCCAGCTGATCTCCTAAGTTAGGACTAACACTGGCTGAAATTACTCAACTACTGCTGCAAGGTTTTCAGAGGCAGCATTGGCAGACATGGGAGATGGAGACAGGTCAGAGCATGGTCTGCCAGGTTGAGTGTGAGGTCCTTGCAGTGTCTGGCTGGTGGAAGTTACTCCCCATTACTTTGTAGTATGAGGTGCTACTTGACTCTTGCTAATCCTTCCCCCTTTGAGGTAAGATGAAGTTGCTTATGGTGGGAGGGATGCAGTTTCAAGGCTAAGACATAGTTTGGAAGAAGCAGTAATCTTTAGTGATGACTTGTTAAATAAATTTCAATCAATCCTGTCTCTAAAATAGGAGCAATGAAAATCCTTGAGTCAGAACTTGGATCAGTTCCTGGGCTTGCTTCTAATGCCTGTTCTCATTGCAGTTACAGCTGGGGTCTGTTCTCTTAATGGTCTTCTTGTATTGTGGACTCCTTTATTAACAGAAGAGGACAGCTGCCAACCTGTGCAGATTTAAAATAAGTTGTTTCTAGCAAGTTCACAACTCTTTGGGGAGTTGAAGCTTCTAACCAGCTATCCCTGGCAACTCTTGACTGCAGACATTTAAGATATCTGAAACTCATGTGGACTAAATTGTCTTGCAAAGATTAGGATGTAAGGGGGCCTCTAAAGTTTGTGGGTAGCGATACTGTATCTATTTTACCAAGTAGTTTTTGGAGTAAAGTGCCTTTCATAGCTGCCTAATATGTGATGTTCATTAGTTGTGGGATAGAATTCAACTTTTTCAGTTAGACATCTAACTCTGGATACTCTGAAGTATTTGTGTTCTAATGTGACAAAACGTAGTTCTCAGTCAGAAGGTGATTATAAATTCACATGGCAACTAATTACGGGCAAAATGCTCTGCCTTCCCAGTCTTTATACAGAAGAACAGCTCTACTTTTTTGCTAAAGTTCATTGCTCTTACCAGTATCATACCAAGTGGTATAAGGAGAGACCAGTAAGACAAATAATGACATTTCTTCCTGAGATTAGTATTTATTTGAAGTACCAACTTAAATCTATTTTGGGAACCTGAGGTAGTTTTTACAGACACTGTGGGCTCTAGGAGTTTCTCTGACTTTACTCTGATGTGCTGAACAAAGAATACTGCCTTGACATACTAAATTAGTTCCTGTAGTCTAGAGGAGACTTAACACTCTACCAGATAGAACTTCTATGGTTTCATATAGCAGGAGGGAGGAGTGGGGAATATGAGGCAATAGCAGGAGATATTAGATGGCCTGTACTTATTTGCCAATGTTGTTTGGTTTTTAGTCTCACTAGGTTTATTCTTTCCTGCCCCTCTGAATTTTTGAATTATGAAATCATTGTTTACTTCCACAGCAGGCTTGGAGAGTAGTCAGGGATTCCTTCTGTAAAAACAGATCCAACTTGCATTGACAAATACCTTCCTCTCTTTGAATAGTTTTTTTTCCCCCTGCCATCTGGAAGTGTTTGACTGTTCTACTCCTTGTCATAAGGCTCTTTTGGCATCTAATGCAGGTGGTATAGCTGTACTGAGCACTCCTGCAGCAGCACCCTATGGCTGTGCTGGTGTCCACTAAAGGAATTCTCAGCAATCATCCCTGTCTCAGCTCCTCTGCTGCAGTCTTGTGGTATCCCAGAGCAATGGGACATTAATAATGTCCTTGGTCAGATCACTGTTGAGTTGACTTTATATTCCTGCTGAAGAATTTTCTGCTTATAGCTACAAAAATATGGCTCTAGTCAGTTACTGACTATTCGAGGTATTGGTATAGTTTTTGCTTCACAGAAGAATATAAGCCCTCTGGTTCTAAATACTCCCTATTTCTGTTCAGTGTCTGCTAGCCAGTGTGAGTGCAAAGCTAAATTTGAATCTGGCTTTTTCTTTCCCTTATAAACATGCAAATTCTCTTAATATACTCCCTCTGTTCCCACATAATTTTCTTCCTCCTATTTGATCTGCCTTTGTTTTTTACAGCACTGTAAATATTTTACATTATTGCTCAGAGGGAAATTAACATAAAGGGAATTGATGCTGCTCATGTGATTTTTTTTTTCTTCCCCTTCTGCACCTTGTTCCTCTAGAGCTAGCTACACTATGCCTTTTCCAACCCAACTTGTATTTGCCTACATTTTTAATTTTAATGAACAGACCTTTTTTTCCAATCAGATCTTTCCTGAAACAGTGAAGATCCATTTATCTATTTTTATGTAAGTGCTGAATCGTGCTAGATAAGAGAAAAAGTACAGAAACAAAGACTAGGGCTGGAAGAAATAGTGTGGGTGTCCTCAGATAAAGGAAAAAAGCATACAGCTACAGAAGCACTCTTCACTTCACAACCTAGATGTAAGTGGAGGCCTGCCACTACTTTCTGTAGATATGGCACAGTATGTTTATGAAGAAATGTGCTCCTCTTCCTTCTTTGAGCTGGCTCATAACAGTAGTTGGTATTGTCACTTACTGGAAGAAGGTGTTTGGAGAGGTCTGTCTGCTCTGTTGAAGTGCAAAAGCCAACTTTACACATTCCTAGCTTGTTGGTTTTTGCTTTTCCTCACCTGAAGGGGCTTTGAAATTTGCCCATATCAAATGAAAAATTCTGACAGACAGGCTGTGCAATCAGTCAGGCTGCTGAATGTCCAGACTGTTGAACATCTAAAATAAAGACTGCCTGTGGAAAGAATGATTGATGGTCTTAATTCTACTTGCACAGCCCTGGTTGGGACACTTCCACACCTCTGTCAAGAAGTGGAAAATGCTTCATATCATACATGAAACTTCCCCCCACCACAACAACCTAAACAGGTAACTGAAGGCTAACTTCACTAACATACTCTTTGGTATGTAATAAATTGCTTGAACATAGGAAACAGTAAGCATTAAATCAAGACAAATGACTGGGAGAAACACATTTCATATAAATGTTTTTTTGCCGTAGAGATGTCCTCTGTAGAAAACTAGACAGTTTTTAGGTATTTTTTTCCCTCCTCCCTAGACATCCTTTCCTGTAGTCAAACTTCAAAATACATGGAAATGTTTTATTGTACTGTCAGTGCATAGATTTAAGATTGGTAGCTGGATAGCAACAAAAAAAGATTAACTTAACATTCAGCACACTTGTTTCTTTCCAGTGGAAAGTATTTTTGAAAGGCCCCTTGGAAAGGCTGATCATTGAATACAGTCAACACCACAACCCTCTAGAAACAGTGCTGCGTGTTCTAATGTCCCCTTTGTGGATGTGTGCAACTGAGAAGTGGTGGTTTGGTTTAGACAGCTTATTCCTTTTTTGGGCCCTTAAATATAGAAGAGCTCATATGTGCCTTTAAATGAAGACTTTCAAGAAAGTTAGATTGTGGTTTGGTAATTCTGCCATGTATTGTGGCTGCTACTCTCTAAGTGACAAATACTGTGAGTTTCCAACTTTTTGGCTGGTGCCTCTAGTGGTAAAAATAGTTCATTCCATGAACTTTCTACAAATAATGATCCTTAATAAAGCCTCAGTACAAAATTCAAGTTACATGTGCTATATTCATGCAGGAGCAACTTGGTCATTCTGCTTTTACTAGAAGAGATGCTGATTATTCTTTATTAGACAGCATTCAACCCACTGCTCCTCTCCCCCAATTTTTTTGGTGGAAGAATAGGTCAAAGTCCTTTGGGGGCAGAGGAAGTGGGAGGATGGTGTCTGTAGAATTTATGTGTAAGTTGTTGGTTGTGATCCATACACGGTATCAAATTCCTGGTACCGGCTAAAAACCTGGTGGTTTTGTAACTGTAGTATACCTATATCTTGTCTCAGAAACAGACTTTGAACAGTTACTTGGACGGAAGTGGGTAGCTGGCAGATTGTAGCATATAGAAAGAGCTATTTCTTCCTAGCTCTTTGTCTTTCTGGCAGCCTCCACTGTTGGTTTAATTTATGTAAGTGAATGCAGAGAAAGAAAAGTTGTAAAACTGCTTGCTTACAGGGAGCATAATTCAAATGGTGTCATGAGACCTGCATTTCAGTATTTGATACAGTGCATCCATTTGAGAGAAAAACCACTCAAGCCATTTTTCACCATCTTAGGTTTCAGATGCAAATAGCCACTGACTTCTGAAAACTAACATTTTGTTAGCTGTCTTTGTAATTCAAATGTCACAGGCAAGCAGTGGGCATTCCCAGTTACATGATACCATCTAAAGGTCCCTTGTTGACCATCAAGAATCTCTAGGAGAAGACTGTTTAGTGCTCCCTGTATAAACATGACAGACATGACTTTCACTAGGAACTACTCCAACACTTTCTTTTAGTGTTCAGCAGTTACAAGGATCCACTCCAGAATATGGCCTCCTGCAAGTGGCTGTGAAGTACAGCATTAATAATTAGACCTGACATTCATTTTGTTCCTCTCCTCATCTGACACTTCAGTAGCAGTTAGTTAATTTAACAAACATTAAGTGGCAGTTTCTTACACGGTACTGTAGGGGCAACTGAGAAAATGAGTCTGCCTTTAAATTACCTCAGAATGGCAGGAAGTCAAGCAGCCAGCCTGGTCATTAGGAGCCTAACAATCACATTAATGAATCAATGAGGAATTGAAATAATCACAACTTGTGTAAATCAATTAATTATTTTCAGAGCTTGTTGTCCCTGTAAGGAAGAAGTGAAGCTTCACTTTCTGCCTCAAGAGACAGGGCTGAGCCAGGGGTCTGCTGTGAGGAACCCAATCCCCGACAGAGAAGATATCTCTGGTGTGCTTAGATATGTGGCAACTTCCCCTTTGCCTGCACTTCCTCTTTTAGTTGTTTTTTAGAAGACTCTTGATGTTGTAAAATGAGGTCTTTAGTGATAGCCATAGATCACAGGAAGGAACCTGACCCAAATTCATAGCAATCAGAAGCAACTGCATGGGTAAATCCAAGAACAAAAGCGAGATATGCAAAACCCCCACTGCTCATGTTGCAAAAGGTAGGGCAACCAAAATAGCACACAAAGTCTGGGAGGCCTCCGTTAGGCCTGCAGCAACATCCTTAGGTGCTCTTTGAAGGAGTAGTGCCTGCCAGCGAGTCTGGGCCTTATGGAAAGGCTGCAGTCGTCTTCCGAGGGCAGCGTGCAATGCCTCATCCATCTGTTGAAACAAAGCATCAAGGACTAATAATCAGGCAGAAGGACGTCCTGTGTTAGTTAAGATTTTCAGAAGCTAATATTAGGAGGGCAGCAATACATTGAAAACAAGAGCATAAAATCAGTTTAAGTCAAAGGTGAAGCTGCCATATTAATTCTTCTTGCAGGGAATCCTTCTCAGTACAAGCTGTTAATTTATGAGCTGCATTAAATACCATTCTCTAGTTTGACTGTATATGAAAGTCCAGAAGGCCAGCTAGGCACAGCTCAGCTCTTAAAATGATGAGGATTAAAAGGGCCATAACCAGGCAGTAGCAGAGAATATACGTTACCAATGATTTAATTTTGGTTCTTAGTATTTGTTACAAATAGGAAATCAAATCAATGTCTTTTCACCTTGGCAAATTTATAGCTAGACTTGCTAGGAACTTACAGTTTGCTTTTAAAAGGAGTACACAGAGAAGTGTACTGACAAAGAGCCCAGTTTACTTAGTACAATGCTCTTGAGAGAGGAAACAAAACTTGGAGAAATCCTCAGCTTGGCACAGGAGAAAATGCCTCCCTCAGCAATTTATCTTAAGCACACAAGCTGACACAGTTAGCTACAGAGAGGAATTGTCACAGGATCCCTTGGCACTCCAGAGTTTCTGTGGGCTGGTCCATCATATTTGATTGTTTAAGCTTTGTGGGCCTTAGAAGTATGACTAGACAATATAATCCTGTGCTTTGTAAGGAGTTGCAGCTGCCTTCAGATTAGGTATGCATGAAAGGCTATTAAACAGCTCACGTGGTAAGTAAGTGGAAAGTGTGTTGCACTCATTCTGCTGTTTGTTTCCTGCGTCATTTAAGGCAAATCTCTTCTATGCCTCAGCTTTCCACTGTACCCAGTCATGGGGCTATTGCAAATATAAACCAGAGCCTGTAAAGCTCTAGTGGAATGATGGGTGCAAGCTCATCTGCAGAAGCACACGTGTATAAGCAGATTTCATTTAAAGAAGCCCATTGCCATCATTTAACCAAATTTTAGCAAAGACCTGAGGTGAGTTGTTCTAGTGTTCTGCTGCTGTGGTTTTTCCGCTTGGCAGTGTAGGTGATTGTCCTGGTTTTGGCCAAGGACAAGGTTAATCTTGGGCAATGGCCGAGAAGGGGCGGGGCCAGACCCTAATGTCATTCCGTATCACCTCAGGTCACTGCCAGGGGCGGGCAAAGGGACTCTTGCTTCCAAGAAGGGTGAGATTTCTGGTCGGGAGAAAGCATGGTGGGGAAGAGCTGGTCGGGATTCCTCGTGGGCTTTCCGTGTCCGTGTAAATAGTTTCTTTGTCTTATACATTTTGTTATTAATATGGTTGTTGTTACTGTTCATTTTCTTCTCTCATTGCTTTTTCCAGTAAATTGTTCTAACCTCAGCCTATGATTTTCATCTTTTGTGCCTCTGATTCTTCTCTCCATCCTGCTGGAGCAGGAAGCAGGAGGGGAAGGGGGAAGGCGGGGAGTGAGTGAGTGGCAGTGTGGTTTGGGGTCTCGGGGGGAACACTGAATTGGGGAGTACTCTTCCTAAACCACAGATGTGCACCATAAGAACATTTACTTCTCTGATAATTGTAAGATTCTGCATTAAACATGCTGTGCTAAAGGAGAGAGAAAACGGAAATTACATATGTATGAAGTTTAATCCAACCACATAAACTGTGTATATGTTCATTCTGCGAGACATACTGCACTAGTCTGAGATGCAAACAGCGTGTTTGAAAGAAACAGAGTAAGCACCAAATATTGTGTCATTAACTGGATTTCAAATGGCCATGGAAAAATCCTTGGAGGTCATTTTGTATAGTCTGCTGCTCGAAGCAGGGCTCCTTTCAAAGTTAGTCAGATTGCTTGTCTGGACGAGTTTTGAATTTGCAACTTAGACCAGACTTTATTACTCAGTTTTGATTAACATATCTTTATGATGCTAGTTTCTTTTAGCAACGAGGTGACAAGGCTTTCTGGTACAAGGATACAAAACAAGGCATTGTTCTTTGAAAAGAGAAATGGACCCAAATGCAGATGTCAGCCATCAGAGTGAGTGAGTTCTTTGGCAAAACTAGCGTAATGCTTTCAATGAAAATAAATTTATTTCAGGACCTGAGTGAGCCTTATATGTTGACATGCTTAAGACTGAATTTTTTTGTCAACTCACAGCCTCAGTCGGTAGCTCCAAGACTCATACTGTTCAGGTGTTCTGGTTACATGGGAAGTTCAACAATAATCTGGATTTACTTCATGTTGTTTGGAAGTCTCATACACTTGTCTACTGTATTGGTCATGCATTAACAGCATAAATACATTTTCAAAAGCATCAAGTAATAATGTAAGAAAAGTCTTTAAGGATGTAGTGTTGCTTACCTTCAGATGTTTCTATTCAGTTTTATAGGATTATGCCACTAAGAATATTTTTTAAATCAATATTTCTCTTAAACTTAACAAAATTATGATACATTGCTCTGATTGCGACATTTACATTATGGTAGTGCTAAACCATCTATGTCCCAAAGAAGTAGAGAATTTATCAAAAGGATAAGTTAAAGGGAAGGAAAAGGAAAGTGTCTTGGGCTGATTATCTTATTCATCCCAAAGACAAAAAATAAAAATCAACTTAACCCAGCTGGTATCACCATACCATTTTGTCTTTAGGACAGAGGACTGGCATAGAAGCTGGATGTACTGCACCAATCTGCCCATCCTTTACTGCATTAAAGGAGGATGGTTGAATAAAATGTGCTATTTAGAAAAGTGCCTGGTGGCATTTAAAAAAAAAAATCAGTGATTTGTTAGATCTTTGCTAAAGCTGTAGTACTGAACATGTGAATGGTTCCCTGACTTTGCCTGTTTTAGTTCCAATTCTGCACTGCCTGCTCCCTGGAAGTAGGCATTTTTCCACTGCAAGTGGTCTTTTTTAAAACAGTCACAAAGAAATGTTTAATTTCTGTGTTAATATTGCCTCATGATACTTTCATTTTTAGTTTCTGCAGTGCTGATCTTCCTTCTCAACAGACTCCTGAAGTCATTAACTAACATGAGCAGTCTGGGATAATCAGTTACACAGGAAGCAAGACATCAGAGTCAGTAACGTAGGAAGAGAGACATCTTTCTGCTGGAGGCTATGTCACCCCGGTATTGCTGAGGATATCAAAGCAGTCAAAGGCTTTTTTTTTTTTTTTCCCTGCTCTGCAAACAGTGCTGAGCATTCAAGTTAGTGTGCTGAAGAAATAAATTTCAGTGGTAAACTGGCAGACCACTCCCCGCCTGGCTTCTATCCCCTGGCCCCTCTGCAGTAACAAAAAAAGAAGTACAGATGTGCCTGCAGGAGAACTGAACAAATTTGGGGTGTGATGCGGCCGGAGATCACACTTAACCAGAGCACTGCTGCAGCCTGGCAGACCCTTTGCTGTGTGGTCCCATGTGGGACTGATCCTGTTCGTGCTGGGGGATTGTGACAGCCCTGAAGAAGCGAAGGAGCACAAAGGTTGTACAGTTGCTCAGTTCCTTCCCTCGCAGCTGGGACTTGTGCCAAGCACAGGCGAGCCCTGAGGATGTGTGCTCTCTCCCTCCTCCCTGCAGCAGCTGTGCACTCCAGCACCCAAATAAATCTCAATCACTCCATGGTGGCTCTTTTGTTGAACTGTTTTTAAACTTGGGGACCCATTTATGCAGTCAAGTTAACACAAGACTCAGGGCTTGAATCTGCATTGTTGTCTGCTTTGTGCAGTAATTTAATGGGCATGCCAAATGGTAGTTGAACAGCACTAAACCCTTGACCAGCTTTTTTATCATCTTTTGTGAACAGACAATCGATTATACAAGAGGCAAAACAGAATCACTTGTTTGATGTAAAACAAGCTGCAAATTTTGCTGTATTGTCGTTCCCATCCTTACTACAATTAATTAAAATTCCCTTCATGCAACTAAAGGAGAGGCCCATACTGAGGTGTATGCCTGAGTGTACCTAGGCATAGCAATCGAAACAGTCTATATTAGGTGTAGCATTGTGCACACATTAGGTGGAAAAATTTCTTTTTTCTGAATGTTTGTGAAAGTTTGGCCTGTTTTCAACAAAATCAAAACAAAATTATTAGCTTTATATAAAGGGGGGAAAGGAATGGCACGGATTAAAAAATAAATCCAAACACATATTAGGAGGTTTTTTTTTGGTTACTGCTTCGGAGTTATATATCGTTTCCATTATACCAGTATAAGAATATAATTTTCTGTGTCTGAGACCCTACGTGTGAGATATGATCGTGTTGAATCTGGAGCACAGTCCTTCCTCAAACATCCACAAGAAGCTGGCACCCTGGGACTGAAAGCTGGTTTCCTCAAAGTAGCAGCTTCATAGCCAAAGCAAAATCCTGAACGTATCGGTCAACTAAGTTCAGCACGACACATTTTACAGGAGAAAAATCTCCAGGATCAGAATACCCTAGATGGAAGTGGTAATGAAGCTATTACTGAGATGGATAGGTTGAATTTTACAGCAAAAGTCTTCTATCGCAATTGTCTGGTAGCTTGTTGACTGCTCTGTGCAGCATACAGCAGTCTTTGCACAAGGAGAAAATGTCTGTGATGCTGTAAAGGTCTGGAGTGTATATTTATTGCATAACAATTTAATTTTTTTGAGTCTATAGGGTTTGCCACAGTTGTACCCGCTTAAGAAACCAATAAAGCTTTAAGGACACACCTTGAGTTTAGAATATGCCTTGTCTTCAAGGATAATTTTGATCTGCCTTTAAGAAACGAAGGAGAGTTTTCTTCAATTCTTTGGGTTGAGAAATCTATTTTTACCACATGGTGTCAAATGCCAGAAGGAATTCTCTCACTTGAAATTATTTGAAGAAAACATATATGATATTTCAATAGTGACATTCTAACATTCAAACTGCCTTGAGTGAAAAAGGACATCTTCATAGGTTTAAATATTTAAATGGGTAGAATTATCTGTGTTACTTAAAAAAAGAAAAAAATCTAAAAAAATCATTGGAAGCAACATTTTATCTTCTTATGTATTCATATGCACATGTAGATCCAGTACTATTGTGAAACATGAACAAATTTGGGTGATATGTCTATTTAACAAGCAGAAAGAACCATGTTAGTTCAGGGCTTCCAAAAAAAACCCTATACTTGAATAAGAAGACCTATGAAACTGAGCAAATGATTGGTTTAAGAAAAGAATATTATTTAAGTTTTGGTATGCAACAGAGTAATATGTTTTAATGGAACAAAATTAATAAATATAACAATGTCAGCCACCAGCAGGAGCAAGGAAATTTGCACAGAGAAATAGCTGCTTTATAGCTTTTATTTTTTTTGTGCTGTACATCTAGCAGAGTCTAAAACCATGACATCATGAATACTTTCCTCATGACATGTTGTTGTGTCCACCATGGAGGGCAACATGATAAATTTTCATCAGGCAGTCTGTCACCCACCTGGCAGACAGTGAAATATACTACTGTCAGAGGGCAAGCCAATAAAGAAAAGCATATACACAATGTTTTTCTTGGCCTATGACCACCATTTTAGTTATGCTAATCCAACAAATTAAATGCAAGAAAATCTACTTAAAAGGCAATGTTACGCTCCAACTGCCAAAAAAATCAAGAAATTGCAGTGTGAGGCTGCTGCCAAAATGTGCCCTCTCCACGTGCACATGCACACGTACACACACACACACACAGAGCATGGTTATGTCAAGCTCAAAAGTAATGCTGAGTCTTCCATTTAAGGGGAGCCAAGCAGACAAGTGAGTAAATGAGTGTCATTAGAACAGCTGGAAATAGGTTTTTCTGTCTAGCCCCTTTCAGGTTGTTCTCTTATATTGCATTAATATTCTGTTTTCAGCCTTAAGAAAGAGGAGAAAGAAAATCAGGAGATAATAAATTCCTGGTTTAGCATTTCCATTGTCATTCATGTTAATGGCTTTTCCCAGGCTCAGGGCTGTACCTTCGCTATGGGGCAGCCAGGAATAATTCCTCTGAGCGACTAGCTCTTAGGCTCGAGTATTAATCTGTAGGCTTAATTCTGCATCCGAGGATAGATCCTTGTTAGACCATTTTCAACTCCTTTTTCATAACAGACCATGTGTACAAACGTATTTTATCCATATAGAAATTAATATGTAGGGTTTCTTTTCTGTGATTTAAATAAACATTTGTTTCTATGGCATAGGATTCACCAAGAAGTACTTGTAATAAGGAGACAATCTTATTTTGGTTTCTACTATTTTAATTTTAGATTATGTTTTAAAGATAGTAAGTTATTGTTTTATTGAATTAAAATGGGACCATTGTTCCTATATTTGTAGGTTCTTTTTCAAGCTCTTGTTCTGCACCAGCTCAAGTATCTTGTGATTACATGTCTTTCTTAGACAAGCTGAAAGGGGGTCATGTTACTAAAGTGAGATTTTACTTTTTTAACAACAGGGGTTTGGGTCCCTGTAACTGGTAATGATGGAGGCCAAACACTGTACCATTAAGCTGAATAAAAAACCAGGCTCTCCACGCAGTTTCCACCTCAAGGAATTCAAACATGGCAAACAGGACCTTGAAGCAGAAAGTCTATGAGCTGTTTTGCTACTGCAAATCTGCATCCCTCAAGGAGGCACTTTCCTCCTCACTGAGTAGCATGGGTATCCCCTGAGAGGTGGGAAAGTGTGTGAGGGGTTTCCACATACGAAACCATTTATCTACCTAATTACAGACAGGAAGAACCAAATAGACAGAAAGAATCCAATAAACTATCGTGAGAGAAAGGTTAGAGAGAACATACAGATCTTTGGCTCATTGCAGTATTGACTACACACAACCTTGTGTGTAGGGGCTTTTGGGGCTTCAGTGGCCCTCAGCCCTTCAGCAGCAGCCCGAGGAAGGTCTGAAAAGGGATTGTAACTATTATTGACCTCATGAGCCATGAATCTTACAGCATTATTATTTCTTAATTACCAAGACACCTGGTGAAAAATTGCAATTCCTGAACAACCATCCAAGCATGCCACTAAAGACACAAGCATGATGGCGGCATTGGTTGTGTTGGCATCACATTCTGCAACTTGGTGCCCAAGAAGGTGCGAAACACAGATCTTCATGGCTAGCTCCACGCGGCAAGTGCAATTTCAAGTGACTTCATTAGGTTCCCCTAAACCAACCCTGGCATATTGAGTAGGTGTAGTAAGGGCTTGGAGCTTGGCACACTTCAAGGTAGAGGCAGGTGATGCTCCACCATGGGACCTCCCTGTGGGGCTGAGGGCTCTCCATGCTGCTTCCACCTGCAGGCAGGGGGCCTGGGAATGGCACTTCGGTTTCTCGCTTCTGCCTGGAGAAAAGCAGCAGTCCCCATAGGGACTCCCCTGAGAAAGCACAGTACAAGGGGCAAGATTTAAACCTCTGCCATGGCTCTTTCAATGAGACCCAGGGAATGTTACACTTAACAGGGGGACGTAACACACCTGCCTTTGGTGTCTGTCTTTCTGTCTGGCAGGCAGTTGACTGGGGAAAATTACACATTTCTACACCCAGGATAGCTTTTATGTCGTTTGTGTCTTAATGAATTAAACTTCCTCAGGTTACTAAGAATGAAGCGCCTCCGATTTTTTTGGCCTATTGCTACACCATGGCTTGTTCAAGTAGGTCCAGGCCTCTCAGAAAGCTTTACTACCATGAATTATATCTACCATCTATTATATCCCCCAGCCTTTCAGCCATACTTTCTATATTCTCTTATTTCCAGTCTGACTGACACGACAGTTGCTTTCAGGGAATGTAGTCTTTAATTAATCAACTTACTAGCAGATGTTTTCTGCAGGCTATAATTTCTTGTCTAAAAAGACATTTTTCTACCAAGAAAATATAAGGCTGGTAAAAAAACCCCCCAAATTGTAGCTGCAAAAAGTAGTTATTTGCTCTGTTGTAAACTTCATCTCATCACTCCAGTGATGTGATTTGGCAGCCAAATCTTCAGGGTCTCTGCTGTCAGTGCCCATTATTGCACCTTCTGGTGAATGCTGGAGTGTTGAAGCACTATCACAAATAAAAGAAATTATGCTGCTGACTTGTTTTTTCACAGTGATGGCCAAACCACAATAGTAGCAATAATAGCATTTTTTACTCCACAATTGACCAGAGAGCAGAAAACAGGAAAAGAGATTCCAAAGCTTATATCAAGTAATCAAAATTGTTCATCCTCCTCTGCAGATCACGGTTTTACAGCTTCTTACATATAGAACTGAAAAGTATCCCTAACCAAAGGTTTATAAATATTAAGAAAGCACAGTGAGCCCCTATTCCTTAGCTGAGTTTCATCCAGCTGCTATCACGGTACAAAAGCTGATCCCTAACAATTCTTCTAGTCTTGAAACTTAGTTTTACGGATGCATCACATGCAAGAACATCTAGGGTCCCGAAGAATGTTATGATTGACTCTTAGTCTAAGGTCACAGCCTGTGGCTGTCAAAGAAAGCGAAGGAAGACAATACAGCATTTGTACAGAGCTATTTTTAAAGTTACTGAGCCATTTTGCCTACCATGTACTTATATAGCTAAAGTCAGTATCTATCTTTCTCACAGAACTTAATCAATCCAATTTATCTATATAGCTATCAGACTTTCTTGCGTAGCATTTCAAGTTTAGCCTTTTGTTGCCTTGTAAATAGAATAATAAATAATATTTGGTAATCTGTGCCACATCTGCAGCACCTGTAGCCTCAGAAAGGCAAGGCCCAGTGCCTTCACACACTTTTGTCTGTCTGCAAGGGCAGCAAAACTGGGCACCAGGAATAGGGGTTGAACTGCATGGTTCAAGCTGTAGAAACAGCAGCAAGAACCTGAGCACCAGTGGCTGCATGAAATATTAGGTGGCAATGTCATGAGTCAGGCTAGATCTGCTTTAGTGATACAACCTAAAACAGAACTTGGGGGCTGTACAGTCTGTCTGTTTGGGGTACTGTCTAATCACTGAAGAGCAAGTAGCCATTTCCATTCCTACTAACAGCTAACAGAGAACAAGAAAACACAGGATGTACTTTTCCTCTCATTCATTTCCCTGTCTTGCCAGTCCTTTTATGCTTTAATTAGACTCAATAACATGTCCAAACAGCCCCTGAATGGGAGACCTCACATGAGAAATGCACATTTGACAAAGTTCTGCAGAGGGCAAGCCAGCAGGGAACTCCTGTCACAGTGATTGGAGTCAGAGTACACCTTTTACTCCCACAGAAAGTAGAGAAAATCTCAGTCTGAGCTGAGAAATCACACTGGAATTCCTCTTAATACAAAATGAAGTTATATCATTGAGAATTTTGTAGCAGGGCGCAGTTGCTTTTCCTGTCCAATTCAGCATTAATCATTACAATCTGCCTCAATAAAAATGATTGGTGTTTTGTCAACTCCTATCACTTTAATGTTGCTGTGTGCTGTATGGCCACTGTACATTTTTATTTGGGGCATATCTGAAGTCTCTGAATTTGAAGAGGCTCACTCCAAGACAGAAATCAGCAATTAGGTAGTTAGGACATGTAGACAACTGAGTGTGCAACTTATTGCACAATAGCGGGGAAAATGAATATAAGAATATCACCTTTATTTTAATGTTATTGACATTTTAGCATAACCCAAATCCACTGTAAAAGTAGGGGCTGCATTGTACTAAATAATGAATAGAAACAGGAAAATGATCCTACCCTAAAGAATTTCTAGTCCATTGGGAACAGAGTGTAATACAAAAAATAACATTCAGGTAAAATATACAGTCATAACATTCCTGAAAAAAATGCTTTTTTCATTATCATAATAGTCATTTTTTCCATGTTCAGGATTAGATCTGTTAACTGAACTGCATATCACAATCCTTAGAGCCACAAAGTGAAGCCTTCAGGCATCATTCCAAACTCCAGAGCCCTGAGCAATATTAAAATACTTCCTCCTGAAACAGGAGTGGAGGGGGAGAGCTGGGTATCCATGTTAGGATTTCCCCAAGCTGCTTTCCCCCAACAAAAACATGAAAATAGTGCCCTTGAAGTTTTGCAGACTTCTGGTAATTTTTAAAGAGTTCATAGTTTAGCATACTTTTGGTCAAAATGTAACAGGCAAAATAGGAACCAAAGCAGCCACAGTATTGAAGGAAACATCAGAAACTAAAGCTGGAAAATAATTTTTCAGCACCAGGCCAAGAGAGTCCATACCACAATCAAATAATGGATTTTCCATGTTAGTACTGATGCAGCTGTATTTTAATGAACAGAACTGGTAATGATGAAGAATGTTTCTCACAATCGTCTGCTGTTCAAACAGGGAATCTACCTGCAGGTGCAGCAAGATCCTCTCTTTCCTTTTGTGATGGAATCTCTGGAGCTTAGGATAGATTTGCCCCTTGAGGACAGTCGCCTACTCGTGTTAGACTTAAGAGCCTGAGATTTGTTGCTAAGCTTCCTGGGGATACACTAAGGTCACAGATGCTGTATGCCACATAGTATTTTCTTAATGGATTATTTTTGTTGCATTATTCCTTGTAAGTTTTCTGTCTTCCCTGCTACTGTCATCTGTAAAGTGCTTTTAGTCCCTCTGTCGAAAACCTTGGTTTTGTAGATACCAACCACTCCACTTTTTCATTCTTCAAACAAAGAACTGCCTAGTAGGAGCTCCACACGTAGATATGTCTTACACCCTCCCCACCCCTTTGTCAGGATTCACCTTTTTTTCCGCTCACAAATCTCAGCCTTCAAAACTCTTCAAAAATCGGACAACTTTTTTCTGTTGCTGCCTTTAAAAAAAGAAAAAAAAAAGAGTGAAAGAAACAGTTCTTTCCTCCTCACAGCCTGAACCTTTCCTTATTCTCTTAACTAACTTCCCAATAGTTGGGTTATATGTATTCTATGTAACCAATACCAAGGTCGTGGCCAATGAGTCTCAGTGTATTAATTTTTTTTGCCTACTTAGAGTGCCTCCCATCCAGGTAGTATCTCCCTGTTCTCACAGATGACCAAAGCAGCAGGTACCAGCTCTTCTGGAAAGCTGAGAATGGGTACAGAAGTATCAACAGGTCTCTTAGGAACTGGTTTCTGAAACTTAGGCAGACCGGAAGAAAAAGACAAATTTTTGGTTGGCCAATGTGTGTATATTTGTATTCTTTCACAGATGTTTGAATGGTCTCTACAAAGACTTCTAAATTCCATTAAGGCTTTCTCCTTCAGGGTAGAGCTGCTGATCTTTAAAAGCAGGAGACCCACTAAAGGCTAGAAAGTGGAAAAATTTACTATCTAAGGTAGAAATTCCCTAATTCATTAGAAATAATTGTTATTTATATAAATTTGGAATTATTCCTTGTTTCTCTTCTAAGCATAACTAAATTACTCTGAAAAAGCTGCAGGAGAACAAAAAGCCCAATGAGAAATGCTTTCTCATTCAGCTGCAGTTTTAATATGACTCTTCATTTCAGGTTTACAACAGGCGGAAACGTTGTGATATTGCGTTTTAAAATCTTTTATACTCTATACTAAACTTCTGACAGATTTCAAAGACTGCACAAATGGACTAGCATAGTATCTACTGTCCTATAATTATGTTAGCTGTATCATGCGTTATATATAACTTGAGATCCTACAGAGATTTTAATCTCTTTTACCCCATCCACATTCAGCACAGTGGCTGAATCATGAGCACCCTGACCAAAGGCCATATGATGTTCAGAAAATGCACATGCACCACACAGTCCCACAAGGGCCTCATGTTCTTACTCATTTCCTGCTTTACTGCGCTTTATTGTGCAGTGTTAAGGATCTGAATAGGTGCTCTCTGCCACCTGGAGACAGCTGTGATTCTGTGATGAATGAAGCAACCCGTACACTGTGAGAGCCTAAGTTTACAGCATGATATCCTCAGTTGGTATAAATTATCTGGCTCCCTTTAAACTTAATGGAGTAGTGCTGATTTACTGCCTGGGAAAAGGGAGATGTTGGTTACTGTGGAGCGTGGCTCTCAGCAGCTCATTAATGAGATCTAATGGCATCATATTTTTATACCTCACAGAAACCAGACTGAACAACTCTCAGTCATTTAGCTGCCCTGAGAGGAAAAGGCTGTAAAGTGTGTTGTAATTCCTGTACTAACCTGTTGTCTATGGAACTGTTGATTCAGATTTGGATGCTGCAGATAAAGAAAGCCTGGTAATGTCAAATTCTGCATATCCATCCAGTTCTCAAGGCAGTTAAAAAAATGTACACACTTTCAAGGACTTTCCACCTGCCAGTTGACAAGGTGATAATCAGTCAAAGGTTAGACTTGACCTTAGAGGTCTTTTCCAAATTAAATGATTCTGTGATTCACAGCCAAAAAAATCATTTCTCAAACCACAGGATACTTGAGGAAAAGATGTCAGCTGAACTCCTCTGGCTGGTATATCAGCATTTACTGGAATCCTTGTTCTCTTCAACCAGTTTCTCATTCATCTTTAATGATTTGTCTGAAGATTGCTCAGTGCTATACCAGCCATAAAGATTCTTCAGGTTATCTTATGCCCTACAGGCTCTGTCATTATCCACTCACCAGATTCCAAATTATATTAGGAATGTCACATTTTGGCCCAGGTAAATGAATTGTTCATGAAACATTTTACCTCAAGAATTGCTGCATTCAAAATCCTGTGCCAAACAGACAATTGTAGCAGGCTATTGTGAGTACACTGATAGGATGAGTACTGTATTGTTCTCTTCTCCAAATCTTTCATGAATGCAAACCCAAAATCTGACATACTTCCAGCATCACAGTTTGAGTCCCTGAACAGATTGTTACTCTCAGAAGTGAAATCAAATACAGTAAATTGAAAGCACTTCTGACTCCCTCTTACCCTGAGGCACACAAATGACGAGTGTGCACCTGTGGTGGGAGGCACTGATCACTCTACTTTTTTCAGTTTTGCTTTTTGAAATGCCTTCTGCCTTTTCTCCCGTATCTCATCAGCCAAAAAATCTGAAGATTATTTTATGCTGTTTAATAGCATTCAGTAGATAAAGATGACCTTATGGCAGGAGGGAAGGCTGGTGAACTGTCTCTTTCCACAAGTGAAAATTTCTTTCCTGAGGAGTGGCCTCTATTATTTTTAAGGTGTAGAGTGACGAAGGCACATCCTCCTGTGAATTACTTATTTCATACCATGAACCATGCTGAAACAAAACCCTTTTTTATTTTTGAGAGCCTGAAATTCAGAGGGGAACATTATGCAAAAGTCCCCAAACTGCCTTTTGTTTCCCCAGCAATCGTGTCACTCTAGTAACAGATTCTCAGTGTGATGGTGAATGAGTTGTTACATATTTAGGTTATGTGCTGCAAGAAGGAGGAAGGGCCATATGGAGCCTCACGATAGCCAGCTCCTACGAGGTTACTTCAGCTTGGCTGTTGAATCGGTGGAACACATAGCAACTGACAGGATGGCGCAGTAAGATAATGCAAGACATTGTGCTTCGTTTTTCTGGACTGCTGCATGGTTTAGGTTTTACACACCTGGAGATGTTTTGCCTAGTCACTTTAGTGTTTTAAAACCATTTGGGAGAACTGTGTTCTCAATGCAACAGGTGAAAAATGCCATAAGAAGGACAAGTCACATTATCACAATTACATTCTGTAGTTCTGATTCCAGATGTGCCTGCAAAACATCCCCTCTGATCCAGGGAGCAACCCTTGGGTATAAAACAGCTTTATCAGGCAAAGGCAAAGGCAAAGGCAAAGGCAAAGGGCAAAGGGTTTCCCTTACCATTTCTCAACCAGTTGCAGCAGCAGATTAACAGCCCTAGGAAAAAATTAAATTCTGCAGGCTTCGAAGAGGAACATGCTCTGCTTTCTGTTTAAACTAATCCTTTAAAACACCTCACAAAATATGGTTGCTGAGTGTGGGACCACAGTATACTGTGCATTTGAAAGTCATTTAGGCAGAAATGGAGCTGGCACCACTGTACGAGCACCAACTACAAAAGAGTGTGTGTGCTGCGACACTTACCCACTTACCATTTCTCTCAACATTGTTATTTGTTATTGTACTTGTATGCCCAGGAATTCCAAACATTTAATCAAATTCCCTTGATTTTATAAACACAGAATACCAAGACTTTTCTGCCCTCATAACTTCCCGTCAGTGGGCAGATTACAGACAAGAGTTACAGCAGATGGACAAGGTCATCACATGAGGAGAAAATACCAGTTGTGCCAGGGCATATCAGAGATCTGTCTCTGTCTCCTCCCTGGCAGTAGCCATCTGTGGGTGCCTAGAGAGAATTTAAGGACATCATACAGTGATACTTTGACAGAATACTTTGACAGAATACTTTGTCACTTAAATGCAGTTGTCTTCCTTCACAACTGTCCTTCATGTTTGATTCTAAGAATTCGCCTTGTCTCATTTGTGAGCCATGAAAACTTTAGCATACACAGTGTCTTTGCGTGAGGGGCTTCACAGATGATCTGGTTTTGGCTGGAGTAGAGTTGCTTTTCTTCACAGCAGCTAGCATAGGCCTGTGGTTTGGATTTTTGCTGAAAACTGTGTTGATAAAATGGAGATATTTTCATTATTGCTGAGCAGCATTTACACAGCATCAAGGCCTTTTCTGCTCTTCACCCCATGCCATCAGAGAGCAGGCTGGGCATGCAGAAGGACAGCTGACCCCAACTGACCACAGGGATACACCATACCATATGGTGTCATGCTCAGCATACAAAGCTGGGGGAAGGTTAACCAGGGAAGGCCACAGCTTCGGGCTGTGCATTTGTCCACAGAAGCTGACAGGAGGGGATTAGTAACAGAGCAATTTGGATTTCTGAGCTCGGTGTGCTTGCACCCGGTGACCTGGCTCAGTCTTTGCTCAGCTGCATCGCCAGCACACAGACCTGTCCCACAACTGAACCGTGCCAAGTCATGTCCAAAGCTGTCTGTTTCCTACCTATCCACACCTACAGATGTGCTTTCACATACTGGCTGGGGATGCCGCAAGCTCTTGCATTTTAATTGCCTTGCTGAATTCACTAAGGCAGGGAGCGAGGCTGTGTCTGCTCTCATCAGCATACCGAGTATTATACTTAGCACACAGAGAGCAGCAATAACACCAGGGTAATTAATTACCTAAGGTACTCCAGCTCCCAGAAACAGTAACAAATTAATACAATTTAACTTTACAGCTAACACAACAAATTAAAATAGAGAAACAAACTCTTTTTTTTTTTTTTTGGGTCATTAGACAGGACATAAACTCTCCTGTGAACAGGCCTGATAAATGGAATTTCCCTTTAGGGCATTACTGATGAAAAATGACAAGTGTAATATTTCTATCTAGCACTTTGCTGAGATTCTGTCAGCAAATCCCCAAACCTTGCAGTTCCAAACTACTCTAAGGAAAATTGTATCTTTTAAGCTTCCTGCCTTACCGAAATATGTTGGGGTTCTGACATTATGGTGTCGTCCCTGGAAATGCTTTAAAACCCCAAGATATTGCTTCTCCCCAGGAGACCAAGTCTGGTTCATAAAAAACAAGATTTTGACCTCATAGGTAGATAAATATGCTGTGTAAGCATTATGCTGAAGTGCAGGGAATTTTTCAGCTGGACTGATATTTTATGCCCTAAAGAACCAATGTTTCTATCCATCTAAACCCTCTGCCTATTTATACTTCCACTCACCATGGCATCCAGTCACAACAAACGGAAGAAAACCCCACAAAACCCCTCGTCATCTGTTAGTCATCATTATCAGCATGTACAAGCCATCAGATCCTGCTTGCATTGCTTGTGCAAGTGCCCTCTACAGCTCCCAGGGTGCTGCATCTGCAATCTGAACATGTAGTACTCACTTCAAGCTAGAGACCACATGCAATGCTGAATGCTTAAATGCTTTCTCCACTGGAAGTTTTTCTCAATAATTGTCTTTTGAGGTGGAACTCCATTGGAAGCTTGCAAAAGGCTAAAAAGGGCCTTCTTTCTCAGTCACCTATTAACATCTATTAATACATGTCTAAGTATGCATTTCTTAAGTCTTAGACTTAAGAAATGCATACTGTCTGGGTATGAAGGCATCAGTTCATCTTGAATGGACTAAAAATCCATCATCCCGGATTCTTCATCACTGTAACTTGTTAGAACTGCAGCTAAAGCAGCATTCCCTTCTGGTATGCACAATATCATAATGATTTACACTGATTTCTTCAGACAAAGGATCACGCTTGCAGAAGACTTGCTTCTTCTACCACAGCTGAGTATGTGGGGGTGTAGATTTAGCTTGCCTAAATCAAATCAAGGATGGACTCTATGTGCTTGAAAGTCGGCTGAGGCTCAAGGACCAGTTTAACCCACTTACTTTCCGTTACAACCTAACAGAGCACCTAATTTAGCTCATTCCACCATTCTAACCCGGCTTAAGATTCTATGGTCCTCCCCTCGCACCAAGGTAGGGATCAAGCTATCCCTGGCCATCCCAAGGGATACCTGGGGATACAGGCACCCAGGCTAGGCCACGGCCCCCCAGAGAAACCTGAGAGCAGCGTTCCAGGCAGGGTGTGGGTTGGTGATCCCATGGTGCTGCTCCCTGGGAAGCAGAAGGTTGCAGTCCCATGTTGCTGGGGGGAGATAGTGCTGACAGTGTGAGGCAGGTTCTCCTCTCTTTATGCCACAGGCCCTAGTGCCCCAAACTCCGCCTTCAGTGCCTTGTAACTTGGACACTTAAATCAAGCGGACTGATTTATGCCATCTGTGGTTAAATCTATAATGTGTGTATGTTTCTTTAATTTATAAATAAGGCTGCAGTCAAGTAAATGGTATTCCTTGTGTGCTGCTTCACTTATCAAATGGGCTATAATGTCTGTCTGTGCTCATTACAGTTTAGTCCCTCCAGACCTATGCCAGCCTAGGATGGGTATGCAATTGCTCACATTTGAGAAGAAAAAGAGAACCAGAAAAAAAAGAATAAAAAGAGAAAGTGCAAGGAATCGATGAGCCAAAGATATATTGCTGGGTTAATTTAAGATCAAAATTTAGCTTAAAGCATAGTTCATGGCAAAATAAAACTAACTGCAGTTCATTATTCTGAGCACAAGGAAAACGGCAACCTTGGACATTGTAATGGATGCCAGGTCCCCTCCTATTCTCAGGGTAGCCAAGGGGTAACATACATTCCCCCAAAATGTATGTAAGGCACTGTTTGTGATGCCATGATGGGTTTTTTGCCTTTTCTTTTATACCCCTTTTATACCTTTTTACAACTGCTGTATTCTTAGTGCTTTTTGCCTACATTTTTGGACTTGTTTGTCAAACTAGGAGACTCCACATCTTAGAAGCCTCGTAGTTAGGGATCAGTGTGCCCCAGACTCCAAGGTCCTCTCCAGAACACATTTTGTAAACTAAGATAGAACCATCCAGGGGAAGGTTCCTTGGGGAGGGGGGCTCACTCGAGCCTCTCATTGGGAAATTTTTGATAGATATGCTAATTAGTAAGATCTATAATGATATACCAGATCTTTCGTGGGTGTGCATTGTGGTGTGCATTTCGGCACATTCCACCTGGACGTGGTGCACCTAAGGATCCTTAAAATAAATACAGGGGTAAAATCCCTTTTTCCCTTCTAACCATGTCTGACTCTTGATTTTAAGACCAGGAAAAGGCATCATTTACAATGGAGCACCACAGGCTTCAGGACAGGCTGCAGCCCCCAGCAGCAGACAGGAGCAAGAGGGTTGGAGAGGGGCAAAGTAGTGGGAACATCTGAACTGCCAGCACCTCAGCCAACAGTGCTAAATGGTGATCTAACTCTAAGAACAAAATTTTACAGGAAGTCCCATGCATATGTGGCAAGTTCAGAGCTGCCCTGTGATAGTTCATGACTACCATGCACTGTCTTGCCTCCAGCAGACTCTGTGTGAACATGTTGGTTCATCTCAATGGGGAGACATGGAGGAAGAGCCAGAACAATAAAAATAGCTCTGGCAGCCACCTCTGTGAAGGTTCAGAAAAGCAAATACTAGGAAAAAAGTTCAAAGAACAACTTTCTCTTTAAACATCTCTCATCTTTTAAAAATTAGGCTTTCTCCTCAAGGTCTACAAAACCCACCATGGTCCTAGAAAAGGTGAGGTAACTGATGAGCTGTGACTACTACTGGTTATCACAGGATTACAACCATTTAACTCCCACTGTAAGCCTTCTCCCACGTGTGCATTAGTTACTTAACCTCTTGCTGTAAATTCCAGTCTTAATTAATTTTGGGTGAACCATGTTGCTTTTTGTGTTTCCTAGGGTTCTTCAGTGAGAATGGGTTTTGGTGCTTCTTCATCATCTTCCTTGTTCTTCAGTGTTCAGTACCTCAGTATCCCTTGGTCACAGACTATCATTCCTGTGCGGATGCCCCCCCACTACTGTGTCCCTGGTGTACAGAGCCCAAGCAGCTTCTTGGGCTTACACCAGGCATAGGCTTCCTTACTGTTTCCAACCAGGAAAGATGGCAATCCAATGTTTCTTCCCGGTCTTGTTCTCTGCTTCAAAGTAGAGAACTGGGGGTGATGCGTTTGTGTTAGTGGTGGTATGCTTGCTTACACTGTCTCCAGCAGTAGCTAAAATCCTGAGTGCAACTTGTTGCCTTTACACCGTAGAGTAGTAAACTACCACAAAATGGATCATTTCTTTTTTCATTGAAAAATGGGAAGTGTAAGGAAGAGAATGCTGTGCTTAAGCACCCTCTTCACCACTTTCTGGAGTCTTAGAGAAATTTGGTATGATCTCTCCCTGTTGCCTTCCCTGCCTGACTTCCTATTAAATGTTTAAAGATTAATACACCTGCATGTGTTGTTTTACAACAAGTCTCCTTCTTTCCTTGCTTCCTCTGGTCCTTCTGATCTGCCAGTGCTCCCTACCATTTCACACTTATCTTCTTCCACAATGGCATTTAGCTTTTCATAGCTAAATTGTGTCTGGCAGATTATTGAACCCATTGACCCCACAGAGCCAAGATTTGCTGGGAAGGTACATGTAAAAATTGCAGCAATGAGCCAGTGGAGAATTAAGCGGGTAACAAAGTAAAACATTGGATGGAGGACAGTTAATGAAGTAAGACATAACCTAATGCAGTTAGTGAAGCAGAATGGTGACAGAGAATTGTCCTTCAGGATCCACTTGTCCTAGTGGAGGATTTTAGCAAGTTACTGAGAAAGAAATCTTTTTTGAACGTATTAAGGAAATCACTGAGTGACAGGACAGGAAAATGACTATTGGACCATATGGTCTCTGAGGCAGGAAAATACCACACAAGCATGTGTGCCTGACCCATCACAAATGACTGACTAATTTTAAGCCAAGGATCATGCTGGAAGGGACCTCCTGGCTATTAACTCCATCCCCGTGGTCCTGTAAGCAGCACCAAAACCCATAAAAAAAATTAAACGTGCAGCATAATTACACTTTTACTGTGCTTTCCAGCTCCTCAAATAGACTTCAAACAGGGGTGCTGACAATTTAGGCAAATCACTGTTTGCTACACTGTCAAGAACCTACATTATCTATTATCAGTTAGTTATGTATGGATTGTTTCTCCCAAATCTCCTTCATTTGTGAATGAACTGTATACTTTCCCAACTGCATTTCTCATTCCCCTTTTTGCTGCCTCAGGTCACCCAGTGCCAACTTATTCTAGGAAATATTTTCCTTCCTTCCTTCCTTCCTTCCTTCCTTCCTTCCTTCCTTCCTTCCTTCCTTCCTTCCTCCCTCCCTCCCTCCCTCCCTCCCTCCGTTCCTCTCTCTCCCTCCTTCCTCTCTCTGTCATTCCCTGCCTTCCTCCCTTCTCTCTCTCTCCTTTCCTACTTCCCTCCCTTCTCCCCTCACGATACCTTAGTGCTAAGCGATCCTCACACCAGGATGCTCTTACATTTTGAACATTAGCTTCAGCAAGCCCAGGTTGAGCTGCAGTGAAGCCCACATAATTCGGGCAACTGTGTCTCATCACTTATGCCACGCACTTGCATCAGGGAAGAACTCACCTATGCCTGACTTTTTCTTCTGATTCTCTGAAGTCACTCATAATCAAATTAATGTTACTGTGAATCACCTTTCATTAATATCTTTTACTCTTCTAAGGCTACTTAGAGACATAAACTGCAAGTCTGCTGATACTGTTTTTCAAGCTATCTAAATCCTTTATTTCTGCAATGGTTATTCACAATAGCAATGACATCATGTTTCTGCAGAATATTTTCTAAATCCCATCTTCCAAGCAAATCTCAAGAGACCATCTTGCATACAGAGGTCTTAGATGACACTGCAACTCCAGTTTGACATAAAGCATCTCACAACTAACCTGTCATTATAGCAAAATTAACATTCATAATTACAGTATAGGTATTTGTGACCATTTTTTAAAACAGCAGAGCACAGTGTACTTTCTAAAAGGACCAATTTTCGGGACGATTTTTTAAGTAGTATTTGACAAAGGTAATGATTAGCTTAAACAGGCACTTGTTACTCCATCACATTTGAAAACCTTCACCAGTTTTGCCGCTCTGCATGTTTCTTTCTCTTGCCAGCCTTTGAGGGTGGGTAAGGAATGATTTTTTTTTTACCTGAAGTCAAAATCAAAGGAATATTTTCAAAGGTATATTCATTATTTCTTCAGAGGCAATATCAGCAAAAGGTCTTTTCTCCGTCTTGTTCACTGTCCAAACAATGACAATTTCTGAGAACAACAAAGAAAAAAAGTTTGGGGTATTGCATTGCATTGAACAGAGAAGTACAGAGTTGAGAATTGTGTTCTTCTTCTCTAGTAAAGTTTAGCCTATAAATCAAGCCAGTGCAGTGCAGTGTATGGCCAGAGGAGGAAAATAAAAGACAACCTGTCCAAATCACTAAGCTATATATGCATGATATGCCCAAAATGCTCACTGCATTAAAGTGGTTTGCAAATGGCACATGGTTAGGATAAGGATAGCAATCTTGCTGACAGATTTTCACACATATGCATAAAATATGTGTGTATGCAAACATCCATACACAAAAACTGGCTAAAATCCAGGCTTGCAAAAGCTTTTTTTGCCCCTGAACTGATTTGTTCTTTGGTATGCAGCTTTATAGATAGAGAGCTTTATTATAAATCTGTGTTAGTGTTTGGAAAATATCCCCTAGAATTTAAAATCACAATTAGCTCTGAATTAAGCATCTCAGTAATGACTGAAATCTTTTCTTCCACTTCACAAAGTTATCTAATTTCCTCTGAAAAGTTCAAGGAGCAGCTTGTTTATTTTTAGCCAACCTTTCTTGTGTATAAGGAAACGCTAATAATTTTGCAGCATTTCAATTGGTATGCTAAAAGCATACGCTTTGTATTCTTTGAACTTCATCACGATAGAGCGTATTAAGCTCTCATAATGAAGCTGAGAGATGAGCCCTCAAGCATGCTGTGGATAGAGAAGTCTTCATGAGGAATATAAACATCTGACTCAGAAGAATGCTTGTGTCACTGATTTTATAGGAAGGGATGCTGCTGTAGAGCAGGCAGACGTATGGGACCAAGGCAATACAGCACAGATACAACAGGGGCAGAGAAGGAAGCAATAAATAAATGTCAGAAAAGCAGAGGCCATTCAGCTGCAGTCCCAAACTGACAGGGAGAGGGAGAGGGAGAGGTTTGACATGTGTATGCATGAAGCAAACAAAATTTCACAACAGCACAGCCTTAAAAAACCCGCTACGCATTATGGACTTAAAATCATGGGGTCAGAAAACTCAGGGAGTGTGGCACCCCTTTTCCCCTTTTCAAAGGTAGTGCTGGTGTGAAGCTGGGTATGTCTTTGACTACAATGAGGTGGAGAATCTGGCAGATGCCAAGCTGTTTGTTCAGATTTGGGATGTAGCATAGCATTAGACCTGCACACGAGGGTAATTCAGCTGCAAAGAAGCAGGTAAATGTTCAGGAGAAAAGTAAGCTCTGCTAATTTACTATCACCAGTAGTGCTGGTATAAGAAAGGCTCAGGAGGGGCAGTTAAACCCAAGGAAACAAGAAGGAACGATGGAAAAAGTTATTACAATGGATATGTTTGTTAAGGGACAGAGCTTGGAAAAGACTATTCCTGCATATAAGCCTTGCATTAGGTCCTGTCTAAGTCTGTGTGATCCTGTCACAAGCAAAGGGCATTAATGAGTTGGGTTTTTTCCCTTTTGCTAGCTGGTTTCAGTAAAGTCAAAGTAAGGAACCAGCAGTTTTCAGCACAGTGTGTGACAGAATGCATAAATCAAAACAAAATTCTATCCAGAGGCCATGGCACATGCATCTATCATATTGTTCTGTAACTGTGTCCAACCCAACTCACCATTATGCCACCAAAAAGAATCCAAGGTTAAATGTACCTCTTTATTTTGCACCTCTTTTTTTCTTTTCTTTTTTTTTTTTTTTTTTCCGGACAAGGTGGGGTGGGGCAGAGGGGAGTTGGTTGGTTGGTTGATTGGTTGGTTGGTTGGTTGGTTGGTTCGTTGGTGCTTTTTGTTCGTTCGAGGTTTTTCAAGATCCTGAATTTTGGATCACCACAAACTACGTTGCATTGAGATTTATGTTCCTGGTGTCTGGTTCTTGCTAGGGGCAGGATGTGAGCAGGGTAAAAAGGAGGAAGTGGTGACTGGAACAGTGCCAGAATGGTGCCCTTTATAAACTCAGTAGGCTCTTTGCAATTCAGATTGATGTCCAGCCCACCAGTGATCCCGAAATCTGAAAAGGGAATGCATCTCTTGCTTCTTAGTGTGCCAGGAAGGACTGTGTGGGCTTGAGGGACTGCTGTTCCTCAGGTCACACCTTCATCTGTGGCTTCCATTTTGTGACTTTATTGCTGTTGATTTTTAGATTTTTTTATAGGTATAGTGGCACTATTGTTTTGCAAGGTCCTCTCACACTGAAAAAAAAGCACTGTATTACTACATGCTGCCAGGCAAAAGTGCCTGTATCATACACAAAGAAACAGCGAAACAAACAAAAAAACCCAGAAATGTAAATTCCTGGGAGAGAGAGGAAGTGGAAACACTGCATAAACATATCAATACTTCCTCCCTTTCAGTGGTATGAAAAAGATTCTCAAAGCAAAACTGGCAACTCTGTCAGCAACAGAAGTGTTTATTCCCATAAATCTGTAATGCTCAGAAAACATAAAGCCTGTTGATTGCACAAGTCACTCCTTCCACACCTGTAGCAATGTGTTGCTGTCATGGCTTGGTCTCTGCTTCCAGCATATTTCCCATTTCTCTACATATAGACGATATTCATTCCCAGTCATTCAGTAAAATTTATTCTTGCTGCTGCTGTTGTGTGCTTTTTCTGTTTGCTTGTGTTCACTGCAGGGCTGGCACCAGTTGCCTGCATCTGAAGAGCTGCTAATGTTTATGAATGAGCCACCAGATACAGTAAGCAAGGCCCTATGGAGAGCCCAGCAATATAAAATACAGAAAATACTGGTTTGTTCTTCTCCTGCTTGTTTCCAGGTTAAATCACTTTGTTCTTCAACATCCCATCTGTAACAAAAGGGTTATGAACTCACTAAGCTAGAGGAATATGGTACTGTTGGTTTTGTGTGTGCCACATTTTCATGTGTGTTTGTGGCTGTAATGCATTGACTTGCTGAAGCACCTAAACACTGTGGGTTTATCTGTTTAACAAAATTGTAATTTACAACAGTAAGCAGAAGTTCACTGGGAGTGGAAAGTGGTAGCATAGAGTGGTAGAGGTAGAAATAGATACCAACAAGGACACGCTGATACACAACAGCAGTGGGAGTGCATGTCATTCATCCTGGCTCTCTGGACTCTGGGTCTCTGGTACGCTGCTGCAGTCAGCTGCTACAGCCCTTGGACATACATCAGTGCTGCTGCCCTAGATGACACAGACTAAAATACTCAGGTGGCAAGACAATAACCTCAGTCTGTCCCTCTGCCTCATGTCTGTGTCTGTAGCTGGCACTCTGTGGTCTTTTCCCTTCCAGATGAAGGCAACACTGATGCGTGAAGGAAGAGAGTTGCACAGGCATGTGAGCTCTTCCCTGGAAGCAGGAAGAGGTAAACTAGGTGATGCTGATTATCCCACCCTTCAATTACCGTCTCTTCCCACTTATACATCTGTTCTAAGAATTGTCTGTGTGGCTGTGGCAGCAGGGTTGGCAAGTGAGGGAAAAAGAAAACCAAACAAACAGAAATAGAGTAAGCAATGAGCAGGCAAGCATTTGTTCAGCAACAGCACGGCATTCTGATGGCTGAGAAATTCTGCCAGGGTGGTAGGGTGCAAAGATGCATGAAATTACAGAGCAGAAAGGATCCTCTTGCTCACCTGCTTGCATTTGAATCTAAGTAATTGAACTAAGTGGAGAGTGAATGTTGCTTCGGCTCTGTGCAGATCTGGCATTTTGGAAAAGCTCTAGCTCAGGATTTTTAAAAAAATTTATTCTATTTTCTTTTTTTTTTCGCTCTCACTCTTTAAAAAGTATTGGTATGTGGAGAGGCAGACAGAACAGAATCTTAATTCTTTTACTTGCTGAGTCACCCCTTACAGTTTTAGCAGACGCCGCAATCAGTCAGTCTGCCTTCAACCCTATTATGCTTCTTGAGTGCTCTAAAATGATAAACAGGATATAATTAATTATTACATTGTTAATAATCAGCATTAGCAGTATTTTCCACGTGGTCAACTTAGCTTCAGAAGTCACTGGATGTTAAGGAAAGAGCCTAGCCGGACCCTTTGAAGCATGCAGAATGGCAAAATTACTGAGTGAAGTTCTGGGGCTATTGTTCAAGTAAGTCAGAAAAATTAAGTAAGTCAGAACTTCACTCAGTCAAAATTACTGAGTGAAGTTCTGGGGCTATTGTTCAAGTAAGTCATAAAAAATGATCTTACAGGCCTTTTCTGACCTTAAAAAACTACTAATCTATGAAAAGTTCCTCATGAGGTAGGAACTAATCCACTGCGGCCTTACAGGATCATATAAATTCTTTAAAGTAATTTTAATTTAAAAATTGTCTTATTTTTAAACCAAGACAAAGCACATATGCTCTGTTTTGAAGCTGATTTGCTCAGTGAAAGAGCATTACAACTATGCAGTCCCCTGTCCTGGAAAAGTCAGCATTCCTGGAAATGAAGGCTTACAAAGACTCATCTGCTCATGACTGTCTTCCATTTTAATTACAGTGTTCTCTTGTGAAAATCCTGTTCTCAGGAAGCTGGTACCCAAAGCACTGTCTGGTTGATTGGACAGCATTCTCCAATGTTACTGACTGCTGAGTTTTCACATTTCTTCTTCTATCCATAGAATCATACAATATCTCAAGTTGGAAGGTATTCATAAGAATCACTAAATCCAAATCCCTGCTCCTTGCAGGACTACCTGAAACTGAACCATATGACTAAGAGTGTTGTCCAGACAGCCCTTGAATTCTGGCAGTCTTGGTGCTGTGACCTCTTCCCTGGGGAGCATGATTCAATCACAGACCACTACCTCCATGAAGAACCTTTTCCTATTGTCCAGTATGAATTCCCCCGATGCAGCTTTATTCCATTTCCCCGTGTCCTGTGGCCATCAGAGAGAGATCAGCACCTCTCACTCCACTGCCCACCTTGAAGAAGTTGTAGGTTGCCCTGAGATCACCTCAGCCTTCTCTTCTCTGCGCTGAGGAAACCAAGTGGCCTCAGTCTTGCTATTGAGGACTTTCACCATCTTGGTCACACTCCTCTGGACACTCTAACAGTTCAATATCCTTACACTGTGGCACCCAAAACTGCCCCCAGCACTCGAGGTGAGGCTGCACCAGTGGAGAGCAGAGCAGAACAATCCCCTCCCTTGCCTGGCTGGCGATGCTGTGCCTGATGCCCCCCAGGACAGGGTTGGCCCTCCTGGCTGCCAGGGCACTGCTGGCTCATGTTCAGTTGGCCACCAATCCGAACACCCAGATCTCTTTCCCCAAGCCTCTCGTCCTGTAGTCTGCATGCACCTCCAGGATCACCCCATCCCAGGTGGAGAATCCTGCAACTGATCTTGTTTAATTTCTAATGGTTGGTAGTTGCCCAAATCTCTAATCCACCCACATTTCTCTACAGAGCCTCTCTCCCCTCAAGGGAGTCCACAACTTTTCCTAGTGCAGTATCATCACCACACTTACTTCATGTGCATTTAATCCCTGCATCCAGATCATTTATAAAAACATTATAGAGCACTGGCCCTAAACCAGAGGCCTGAGTTCTGGTCCCTGGCTGCCAGCCTGATGTAACATCATTTACCAGAACCCTTTGAGCCCGACCCATCAGCCAGTTGCTCCCACAACATGTTATGGACTCAACTAGCTGTGTGCCAGGCAGTTTATCCAGCAGGGTACTGTGGTAGACAGTACAAAAAGCCCTGCTGAAATAAAAAACAATCCACGTCTACTGGCTTCCCTTGGTCACCTAGATGGGTTACTTCAACATAAAAGAAAGTTAAATTGGTCAAACGGGACTTTTCCCTTTTGAACCTGTGTCTGTCTGTGACCAATGACTGCATTGTCTCTTAAATGTTTTTCAGTAACTCCCAGAAAAACCTTCTCTATAATTTTACCAGGTGCTGCAGTGAAAATGGCAGGCCTACAATTTCCAGAGTTTTCTTCTTATCTTTCTTGAAAACTGGGACAAATTTAGCCAGGTTCCAGCTGACTGGGACATCTCCAAACTCACAAGACAAACGAAATATAACAGAGGGCCTGCCAAGTACATCAGCCAGTTCTTTCAGGGAAAGAATCCTATCTGGCCCCATACACCTGTGTGCATCAAACTGAAACAGCAAGTCTCAAACAATTTCAGGATTGCCTGGGAATCTATCATTGCCCAAGTGACAGTCTTCCAATACTGGGCTCCAAGGATCCCAGCCCACCATTGGTGTTGAAGACAGAGGTGGAGGTGGCATCATTCTCTGCCATGTCTGCAATCCTATTTGAACCTCATCAAGCAATGGACCAAGGTTATCTCTGATCCTTTTTTTGCTATTAACATATAAAAACCAAAAAAGCTCTTCTTGCTTTCCTTTACAGCTTGTCCTGGACACATTGAATTCTGTCTGAGTTTTGGTCACACAAATTTTCTCTCCACAGAGATGAGCAGCATGTCTGTCATCCTCCCGTGTCACCTTGCTTCCAGTGTACATACACTTTCCTTCTCCATCTGAGTTCACTGCTTAACCAAGCCAACCTTCTGCCCCATTGACTCGGCTTTCAACACTTTGTGTTTGGCTGCTCCTGCACTATGAAAAGACAGCTCTTGAAAAGGGACAAGCATATCTGGACTCAAATAACTTGAAAAAAAAAAATTCCCAAGAGACTTTACTAACTAGCTCTTTAAGCAGCCCATAGTCTGCTCTTCTCCATATGAGATGTTGTGTATGAGATGTTGTGTCATTCTTACTAATGACATTTATGAAGAAAAGCAGTACAGTGAATAAGGTAGATAAGGAAAAAAAGTGGGTCCTTTCTGGTCACTTCATTTTCTTATCTATTTAGACTGAGGATCTAGCAGCTCAGAACAAACTCCCACCCCAAAATACAGAACATATATGAAGCAATTTTATTTTAGCTATTTCGTCAGTCAGAGACAATTTTGAGCAGAGTGCAGCAGGTGCCCCAGAGCTCTGTTCCCATGAATATTTAGGTCAAAGAGATTAGTCTGAGCAGACAGAAGCTAGTGATCTTCCTTGCTTTGCTTAGTAATGATGTCCAAGATCTGAGTCCATGTGCATGAGGAGCTGGTGCTTGACAGGCATGAAGTTCACCCTGTAAAAGCTCCTGCTACTGCAGTATGGTGTAAGAAATTATCTCGAATAGTGGGCAATAAGCCTTACTGGATACTTCTCAGAAGTGAGACCAGGGAGCCTGACAAAAAGCAAAATTAAATGCCAGAGAAAAGGCTGGCATGAGGAATATGGTTATAGTCTACTCTGGACCTTGATTAAGAAATATTCAAGAATTTTTGGTGCTAAAATGATGGCATTGCAAACTACCCTTTTTCTTACGTCTGAATTAGTTTGCTTAGGAGAAAGAAAGAGCGTTGAAACTGGACATGAATTTGCATTGAGGTTGCTATACAAAGGACTCACCATGGTATGGTTTAATGCTCAAAGCAAACTGAAAAGCAGGTTGGTATCTCCAAAGAGGTACTGACAATCCCTATTAATAGGGACCTTGTCTCTTTTGCATCAAGAAAGAGAACAGGCAATGAAGACAAATTCACTTTCAAGCAGAGTTAAATATGAGTTACAAATAATTCAGGCCTTAAGCAGTGTGACTCAAAGAAACCTTGAACAGTTTGGTGTGATCCACTCACAAGAATACAGCCTGAGAACAAAAGTATTGCAAAATGCTCAGCTGTGGCATCTTCCGTTTTATCAAGAACTAGTCAATATAAATAGAAAAGCTACAGCTGGAGGCAGAGAAACAGGAAAAAAGAAGGAGACGTCCTCATAACAACAGCAATTGCTTCACATGGGACACCACCAAAATGACAGTATTGGAGTCTGCAGGCGCAAGAACATGAGACCAGTGCAGAAGAACAGGAGCTCGAGGACAACAAAGTAAAAACACTGCTGCAGGGGCTCTGGGATACACTGTCCCAGAGCTTATGTGAAAGGGTAGGGAGCTGCAAGTGGAAGGCAGGCTACAGGATTGCAAATGGGAGGCCTTCCAGACCAGCGAGGGTGTTGCCAAAGCTAGTAGTTTTCCAGTGCCTTGTCCCTTCCTGCACCAGCCTGGATACAGGTGGAATTATGAGCTGCTGCTTAGAACTTATAAGTCAGATACTAAGAGCATGCACAAGGAACCAATATTTTGTTGTGTGTATCCCCTGCTTTGCAGGACCTCCAGCTTAGCTGAAGTGCTCCCAGTGACAAGGGGAAGTAACCTGGTTTTGGGATGCTCACTCTTACAGGAATTGCTGGTGCCAGCTCAACCTGAGCCCATTCAAACACAGGGAAAGCATCTCTCCCATCCTGCTAGTTACCCACTGCAGCTTTATACTCTAACACGATCTACAAGAGAAACAAGAGTGGCTTTATGCTGTTTCTCAGTAGCTCATGAAGAGTTTAAAGCTGGAAACCCCTTCACACCCCTGCCCTTTACTTCCACTGAGCCCAGCAGAGCATTAGACCTGCACTCCCAGAGCACATCCAAAGCTTCAGGCACAGACCGCAATATTCCTCAGCTCTTAACCAAATGGAGGTATTCTAATTCGGAATAAAACAAAATTACTTTTATTTGCTCACCTTTTGAAAACATTTTAAGAGCTTCTCCAGTGCATTCCTACCCTTTATCTGCATATCTATTATTCATTATTTTCATTAAAGAAAACCAAGCCATGCTATGCTCATGAGGATGAAAGAAATCTGTAATGTTCTCTCTCTACGCCCCTCATACATTTTTATTTGAGATTATTTTTAATCCATATGTACTTGAAATAGGAAAATGTGTGCATTTTATTAGCAATAAAACTTCAGGGATTTTTTCCCCCTACTGATTTTTCATAGATTTATGGATGCATAATCATTCACGTCACAGCCTAAGGGAAACGAGGTTTGAACAGGATAATAGCCCTTAAATCCCTTCCTCTAAGCACTCAGATCTTTGCTGTCAGCAAGATTAAAACGGTCAACAGCAGTCTTCATGTGTCTATATCCCACACAGAGCTTTCACAACAACTGGAGTGGTGGCTGGCAGGGAGAAATATGCAGAACCACTGCTGTGCATGATACTACTGAGATAAAGAGAGAAGAAAACCAGGTTGTCAGCTTTTGCAGTGTTGAAAAAGGACTGGTATTAACTATTTGATCAGGTGAATGCAAAGAGGGGAGAAGAGCAAGGAATAATATTATGTTGCAGTTTAACAGGAAGCAAGAGTTTCCTTTCCTAAAACGTAAGGGCAGAGAGATGGAAGCACCAAACATCCTCCCTAAGGAAGTCATTCATGTAGACAACCAGAGTGGTTCCTCTGCCACCACTCCCTTGAATGCCCAGCCCCTACTGCGACTTGGACCTGAGGGGAATTACAACTATTATGTGGATGATGAAGATGAGGAAGATGAAGAGAAAGATGAAGAGAAAGGAAAATGGCCACATGAAGATGCATTTAAGGGAGAAAGCAAGGCCTCATCATTTATTCCTTGTTCCCCTGACCTTTCCTCTAGAGCCTCGGCCACAGCATCTGCTCCATCTGTGCTGAACATCAACGTTGGTGGCCAAAGTTACCGCCTCACCTACCAGGCAGTGGCCATCTATCCCAAGACTCGCCTGGGCCGCCTGGCTACCTCCACCGACCGTCGTTGCCAGCTGGGCCTGTGCGATGACTACACCGCCCAGGTCGATGAGTATTTCTTTGACCGGGACCCGGCTGTCTTCCAGCTGGTGTACAATTTCTATGCCTCGGGGGTGCTGCGGGTGCGGGACGAGCTGTGCCCCCGTAGCTTCCTGGAGGAGCTGAGCTACTGGGGCGTGCGTCTCAAATACACACCCCGCTGCTGCCGCATCTGCTTCGAGGAGCGCCGGGACGAGCTGAGTGAGCAGCTGAAGGTCCAGCGGGAGCTGCGCTCCCAGGCAGAGGCTGAGGAGAATGAGCATCTCTTCCACCACATGCGCTACTACGGCCCCCAGCGCTGGCGCCTCTGGAACCTCATGGAGAAGCCGTTCTCCTCTGTCACTGCCAAAGTGATGGCAGTGGCCTCCAGCTTCTTTGTGCTCATCTCCGTGGTGGCCCTGGCACTCAACACAGTAGAGGAGATGCAGCAGGTAGACTGGAAGAGTGGGGATAGCCGGCCTGTCTTGGAGCACGTTGAGACCTTGTGCATTGCATTCTTCACGCTGGAGTACCTGCTGCGCTTGGTCTCTACCCCAGACCTGCGCCGCTTTGCCAGCAGTGCCCTCAACGCAGTAGACCTCATCGCCATCCTGCCCCTCTATCTGCAGCTGCTGCTTGAATGCTTTACTGACGATGACCAGCCCCGGGGCCGGGGCTCCCAACACGAGCACGATATCGAGAAGGTGGGACGGGTGAGCAAGGTAGGACAAGTGCTTCGCATCATGCGCCTCATGCGCATCTTCCACATCCTCAAGCTGGCCCGCCACTCCACAGGGCTGCGTGCCTTTGGCTTCACCTTGCGCCAGTGCTACCAGCAGGTGGGCTGCCTTTTGCTCTTCATTGCTATGGGCATCTTTGCCTTCTCTGCCATGGTCTACACAGTGGAGCACGATGTCTCCAGTACCAACTTCACCAGCATTCCTCATGCTTGGTGGTGGGCTGCCGTAAGTAAACACATCTTACCTTGCTGGGTAGCCAGAGACCCTCCCTTCCTTCCCCTCCCCTTCCTTTCTGGAGTTGCTGACAGTCTTGAAAACAACAGGCTCAGATCAGTGAACATCTGCTCTGAATTCTGAGCTTACAGGACATAAGCTCACACACACACATACACACACACCCCCCCACACATGCACTCATTCACCTCTCTGTAAACTTAAATCAAGGCTTAGTCAGGCAGACAGTGTTGAAATTCCCATATCTCCAAATGCAGAAAGTGTTTTCACTTTTAAAGAAGAAGTGGGCGAAGACGCAGGAAAGAAAAGCATTTACGCATTTAATGCCAAAAATAAGTGTTGCCAAAACAATAGGGAAAAAAAAGGATGTGTTAGGCTATCTAGTTACAGATGGACACAGGGTTTTCATTCTTATTCTATTTGTAGATCTTCTGTGACCCATCATACAACTGCAAGATCATAAGACAGAGTTTATTAATTATAGTCAGCTCAGTTAAACTTTAAGAGTAAAAGCTGTCCCAGAACTCTGGCTGTTAAAAATCCATTAGGACCAACAACTGTTTTACACAAGATATTGTGTTCCGTCGTGCTGCAGAAGATGTGTGTATTTATAACATCCTAGATGTAGCTAGACATTGTAGATGCTGAGGGAAAGCACAGGACCCATATCTTGGCTGTTCATAACCCTAAGGCACGTCCTAGACTATTGTCACACACATTTTGTTTTGCAGCAGCTGATGCTGGCCTCCACAGTCCATTTTTATGCAGGGCCCCAGGAGCACTTCTGACCCCTGGGCCTGGCTATGGGTCTGGCTCTGTTCCAGTCACTTCCCTGGAGAAAGAAGCCCATGCAAATAGAGTGGATAGGAGTTAGAACATCTCATGTTGGTTGATCAGCACAGACACTGGATGCACCGAGCTGCATATGGGGCCCACCAGACAGTAATCCCAACTTATCCAAAGTCACTTCTGGCCAGCCACCCCAGAGCCCATAGTCTGCACTTCTGGTTCAGCCATGGCCAATGAAGTGTGGTGGTTTACCACACATTTGCAGTGATTCAGCACATGGCAGAAAAAAAGCCTTACAGGCAAGCAGAGATACACACATTTATATGTGCACATGCATTTACGTAACTGTGCTGAATATCCTTTAAGCTGGGCCATGGAAGGATGGAAAAATCAGTGAAAAAAGGAAAGGGTCCTGTAATGTGACCTTCACAATCATCTGTTAGTGCCTTCACAATCATCTGTTAGTGATACACACAGGCTATGAAAACATTGGTGATTCATACATTGCTAAAATATTTTGTTTTCCAAGCATGCAGGTTATATGCAAAATCTTAAGCGCTCATTTTTGCAAACTGGTGACACCATAATAATTTAGATATTCCTAAGAAACTTATATGACTAGGTGAAAAAGGCCTATTTAGCTGAGCAAATATCTTCAAAATGGGAGCTGTATCAGGCACATTGCAATTCCAAAGCACAAAACACTTTTTGAAGCCTATTATTTCTTTAAGACTGTAAATTAAAATATCTAGATCACTCAAATTTTATAAAAATCCAACAGTTTTCACCATCTCACATATGCAGGAGAAGTATCCCTCCTAAACTGTTACAGGCAGTGTATAAGACTATGCCAATGGTACAGTACCTTATCACAGGATAACATTTTTGTCCTGGCTGGTAGAGATAAACATCTTGCCTTCATTTCAGTATTTATTTTTGGAGATATTTATCCTGTATTATCATTCAAATCCAGTGACTTCATTTCCATTAAACCAAATCACTAATCCTTTTTATTCCACAGGAAGCACCAGGTGCATCCTAAAAATGTGCTCACCCAGTGCTGTCTCATGTACCCTAATGCTTTCTTCATTTGAAATATCATTCTATTTAGCATGTTAGAGGATAGCAAACTGTACACAGTGACCTTCTGAAGACTGATTTCAGTGCTAAAGCCACAAGGGCATTACGGTGAAAGTCCTACTCTCTGCAGCTTATTTCTGTCAGAGTTTTAGGTTACTGTTAACAGATACACAGAGTGTGTTGAGACACTGTGAAAAAAACCTAAACAAAATTCTCTGGCTGAAAAAGATCCCTTGCACAGACTAGAAAGTGATAGGTGACAGAAACCTGCAAGTTTTCCCTGCCAGAGAAAAGTGAGTTACATTTACTAAGTGTAAAAATTATAAAATATAAAGATGTGTACAGTGGAACTATATAAATTAGTAGTTATCTTACGTTGACTGTTTGGGAGTACACCCTTCACATGTAGCCGCTCCATAATCAAACATCCATTAATTTTTGATCTGAATTTTACAATGAAGGTATTTCAGTACTTGGTGTAGCACTGGATCCGTAACATAGTTCCCTCAGGTATCCATAGGCTAGAAAGAGAAAATTATATTGGCTGAGAAGAAAAATGTGAAGCTATGTATACAATGAGATGGTGACTCATATAAAACAAATACACTAAACACTATCCTAAAATATATAGGGTAAACAAAGGTAAAACTCAAAATGTAACCCACAGAACAAGTCCCAAATACAGGGTTTTATCAGCACACTGGATTTAGAAACAGGACATCTGTTCCAAGTGACATGATGAGGGAGCAGGGTTGCAGCTATCAGTGGATTTGCATGGTCAGTGAGCCAGATGTCTCCTCTCCCTACAGCCAAGCAAACTCACCTTCTGGACAGGCTGATGTGGAAATTGTCTGGGAATTCCCTCTGCAGGGCAAAAATCTAAAAGTCTTCCTGAATGGTGTCAAACCATTGTCATTCTTTACTTCATGAGAGAGATTTTAAAATTTTTTTTAATTAGGGATATTTTGCATGAGATAGATGGTACAAAAAAAAAATAAAAAGAGCAGCACAGAGTATTTCAGACTTACAACACAAAGTACAAAAGAGCTAACTTTAACATTGTCCCTGATCAGTGAACATACCTGTCTATGTATTTCTTCTCAGCTAATAAGGTGTGTGTTGGTTTGCCTGTAGGTCAGCATCTCTACAGTGGGGTATGGAGATATGTGTCCAGAAACTCACCTTGGTCGCCTGTTTGCTTTCCTCTGCATTGCTTTTGGAATAATCCTGAATGGCATGCCCATCTCCATCCTCTACAATAAATTCTCAGACTATTACAGCAAGCTGAAGGCCTACGAGTACACAGCTCTCAAGAAAGAAAGAGGGAAGGTCGACTTTACACGGAGAGCCATGAGGAAAATATCTGAGTGCTGCGGTGAAGGTGCATCCCGCCCTTTGTCACAGCAATGATAGTTTGTGCTTTGGATATTGGGAGGCAACCAAGAAGCTGGAGGAGAAAGAAGAAAAACAGATCAGCCAAAAGATAAATGAAAAAGGCCAAAAGTAACAAAAGTAGATGTTGAAATCTGATTTGAAGGGGATAATTGTCACAACTAAAAAGGCTCAGATTACAACAACAGATTTTTTTTAACTCTGATAGACTGTAAGCAGCGCTTAAGTGCTCATCGACTCTCTGAAATTACCTCCTTCAGATTAAACACTCTGAATTAGTCCCACACGAAGATCTAACCCCCTGCTACTGATTAGATTGCCAATAAAGACCCACCATAATTGTACAAAGGGAAAACAAATTGCTGTCATTAAGGGTCAACCACCTTACTGCTGTCAAGGCAGTCTCAAAAATTAAACAAATAGAATACCCAATATACTGACTGCATCACTTAAATTGGTTTTGCATCAGCTTTCAGATAGAGGAAAATGGCCGAGGGCACTTATCTAAACATTAGCAGCAGCTAGACTCCTTAAGAGGTCAGCCTCTGTTTCCGTTGCCAGATAGCTATGCGTCATTGTTCCAATTTTATTTTTCAAATGCAGCCCTGCAAATGATTCCTATTTTCATGCCTAGTCAAGCAATGCACTGCTTTTAGCATTTCCCCCTGCCCCACCTCTATAATCATCTTTCAGTATGACAAGAACTAGTGAAGAATTCTGGAGTCTGAGTTGATAAATCTCATTGATCAATTTTGAAAACATTTCCAAACCAAATCCTTTTTAGGTATAGGATTAAGTGATAATTTATTTTGCAGTATCTAATGTATCTACTTATTGAATTGTTAGAATAATAGACCTGTCATAGGACATAAGTGTTAAGGCACTATTTAAAAAATAATCAAAGGAAATATGTAATGGGTAGTAACTCACAAAGACTGTTCATACAAAGGATTTTATCAGCACTTAACTGTAACCAATTTAAAATACAATTTAAAATCAAGATAATTTGTCTAGTACATCCAGCCATTAGGGACACAATCCTGACATTTAGCTCACCCCCAGGAGTACCTTATGTCCTAAGATTACTGTGTCTTCTTGCACAGCTGGATGAGATTTCTCATGTGTCTAAATTCACCCCAAAACTTATATAACAAATAAAACTAACAATAATTAAATGGAATTGCAGTTTTATGTATTACTTCAGAGACTATCTGGAATCTTTTCACATAAGAGCAGTCATACCAATTCAGAAACAGTAATTGGAGTAACAGATCTGAAAGAAAAATTATTTTTTTGATAATCAGATGCAAAGACCTTAAAGAAAAAAAGTCTAATGAAAAGGATCAGTGGTAACAATGCAGTGATATGACCCATGGCTCTTACTCAGCAGCACTCCTGTTGCAAAGCATCCTGATGACAGAGATGCATTTTAAAACTCTCGAACTCTTACGTTGTGTCTGTGCTGCCCTGATGAATGTAAATGGCTGCATTCAAATCTCAGGGCCACATAGGACACAATGGTGCGAAGCTCACTGTGGGACAGCTGAGGGTGAAAATGTTCATTAATTTTGACACTTCCATGTGAATTGTGTCAAGCACGGGGACGTTTCTCCTTTCAGTGGTGGGAAGGTAATTAGTAACCAACTTGCTCTTCTCATTCTCTACCTCCAGACAAACGTATCATAAGCCCATCTGTCATTTTGTTCTTTAGGAATGACAGTCAGAACACTGTGTGCTGATCAGCTCTGTTAAAAGCTAAACCATGTCTTTAAGGCACAGCTGAGCCCTGGGAGTTCAATGTGATAGATGTTTGCTGTTCTGGACTGCACACAATGCAGCAGGCACAATCCTGGCACTCACTGAGAAGAATAGCTGCTTTGCTTTGGCTCTAGGGAATTTGCATAGCACTTCTGCACAGCAACAACAGGACAAGAAGCTTCCAGGAACCACAGGAAACCTCTTAATGCAGTTCAGTGAGGTGACAAGTTACAAGCATGCAAAACCACAACTATGCTTTATTTTCTACATGCAAATTGAGTTAGATCCATTGAAAGGATTTAAAATCTGATGATTACTGGATTTTCAAAAAAAGGGGACACAGTAAATCAATTTCTTTGCTGAAGGAATTCATTCTCGCATGACCATGCAGATGGGATGCAGATGCTCAGCCTTGCATGGCAGGCTCAGCAGCTTCTTGCCACCTATGGAAATCCAGAGCCTGAGCACTAACTCTGCTGAGACTGGACTTTGTCACAGCCTCAGACCCGAAAAAGATCACAAGTTTTGTTTTCCACCCCACTTGCCTCACCTGCAGGACCTATTCAAGCAGACATTTTTGAAGGCATGTAACAAAATATGTTTTCCACACCAAACATGAGCAGACAAGAAAAGAGTCTCGTCTCTTAATCAGGAGTCAGAATTGAATGTCCTTGGCAAATGCTTTATCTGTTCAATAGGATTTCAATGCACAAATTCCACAGTATTGCTCTAACTGTTCAAATGCAGCTCTAACTGTTCAAATGCAGCTCTAGCTGTTCAAATGGAGAGGGTCTCCTGCACCCCTCTAGTTGAATACATTCCATTTTGCACCAGGTAAATAATGGCCCACAAGGTGACAGTAAAAGAAAAGACCATACAGCTTGGTGTTTCCAGCACTTAGCTGGGTGGAAAGGAGTGTGTCACAGGCCTTGCTTCAATAAAGAGCTATGAAAGTACCCTGACCAAGCAGCAAAGTCCAAACACCTCCCAAACACTCAGTCTCCTCTGGCCCAAGCAATCTTTAGTTGATGGCTTTACTTTGGAAGGAATCCAGAGTCTCCACACACTACAGCCACATGAAAGTAAAACTCTTACTTAGAGTTCCCCACAGGCTGATAGCTATAGGCCAAAACACTGCCAGACACAGAGGAGAATGATTTCTGTCCCTTCAGAAGCACAAGACTTCGTGACCAGTACCACCAGGTCCCATTTGGGTGCACTGAGCACCAAGGCCACCACAATTTGGGCAGCTCAGCTTACCTAGCAACCTCTCAGGTCTCTTTTTTCTCAATTCACTTTGCCCCCTCATCCTTCAATCCAGCCCCACCATCTCACAGATGGCTTTGGTACCATCTTGACTACTCTGTGCACTGACTCAGCACACAGCTGTGACTCTTTGCAGGAGTGGGGATAGATTCTCACTTGACTCATGACCAAGCTCAGTGCTGAGAGCTCTGACTAGCACTAGAGCTGGCACAAGGTACATGGTAGAAGTGTGCAGTCCAGAGGACACACCTCTGGCAGTGAGACCCTAGGCATAAGACTGCACAAAGTTGCTGGGTTTTGTTTTGAAATACCTGCCAGCCCTGCTCTGCTGCATTGAGGAGGTGAATAGCTGCTTAGTGGAGTAAAGCACATTCCAGAAAATTAGAAGTTAGTGCTTGGTAAGGTTTTTTTCCCCAAAGGTTTGTCATTTTCTTCTCTGGATTATCTTATGTAGCTTCCTGCCTTTGGCTTAACTATTCTATATGTTAACTATTCTATATAACACAAGCATAAGTCTGTGCATTTCAACAGGAAGATTATGCCTAAATTTGAGGTATCATTGTAGGAGCCAGACAGTGCCTAGATTGCTCAAGGCTCCATCAGTGCCAGCACTTTCTACACTACATGTAGACAGGAACTAGCAAAGTCCTCCCACAAAGTCTCTCCTGCTCCTACCATACAAAGTGGACCTCCAGCCAGCTCAGAGGAAGGGACAAGTTCATATTCCCACAGAATAGACTTTTGAAAACCTGCAGAAGGCTGTGCAAACCTGTATCAGCTGGTTTTGAAAGAGGATGAAGCATTTTTGCCTTTTGTTGTTGTCGTTGTTGACACAATGTTCCCCTCAGAGGACTCGGTTAATTTATTGTGGCACATCCACTAAGACTTTCAGTGGCATCACTGTCCCTAAATTACTCAAACAGGCAAGTTGTAGACATCATGACATCCAAGAACAATGCAGGAGAGTCATGATTGTCTTGGTTACTTGAATTCCATAGGGCTTTGGCAATCAAAAGGTTTCAAAATAACACATCAAGGGAAAACATGCTTAAACACAACAAAGATGGGCAACACTATTGAAGTAGACAGTCTTGTTTTATGAGATGCTAATTTGGCATAACTAAGGTTTTGGGGAAACAGGGTGGAGGATTCTCAAACCACTGAGAAATTAGAAATCTCTCTAAATATGGCCGTGGTAAAGTCTTCTGTTTTAACTAATTGCAGATATTAATGAGACCCAGAGGGAGAAGGAAAATGTATTCTATCATTATGTTTCACTACAGACTTAGCAAACATGCTGTCTCTGTAAGACAAAGAAACAGCCAGTTTATCTGGATGGCTTCATTTTAGGAGAACCAAGCATTGTTTCTTCTACTTAATTTAGGACTGGGAATTATTGGGGGGAAAAGGGGATGGAAAAGAAAAGAAAAGTAAAAAGGAAAAAATAAAAAAAGAAAGGAAGGGGAAGAGAAAAAAATTTTTTAAATATGTGGGGGGTAGTAGAAATGTAGAGTCTGTCCCTACATGAGAGAGTGGAGAGAATTTCAGTTAGAATATGCTCCTGCACAAATCCTGTCTTAGAAGAACATCATTTTCTCAGTGCAGTTCAGGAGCTGTTTGCTTTTCTCATTCAGAAAGATAGCACTTAAAGGGGTAGCTACAGTACACCACAGATTAATAGGCATCTGGTACAATTCCCAGGTTTCTAAGGCAAATAGCAATATTCAGTCTTTAAATATTGTAAGTAAAGTAAGTGAAATTCTTAAAATATCAACTAAGAATACTTCAAGGTTTTTGATGAAACATAATTACTATCAGTAAGACTAAGAAATAGAAATTGTCACCTTGCTTAAAAAATAGCTTCAAATGTTTAGACCATTCCAGTTTTATGTCATGCAAAAATATGCTTATCTACTATTACAAAACTTCTATTGACTTCTTTATTTGGTAGTATAAAAATTACATGCCTTTTGACTGTAATCCAGCCCTTTATCTAGGACTAAAATAGGGAAAGGTCAGAGGTAGAAGTTTTTTATGTACTTAGGTATTTTAATGGAAATATGCTGAGAAAAATCAAAGCTTTGTACAAGTAAATCCTGAGATAGAGATTATCAAGGCTTTTAAATAAAACTCGTCAGAGTCTAGTTCTACTCTATAAAACTCTCTGTACTGTCATTCAAGCTCTGAAGTGGATTTGCTTGATTTGTAAGCAAAAGAATTTGCCATCATTAATAAGCAGATAAGCAAGTACCATACTTTAAAGCCAGTCTTTTGCCACCATTTGATAACTGTTCTTCAAGCCATCATGTTCACTTTTTTGTTCATCAATTCTGGCAGGGGCTGGGGGGGAGACGGGACAACGATGGCAACACACCACAGTGGACAACACAACAAACAAGCATAAAAACCCCAAAACCAGTGCATTCCAGAAGTTCCGGAAAATTCAGGAACTCGCAGGCAGATTCTGACAGCACCTTCCGCTGTGATGGGGAGCCTCTTTAGAGCAGGGCAAAGTAGCTGGGTGGCTCCCCTTGAAGAAGAGCTCCCGGCATGGAACATTGTTCACTGCTGCCGCTCAGAGGTTACAGGGTGCCAGATTCCCCTTTTCCTTTACAATATCTGGTGCCTGCTACCTGCCTTTGTTAGCCAGCTGTGCTGCATCCTCCTCAGGTAGTCTACCAAAAGCCTGAAGTCTTGTCACCAAGGGTAGAGTGTTTACAATAATGTACAAGTTCAACCATTTTTAATTCTTTTGAAGAGAAATAATTCAGACATATCTCAAACATCTTTAATTGGTACTGCCTATTTTTTTCACTGTCCACTATCAAATGATATGGAATTTGAAAGAGGCCCTAAATAGTTTTACCTGTTCAGATAAACAGAGGAAAAAACCCACAAAAATTGAAAATGCCTACATAGAAAAATGGGTGGCATCAATTTGTAAAACAGCCTCTGAAAGCCTTTCAACCGTAAGAACAACTGCCTTGAAAACTGGTGCTATCACCACGCTGTGAAGATGGCTTCATAGCAAGTGTTGTGGCAGCTGATGTTCTTCATCTCACCACAGCCCGGGAGCAGAAACTTTATCAACCACAACATACTGAACCAACCCTCATATTATCTCATTACTCTTTTCCACAAAAAATGTTTTCTCAGAAATGCTTATAATTTAGTCTATCATTAAAATGACAAACCCTGGTTTGGTTTTCTCTTTTTGTTGGTTTTTTTTTGGTGGTGGTAGTGATGGTTGCTTGGTTTGGTCTGCTTTTCTTTTTTTCCCCACAAGTGTTTTATTTATATATGTTTTGCAAACAGATATAAACTTTTTGATGACTTCTTAATTCAATGCTTATAGCACCTGCTTGTCTGTGCCTGTATACCCAGAGGTCCTGCAGGCTCCCTCCTGTACGCATTTTATTTTTGGTTTTAAATTCTAATAAAAGATGTAATCCATGTAGACACACTCTCGTTAGAGCACAAGACCAACAAGATACCTGAATGACAGGCAGAACCAGCTCTGGGGAGGACAGTGCAAATTAGAGAACCGGTAGGATTTTTGCATTGTGTAAAGCGTAAGTGTATCTGTAACACACGTTCTGATTGAAAGATATATAAACCCAGCAATCAAAATCATCTTCCATGACAGCAGATGACAAGATGGTTAAATCCACTTCGACCAGTATTGCCCTTGACAAAACTTCAATATGACTACTGCAAGAGGACAATCACAAAGATACATATGTAAAGTTGGGCATATGCAAGGAATTACTGCTGATACCTGAGTTTAACTTGCATATTTTCCAGTTTTCCAGCCATCAGTGACTTTACCTTCCCTCAGTCCCTCCATGTAGAACAGCTTGTAAGTAATAACCCTACTGGCTTCTTTGATGCTGCAGTAAAATGAGTTAGACCCTCTGTATACATTTACAAGTGAAAAATCCTGCCAAGGAAAACATGAACTGCTGAAATGTAGAGTTGCAGAGATGAGACAAAAGGCGGAGGACCCACTATAACAGATTAGTATTTCTTAAATAGCAGTGCTTTCCAAGAATGTCTGTTCCTCTTTATTAGATGGTTAACACGGGGTATTTACTATTTATAGGTCTTTACAAAAGGTTTCATACTCTAAAAGTCCAGGATTTTAAAACAAGGCACACAAAACCACAGAACAGTCTTTAAACAACAAAAAACTTATTAACAGAGGAAAAAAGTGCAACTTACATAATGGAGCATGTAAGGGAGCAACTAAATGCAAGAGTTTTAAACCCTAAGCAGAAAATGAGGAAACTGATGGAAGAGTAATAAGATTAAGGGTAAATGAACTTCGGTGTTTTCACAAAGCAGCTGAGCAATGTGGTACAACACGGAGGCAAAATGGATGGATTTTGGCAATGATCTTGAACTTGACAATGCCAAATGTCTAATGGGCAGTACAGATTTCTTCCAAGAAATCAGAAGGAAATGTGTCTTGATTAATGCAATGAACTCTTGCATGAATGTGTTTTAAAGATGTAAGAAATTTTTAAAAACCCTACTTTTAATATTTGATTATTAGAATTTAGTTTTTTAGACATAGCGCAGGAATAAAGAGAACACATGGTAGAACTCTTTAAGTACCAAGTGGTGTGCATATGTGGACGTGGCCTTGTGTCCATTCTGACAGTCTACAACCCAACTAGACAAAAGATGGACAGGACTAAGAAAGAAAATCTCATAGCTTACGGGTCACAATCTGCTGCAATGTGTATACTGTCCCCAGGCATTCCCTCTTTATTTCCAGCTAAGTTAATCACTCTGCATTTTCTGCTGATTCCACTCTTTCCTCCATTCTGCACTCAGAAACAAACTCAAAGTCATTGTGTACTTTTCTTCTTTTGAAGAGAAGGTAAGTTGGTGGAGTCAGCGGGAAAGCAAAATGCTGCTTGCTCTTGGTAGATCCTGTTGTCAGCAGCAAAGGGGAAAGATGGTTCTTCTGTACCTTAAACTTAGAGCTACTAAGGTACAACAGTACCCATCTGCATGCTCCTATTTCCAAGGTAATGGAAAATACACTGTTACACACTAATATACATCCAAGAAAATGGGTCTTCTGTCTTCTAAGAACAAAAAATGAAACAATCATTACCACGTTTTCTGTCCTCGCACTTACAGTGGTGGTTCACCCTCCAACTTCTGCTGAGTAAGGTGAGAGGTGTTGGCTCTGACTGGTCACAAGGGACAGACATTTCACCTCAGGAAAATGGCTTTAAAACAAACACCTCATAATTTCAGCCTTTCTGCTGAGTGAGTAGCAGACAAAAAAATTTACTTGCTGCCTGTGCACTTCCGTTGTCTTCTTGGCAATAAAAAAATTACTACTAGCTATATTAAGATGCTGGCAATAATTTGAGCACTTTGGATAATCTAAAGTGGGCAAAAAAGTTCATATCAAACAAAATAAAAAGGACACACAAAAAAAAAACCCAAGTCCAAAAAAAACCCACTATTCTTTCAGAATCTTTCAAAAAATTACTCTCAGCCTTCACACAGCCACAGAGACCCATGGAAGACTGGGATAGATACAGCACTGCATTCAACCAGCTTCATCACTGGGAAAAACCAGGCCAGTCCTTGGTGTACCTTAAGCCATTGAAACAATCTTTTGTACTCCACATAACCTGCTTTTCCTCTCCTTCCATTCAGGCTATTTCAGAATTTGTTTTCAACTGACATTAAAGACACACCTTAACAGTAAAATTTATGTTCTATCTCTGGTAGGAAAACAGTGGCAACCATAGCATAACCTTAACTGATGTCTACTTAATGAAGAGTGGCATTTCTCAACTTGTGGTAAGGAAAACTAACAGTCTCTCCAAATTATTATGCGTAAAATAAATGATGTATGCAGACTCAAAAATGCAAATAAACTGCCTGGTACAAATCCAGCTAAAGCAACCGTAATTAAAGCACACAATCAAAGCATCAGATCAGATTCATGTTAGCACGCATTCTTACATGGCCTTTTGCTGTTCAGTTTATTAGCACCTTCTCTAGCTATGACTTTTTTTCATTTCTCCCTGTAATCCTCTTGATTGGAAGTATGTCTGTGCCAGATTCTAAGTATTAGTTCCCCTTAATAACCCAAAAAATTGAGAAGGGCTGTACCAGATTTTTTTTCGGCTCCCTGTTTTATTTCACTATTAATTATTCAGTCACAAATCTGTCGCATATTTCATTCAGGTTGGGTTTTTGGCAGCAACTGAGACTTCTTTAGAAACAGTTCACTACAGTTTAAATTCATTATCTGCTGCTAATTAAAATGATCTGTTTTATTGTCACCAAAGAAAATCCTATTACAGAAACTAATGAGCTCCAATCTTCAGTAACTGAGAGGATGTGTTTACAGGCAGGAACACTTAATGCCATTGCCAATCAGATGCTGGAATAAAGTACATTTTCTAGATGTGTATGTCTAAGTATAAATAGTTTAAAGCAGTGAAATGCACCGTTTCATCTTTGTAAGTAATCTCTTGCTTCTCAATGGTCCTGTCCAGGGGCAATATTTGTTAGTTCACAAAAAATTGTGAGATACTCATATAGGCAAATTCATAAAAACAAATAAAACATAAACCCAATTGTAACTTGTAGTTTACTTCGGCTACTTTGGGCAGTACATAAATGTTATAGTTAAGAAAATCGTTTCTAACATTGTTTGTTTGTTTGCATCTGTTGATTTACAGATACTTTGCTGAATGTGCTCCCCTTTTATTCCACCTAAGCTTATAACTGGGTGTAAATACTTAAAGGCTAATCCCAATTAGACCTGCTTGGACCTGACATTAAGTGTTCCTGCTTGTAAACACATCCTCTGTTACTGAAGATTGCAGGTCACTAGTGTCTGTAACATGATTTTCTTTCGTGACAATAAACCAGATTGTTTTAATTAGCAACAGATAGTGAATTTAAATGGTAGTGAACTGTTAATTAAGAAGTCTACATTACTGCCAAAAAAGCCAACCTGAACGAAATATGCAACAGATTCATGCTGAATAATTACAGAAGTACAGAATTGCAGAATGAATCAGTTTGGAAGGGACCACAGTGGGTCATTTGGTCCAACCTTCCTGCTCAAGCAAGGTCATCCTACAGCACATGGCACAGGATTGTGTCCAGAGAGTTCTGGAATATCCCAGAAAGAAGAGACTCCACAGCCTCTCTGAGTAACCCGAGCACAAAGCAGCTTTTCCTCATGCTCAGGTGGAACTTCCGTGCAGCAGCTTCTGCCCATTGCCTCTTGTCCTATTGCTCAGCATCACCAAGCGCCTGGATCCATCCCCCCGGCACCCTCCCTTCGGACACTTATAGGCACTGATGAGGTGCTGACTCAACCATCTCAAGGCTGAGCAGGCTCAGTTCCCCCAGCCTTTTCCCACTGGAGAGATGCTCCAATTCTTTGATCAACTTTGTAGCTCCAATTAGTGCTAGAGCAAAACAGGGAGGGCAAAAAAATCCCCTTCTCAATTTTCAGGTTATTGAGGGCAATAATCTAATGTTTAGAATCTGGCACACATACAGGAGCAATGAAATTAAGTCATAGCTAGACAAGATGCTGATAAACTGAATAGCAAACAGCCAAGTAAGAATGTGTGCTTACATGAATCTGATAGTTCGATTTTGTGTTTTAACATCAGGGCCATACAGGTGCTCTCTAGAGAACCAGAGTATTTTACCGCATGCTAAGCATTCAAGCGTGAGTCTCACACTGGGTGATCTAGTTTTGATGTGTGCTGAGCACTGAAGTTCCCAATGAACTGCAGCAGCAGTGGTGGATCATCTGTCAGTAAACACAGTAATTTAGGAGACTGATTTCAAGTATGTAAAACAAGGGAACTTAAACCAGTTTACTTAACCACTGGCAGCCAATCACTGGTAGCGGTATTGTACTTCATGTTGAGGAAACTGCTACCTTAGGAGAAGTAATGCCTCACTATCTGCTATTACAAATGGAGCCACATCTTGTCAAACTAAGCAACAGAGAAGAGTAACTCCTACAATCAGAAATTTAATCAATCTGGTTCTCTGCTTGGACCAGTCCATCAGCATGACATTAAGTACCAGCAGGGTGGGTGTTCTATGAATGCCTTATGAAGGAAGTTTTGGACTTTCTTCTAAATGGAGAAAATAAAATATTGGCTTCATTTTTTGTAGATCAAAACAGGGTACAGGAAAAAGCAATAGGATACTGATGTGATATCATGCAGAAGCTAATTCATCCCTTCCCCCATTACCACAAAGAAACCAAAAAAATCCCCAAATCCTTTGGGTTTATTAGGGCTTAAAAGTGTGTAGTTAGAAGACTTGAGTGAAACAAAACCAAACCCTGGTTCATTGAAACAGTCAGCTGTTCCTTCAGAACCTCCTCTGAAAAAAGTCAGAGACACTATTTTCATTCTATTCTTGTTAGTTCCTAGGGATGACAGCCTCCATCACGACTTGAGTAGTTTTCCGGGTTGTCTTTTGTTTTTAGGAAACCAGGAAGAAAAGGGATTAAGACAAATATCTTTGCCCATACACCGTATGTCCAGAACAGATGCTCCTGTCTCTATGGTAACTGTAACACATGCAAATTTTAACAAGATTTAAAACATTTTTGTGCAAGTTATCAGGAAAGATTCAACTTCTTGATTACGTGTTCAGAAGTTTCCATTAGCTCTTAAATCTTGGGATTTCAATCTCTGAGAACAATCTACTGTGCACAACAGAGTGAGTACAAAGACAAGTTGTTTTAGAAATTATTTAATATACAAATGCATACACTGCTTCTTAAAACAATCATGGTGCAAAATCTTATCAAATCTCAGTTGACTGCATTGATGTAAATAATCATTTTAGGTTCATTTACACTAGGAAGTCAATTTCTCCAGTAATGCTTCTATTCCTTTTACATTTTTATTTTTCTTCAGCTTTGGGATGAGCTTTTTTAGTCCTTTTTTGACTGTGCTTGACACGTTTTCATCGCTGCTCTGGAGAAGGCTGCAAGACACAGGAAAAAAATGAAGGATATCAAAGGTCAGCATGCAAGTCACAGAAAAAGAAGCTGTCCATGTAGGAAAACATAATGCAAGACAGATACTATCACCTCCTATTATAAAAAAGACGTAAAACGTTCCAGAAAATATGAAACACCAAGTCAGAACACAGCCAACAGAGGAAAAATCAGTCTGCAAGGAACTGCTGATCCCAACTCAAAGCACGTTCAAATAGTGGGTCAGACCAGGTTGTTCACGGTTTCACCCAGTCTGGGCTTCAAACCTGCCAGGCTGGAGACAGCACAAACTCCCTGCACCCCAGTCCCACTGCTGCACCATCCTCATGGGGAAAAGGTTTCTCCTTACCTCCAGCCTAAGCCTCTTGTGTTCCAGCTTGTGCCACTGCCTCTTGCCCTCTACTCATGCATGCACTGCTGTGAAAGGATCAGCTCTCCTTCACCCGTCCAGCTGGTGCCAGGGATGCTGTTGGGAGCCCATAAGCTGCCTGTTCTCCCAGCTGGAACAGCCTTGGCAGCACAGCTTCTCCCTCCAGGCCAAGGGACCCGACCCATGGCTATGCCAGTCACCCTTCATTGAACTCACCCTGGTTGTTGATACCTTTCTTGTGATGGGGGTCCTAAAACTGGATGCAGTGAAGTACATCTAATATATATAAAGCACCTTCACTATTGCACTTTCATGCTGCATTTACTGAAGGACTATAGAGCCTTACCAGTTCTGTTCTCCTTTTAGATACTACTTTTGGAAAACAAATCAGATAGATTTCCCAGATAAATTCTCTTCCTCAGAAACTTAAGTAGTCTTCCTGGTTGTTTTTTTTTTTTTCCATAAGCTGTAAAATACTATCAGCTTAGTAGTGACTGTCCTTCTCCCTTTATTCAGCTAACAGTGAAATGTTCTTGGGATTGAAGCACAAGATCTGCAGAGTTAATGGCACACCTAATTTGCTACTTCAAAATGATGAGTCAACACTGCCTAGAAAAGTGTGTGCAAACCAGATCAGAACGACAAGTTTGACATACAAATAAACTAAGACTGGAAACAAACTATAAAACCCATGTGCTGGTATGAAGCGGGCTGCATGATACTACAAGTCCTTACAATCCCAAGAATTCTTCCAAGTGGCTCCCAAATTTGCATCCACCTAAAAGCTTGTTTCTTACCTACTTTTTAAACAAGGATTAGACATGGCAAACTGAACTAAGACATAAAAGAAATAATGTAGCTTAAAATGAGATTTAAATTTCGTCTTCTTTAGGATGCCAAATCCTGTGCTGGATGGTGACACTATAGGCATGAAAGCACTGGATGTCCATCTGACAACAGCACTACTTTCAGCTACTTAATTCTCAGATTTCTATGACTATGACTATCAACTTTTAGCAGCAAATTGTGTTACACTTTTAGCTGTAATGGTATTATTTAATCAAGAGGCCTTCTTTAAAACGGAATTCAACACAGCTGAGGGTGGTATTTTTTCATCTCTTCTATGAGTCATGTACCCCTGATAAAAGCAAGGAAGTCAAGAATCCTGACAAAGGATGTGCTGAACACATTGGTAACTAACATGGAGAGGTATATGTGTTTCATTCACCACAAGAGACATGGAGCACACAAAGCAGCAAGCCACTCGGGACAGCATTTTACTTATCTCTGAAAAGGCCTGTCAACTTCTGACAGTTATACATGGAAAGCTGCTTTCAAACTCGTAGTAACCACAGTTATGTCAAGACACCACTCTTAATACAGAACATCTGCATGTTTGATAACACAGCCAAAAGACCAACAGAGTGACATAGTTGGGTATTTTAAATTATTATTCTGTAAGTTCTTACAAGGTCTAGAAAGCCAGCACCTATGTTTTTTCTAGATATAAAACGTAACTCCCACAGATTACAGAAATACAGGAAGTCAGTAACACATATGGTGAAGTGTGCTCTTATCCATTTTCTACCCTGATGATACACATCATTTACAAATTTAAAAATATACAGGAAAAGTCATATATAGGGATTTAAATAGACAAGCATCTACGACATTCAAGTACTTACAACACTTAATACACTAGTGTGGACTGTGAGCTTGCAGAGGGTCCTCTCATTACCTCTGGGCTCCTCAAGATAGTACTAAGCCAGAACCAGGCCCCAGATATTTTTATAAAAATCGAAAGCAAGTAGGGCAAGGAAAGGAGACGGTCCAGAGGATACCAGGTTACTGAGAAGCCAAGCACATGCAGCGACTGCTTATAACTGACAAATAAGCTTAAAGGACTAGATAGCCAAAAATCTTCGAATGGACTCACTAAGTAATTCTGAGTTTCAGATCTGCACATATGTGGCAGATGGCTTCTGAAAGCCAACAACAAAACAAAAATCAATCATGGCTTTAGGAGGAACTAGCATTGTCTGAAAATTACCTCTGTCTGAGGATTTGAGATTCTTTATGACAAAACAAGTATCTGGGTTTTTTAAATGAAAAGGTTTTTAAAAACTCAACAATTATTTTATGTAAAAAAACCCCTACTGTTACTTTATACCAGACTAAATTAATTATTGCTGTATGATTTAGGCAATCTCTTGACTCAGTGCATGCACTTAAAGGAAAATGCGATTAATTACTACATGAGAGTGAGGTAAGCAGGTGTCACATGAAATGGAACAAAAGGGATGGTTATGTTTGTGTGTTCTCAACTGCTTAAACAAAAGGACAGCATGCCTAAAAAGTCATCAAGAGACGTTCAGTTTACAAAGGATTTAGATTTAAGAGAAATAAACCAAAAACCTACCACCAAAATTCCATTAAACAAACAAACACTCCTACAATACACTTTTTTCTCTCTTTCCTGTTAGGTAAGTTTCAGTATGGGTGAAAATACTGCCAGTCTGGGAGATAATACCTTGGTAACAAAGGACACATGCCAAGGCCCCACCTGTAGTGACATGAGTACTAGCAGAGAAGGAGAAAGACTGCCATTCCTCACAGACTTTTCCACAAAATACACCACTACTGTGCTAGTTTCTCTAATGAGCAATTACTAGTTTCCTGTTTTATCTCTAAGTCTTCAACCTCTATTAAAAGACTATTGTCACAGTGATCGCTGAACAGTTATTAGTGTTAAATATGGGAAAAAAATCTAATGATTTACTTTACAACTTTATTTGGACAATCTCAACAGCTTAGTACAAACACCAGCAACATCACATGTTAAATGAATCTATTCAGCCTTGACTTAAAGGAAAAACGTCCAAGCATTAATACAGTGTCAGTGAATAAGCCTTTCCAACAAAACTTCACTGAACATCTGTGCACAGGATCGGATAACTTAAAGGCATTAGGTGCATTTGCTGAATTCTAAAGGCCTGTTATAAGAGGCAAAGAAAGAGCATCACCATTTTGGCAGCTGAACAATCTGAACAGCCAGATACACATGACTAGTAAGATGTTGTGTGAACTGGTTTCCTATCTGGATTGCAACTACTCTTCTACTACCAGTTCTTCACACTAGTGATCTGAGTGATAATGACTAAACAAAGTTAGAATTAAACTCAGATTAACTAACAGAAGTGAAAATGGCTTTTGAGTCACCTTGCAAAAGACCATGAACATCAAAGCAGCCCTACTCTAAACTGATAAAGACCAGAGATGGAAAGCAAACAGCAAGGAATCTAAAGTAACTTTAGGAGAGAGAAAAATGGAGCAGAAGAAAAGAGATCAAGGGATTTAATTTTCAAAATCATGTTGTCTGTTTTAATTGTTTGCTGATTTTGGTTCAGTGAAAGTCCTTACGAGGGGCCAGAAGGGCAAGGCTGACACACAAATTCCACAACACAGACCACGCACTTCAGGTTATAGGACAAAACCTTGGGTTTCTATGACCTGATACTGACAGGTAGCTACAAAGAGGAAGCAGACATGATTCACACTGCAGTTCACATTTGATAAAACAAAATGCTAACGTTAATCTGATCCTGCTGGGGTGTTTTTGATCTCACTAGCTGCATGGTTCGCTGCTTCAAATTTGTGAGCCAGTTAGCTCATCATAGGCCTTTGCATAGTCTATTATGTATGGTCTCTTCCAAACACTTCTCCACTTCAGTATGAGAACGTTTTAGGCTTTGCAATTAAGGTATCAACACAAAGGAATAATTCACCAAAACAAACAAAATAAAACAATTTCTGGATTTTTGTATGCTGCCACCAGTCTCAGGTATTTTAAAGTTAATTAATGTAGCTATTTGTGGACTGCTCTTCAGAGAGTTTTGTGCTTGTAAAACAAGACATGGTAGGCACAATTTTAAAAATAATTTTGTTCAAAATCTTCAGATTTTCTGATACTGAGCTACTTCCTAGGACTACAAAAGATGGAGCTCAAGGAATAACCTATGGAAACGCTGGTTTGAATTTTTCTAATCCCTGTTTCATTCAAGACTTGCCAGTTGCATTCAAGATAGCACATGCCGAATGTAATTTTGTTGGTAGAAATTTCAACTGATGTTCTCTCAGCTGTTCAAGAAATTAACAATGTAATCTAACCAGAATTAGCCAGGTGCCTTACTTACCAACAAAGAATAATGGCACCTCGATTTACTTCTGCCCAGGTCTTCAGATTCTCAATACCAACACGTTCCACCAGTGTTCTTCCAAAGCAAACTGTAAAATATGGGAAAGAAGCAGAGGAAGAAAAAAAAGAGACAATATCTTTCTACAAAGACGCCTATTTGAAGTTTTCTGTAGTCACAATTTAATCGAATTGTATTTAGTCGCCCAAGTATTCACAAAGTTCTGCTCCCACAAAATAACTGACTGTTCAATGCAATGAAGACCTTCATAGATACTAGACTACTTCCAAGCACTGCATGGGATTTGTTAGACAACAGCAGCACTGTGTGACAGTTTACTATTATAAAGTATTCAAACTTGTTTGTTTTTTAAAAAGGGTGTGAAAGGCTATTAATATCTTAGAGAAGGCATCCAGTCCAAAGACAGAACTTGGTAAGAATCACAGAATCATTCTGGCTGAAAAGATCACTGCATGCAATATACTAAATATGCACACACCTCTGTTGAAAAATGCTACATTGTAAAGCATCTGACTCTATAACTGACGGAAAAGAATTTGAACAGAAGTTACTTAAAATTTCAGAGCTAATCCTTCACTGATGCAAAAACTTTGTCTTTTTCAGCTGCACTGATGCTCCAGGGCTCTATTTCTTAAGTGGCTTTGAAAGACTAAGTTGACTTCAAATTCATTCCACTAATGACATGCAAAACAAGGAACCTAGGCTGACTTCAAGGCCCCAGCTGAATTTAAAGAACGGAACTTCAAGGAAACAGTTCTTACAACTTGGCATGCTGAGCAAACTTACCAGTAAACAATGCAAAAAACCCCACCCAATCCCAAAAAACTCCAGCCTCCAAACACTGAAGCTATTTTTCACTGTCATTTTAGATCCTAATTCCACCTGAAGACAGGGCAGATTTTATACAACTTGTTCCCCATGTGATAACGATTTGCTTGGGGTTTAACACCAATTTAATAAACTCAGAGCAACAACTCTGAGTGGTACTTTTTGGAGGAAACCAAAGAGAACAGCATGTGATTAAACTGCAAATTGTACAATTTTAACAGAAATAAATCCAGACTACTATCATCATTTCAGATAGGCAAGTCTCTGAAAGACACTCATAAAACTTTTCTTTTGCACATTTTTAATCATCTACTTGAGAAGCAGGAAAACAGACTACTTTCAGAAACATTTAATAAAGCACAATTAACATTTTTAAAGGAAACACTGGCTACCTGAATGTTGCAAGAGGAAAAGAAATAAAAAGTTTAACAAGATCTGATAACTCTACATAGAAAAAAAACCATTACACATGGAGAAGTTCTCTCAGATTACACTTTGCCAACCACACACTTTCATTTTTTGAGCTTTTTGTATGAGAAAAAGTAATCACTATTAGGATAGAGTGATACACACCAAAGATTTTACAGTTATGTAATAACATAAGTTTAAAAGCTAAATTAAGATGAGAACATCTGTGCCCAATATCTGCCTTATGGAACATAAACTAGCAAAGATGTCCTATTTTTGTGCACAAATTATTTTAATAACAAAGCATTAACCCAGCAGCACTAACGAACACAGCAAAGACTACAGCCTGGCTTACGAGCACTAATGAAAGAGGGGTTCCTGTAAGAAAGACTTCACTGTTTCTATTATTATCCTTAAACTACTGTGTAATTTAGCAAAGCTATCAGGACATTTTAAGCACAGAAATGAACTCCGTCCCAAATACAAATTAAAGTCCTGAAAAAAAACCAACCACTGCTTGCATTGCAAAAAAAGCAAACATATCCTTGGCATTCTGTTTGTATAGCAGCTCACAACAGCAAAAAGATAGAAACAATAATGTTAAATTTTCCATATCCTAGTATATCCAAAGAAATAAAAGCAACAATCTTATTTGAGGTCAGACAGGCAATTACTCTGAAGTCAATCTGATCAAATAAAGCTGTATTTCCAACATACCTTCTTTTCCACTCTCTCTCATTTTTTCATCTTGCTCTATTAACCATTTCAAAACCAGATGGCCTGCTGGATGTTCTGCAATGTGAAGCTTTAAGGGGAATACACAAACCAAAACAAAATTATTTCGTGATGTTGTTTCAAAATGCAGTTACATGTCTGGCCATCAATATTTCTGCTTGATTTATTTATTCACTCTGCCATCACACTGATTCACAACCTATGCAAATATCAACAAGTTTGACGCAAGTTTCTGGCTACTCAATCAAATTGACTAGTTTAACTTTTACTGTATTCCCTGTAACATTTAACTTTCAGTAATATAAACTATATCAACCAACATTTCATCCACTCTTCCAGTGACTTCATTCTTAATAAGCAGAATCTCCTGGTCTAACTTCCTCTGCCAGAACTTCCAGACCTTTCACATTTCCACACCTGAAAATTCACTACAGTATGGTTCACAAAAAGCCACAGAAAACACATGTAGGTCATGTAAAATTTCCTAAAACGTATATCAAAGAAGAGGAAAGACAGAGCTGAAACACCACAACTATGGAAATCTGGAGGACATCTATCTTAAACATACAGTACATTGTATTTTTTTGTTTTCTAATCTACAGACACATATCTGATAAGCTTAACAAAGAAGGGGAGGGGCGCTCTTTGAAGAGAAGGTCATACTGTGAAGACAAACAGCTCTTATCTAAGATCTTTCCTTGCACGGAGATATGCACACCTGAAAGGTAAGAGATCCCGTCCCTCTTAGTGTAAACAGTCAAATGATCTATAAAACTTTGCTAAGTGCTTGATTGCACAGTGATAACATTAAAAGAGAGACTGTGTAACAAGCTTGTCAGCTCCCTTCCCACTAAGTATTTGAAGCAGTTCTGAAGACTGAAGATGATTAAGCACCTTGCCCTACAACTCATATGAAATGCTGGCTCAAGCCACCATCACTCCAGATGCACTAATAATAAACTATGAAATCAACAAATCAGAAAATAGGATCACATCTAATGTAAGTGCTATCAGGGCAGTATACTGATGTCTTACACAAAGGAAAACAAGACCAGACTTCATTTTAGTAATACAGAAGATCTGCAAGATCTCAGCACCTTGTCTTCTGTACATTACCTGTCCATCACGGCCCCCTGGAACCAGCTCTTCTGCTGCTAAATTACTAATTGCATCTAGTGCAGGCTGGATGTCACCAAGAGCTGTTCTTAAAATATCAGCAACCAAGACAAAGGTAGCTTTGTCTATCACTACTTCTTGGGTATGTTCTTGCAAATATTCTAGTAAAGGTGAGGAAATGGCTTCCAGGAGTTCATGGCGACGGAGTTCAGTATTCTTCTTACTGATGAAAGAGACAGCACATTACTCAGATTTGCACCGTATGCACACCAAGTAACAAGAAATTTCAGAACGTCTGTGCTATTTGAGACATACAAATTACTGCTAGATTAAAATACAGGCATTATTGCTCCCTCTCTTTCATGTACAATTAAACGCAAGTTGGACACAGAATTTAAGAACACATGGAGTGAGAAAGTGTTTAAAGCTGACTGCCTCAAAACCTCATAGAGTTTTTTCTTGTTAGTGACATTTACCATTTCTTTTCACTTTGCTATCTCAGCTATGGAGATGTATTTTTTACACAGCTTACTAGTCATCTAGAATTACTCCTTCTTCAAAAGCTGATAAGCATCAATGTCAATACCACAGCCTGAAATCAAATTAACAATTTCCATTTTTATTGCTAGATTTTGAGACATCCTTGTATGCTACCCAAAGCATCAGTAATGCATGTTTCAAATTTTCTTCTACACTAAATTTGATACATGAGCTTACACAGTATATATCACAACATTTGCCTTTTACAAAAGGGGTAAACTGCTGATCTCCAGTACACTGCTGGTTACCAATACTTACATATGAAATTTAACAAAAAAACCCAAGAAAAAAATAAGGACAGATTAACATATCTAATAATGCTTATGTATTATTTATATATATTTATTATACTACTTAGACTTACGACAAAGAAAAGGTGAAATTAAATCATGACAGAAAGTTGCATTAATTCTTCTGGACTCTAAGAAAAACAATTTAACTTTCATATCTGAGTTACCTATAGGCATTTCCATCTCCCTGCTGCAGAAGTGTGATGATTTCTGGAACAAAATGTGCAGGATCTCTAGGACTTAGTAAGTACAACAAGACCTTCTTTCCATATTTGTTGTTTATTATATCAGGCAACGAAGCCTTTATTTCCTGTGAGAGTAAACGGACCACAACAAAACATTAATGAAATAACAGCTCTTGGTCACTGTCAGTATCAGAACTGTGAAAAAGTACCAGGAGAAACTCTAAATGACAGAGACATGCTATCTCATGTTGGTAATGTCTCCATTTTTTTGGAGTCCTCATGAAAGAGAGGGATTTTGTGCTAAAATTCACTTGAATCCTTACACATGCCAAGTGCTCGACATACAGTTCCAATCACATATGAAAGTTCAAAGCCCCACACACATACTTTGGTCCAGGATTAAGATTCCATGGACCTGAGAGACGATGAGAAGAAAAGGCCTTCCTCGAGAGGATTTAAAGAGCTTAAAACCTTCCTTTACCTACAAATTCTCAGCCATACTGCCAACCCACATAAACGATGAATTTTGCAATACTTAAAAAAAAAAACAAACCCCCAAACCAACAAAAGCACTCCGCAAAACAACAAAAACCCCCTTGCTTTTTCTCCCCCTCCAGTCTTACTAGTTTTTTTACCTTCCTAAAGCTATGGACAGAATGATAATCTCTATAAGGTATTTCAGAAGTCTAACTGCTCTTTGAGATAATTTTAAAGATTGGTTTCCTCTACAGAATGTGCTTCAGTGCTTCATTTTAAGATGCCCCCACCTCTCATCTGCTACTACTGTTCATTCGCTATCTGAAGAGCTGGTTTTGACCCTAAGATTTTCTTTTTCCTTTTCCTGCCATCCTTTCCCCATTCTCAACCTCACATAAACCGTGATGGGCCAACTGTGTACGTATGAAGGCCACTTCTTGTTATCCTTTTTCTGTCCAGACTGATGTGGTAGGATGACTTAACGGTAAACATCTCATTATCACTGATGATGGATTAATTCTTGACCTCAGATGATTCTGTAATTAAGTGACATCTTGGAAGCTCAGCTAAAGACATAGTATCTGAACTAATGAACTCTCCAGAAAGCAGAGTGCTTGTTACACAGTACAGAAACAGCTCAAACATCTCTTACTAAGACAGCCCAGATACATCAGAACTTATTTCCTTAGACCTTTCCCAAAAGTTGTTACATTCCAGACAAGGCTCTGGGAACCAAACCCAGCTGCAATCACAGCTGAAATACTTGAGGAACAAAAGCCACCTCCACACAAAGATGCTTTCATCTCTCCAGACCCATTAGAGAGGCACAGTCTACAGGCCAAATCTTCATGCTAGGGTACAAAATCCCAACTTCCCCCCACACAAAGTTGCTCAAGGGAAGAACTGTTCCTATTTTTCAAAACAAGAAAGAAACTCATCAGAACCACTTTCCCCTCATATTCTTTCTCCACATGCAGAACACTTGCCTCACTTTATCTCCCTGCCACTTCCACTAAACCAGTCAGCCCTTACAGCTATAGCATGAGTACTACTGCAAGCAGATTACAACATGTACATCAATGTTTCTTCTGCTTACAGGATGCAAATATTTTTGCCTGTAAAATCAATAAGGTAACATCACCATTCTGAAGTTTTCCACCAATTTAATCTCTTGAAATACTAGTAAAGCTCAAATTTCTACGATAAAAGACATAGACTTTAAAGAGACTGCAGTCACCCATTATCCAGAATGAACATGCACTAAAAGGAAAAATTTCAGCAAGCACTGAACCTAGCTTAAAAACTAATTCAAATAAATAATTAAAATAACATATGAAAGTGCTAAGGTCTGCTATGAAAAGAAAAAACTAATCATGATACATAAATATAAGGAAACAGAAAAGATGAGAAGTATTCAAATAGTCTAAAAAAGCAGATGGATTCCTACTTTCATCCTCCTGTACACTGACAAACACACTGACACTATTTAATATACTATTTTAGGAAAAATTCAATTACTTACTGATATAATTAACTGCTTCACAAGTTTAGTGTCATCAATGCAATCAAATGCTGCCAGCAAGACCAGATGAGAAAATTCACCCTGCAAAGACGAGACATCAGAAACTGCATGCAATCAAGTTTTATGAATATATTAATTTACTTAGAATCAGTATTTCTGAGAGTTTATCTCAAATGTAACACAACATGAAGCACAAGCAAATTCTGACTACTGGCATAGAAAGAGGTAAGTCCAACATTTAGGTTTTCTCTAAAACCAAGGCTTATTAAGAAAAATATGTTGTTAAAAAAAAACAAAGGTAGATCTTCCATTTCAAGTAGATATACTGCTTTATCATATCCAAGCTATTAACCTAATCATACTGTATTACCAACATTTGAAACCACACTATTTTCCCTACAGGAACATTACATACAGACTTTATTTCTATCGTAGATTCACTTAAAACTGAACTAAGTCACATACAACGTTTTTGGAGACCATATCTCTGCAATGAGCCATACAGTCTCCACTGCCTTGCTGGAGATGAAGTCTCCAGCACACTCAAAAGGGCACAATCAAATTCACTTGTATGTCAGTGAGGCTCTACGTCAAAGTGAAGCCCAATCTTCTGTGCTCCAGTGTTGTGCCAGCTGTTATTTACCCACTGTCTCATATTTCCATATAATACATAATTTATAAAATGGAACAACTCATTTATTCCAGAAAATTATGGAAACATTACCTAGACCAGTGGCCCTCAAAGTGGGTTGCACAAGACAATCGGTTGAGGTGCAGAAAGCAAGTATCTTGGCACCATTAATAAACAAATAAAAATAGTCTCTGGTTATTTTTATCTCATCCTTTCAAATTTTCTATTCCTGTGTATGTTTTATAACATATACTATTACAGTAGTAAAGGTATGTAATTGATACATAACTATATATATTGGGGGTGCATGCCCAGGATGTGATCAAAAACGCTTGAAGGCCACTGACTGAAACCACAATAACTATTAGCAAATTAAAAAACCACAGCAACCAGGAAGGGAAGTTTAAAAAGCTGCTCTTTACAGCTGCAAATCCATGAAATCCGGTTGCATCTGTTACTCTGCTGGTGCTGCAGTCTCCAAATACATGTGTTATTCATTAAAAAACAAAACAGACTTTGTCCACTGTATGCCACTCCAGCACTAATTTATTTTGAAGCTTCCTGACTTGACAAAAATATTGAGCATCTTCTAAGAAACATACATGTTCAAAGAGCCTTTCCAGTGACATCTCCAACACATCTTGATTTTAATTCCTCTTCTTTATACATGCTGTTTTACTCCCAACCAAGGAGAAACAGCCAATGAGCCATATGAAGATGCAATATAAAGTTGGGATCAACAACAGAAAAAGTAGAAAGAAAACCAAGGAATAATAATGAACTCAGCCACTTTAATGAAGCATAGTACTGCATGCAGTGCCCACAACAAAGCTTCTTGGCGTGTCTCTAAATATTCCATACAGCTCGATTATTTTATATTATCTAATACATCACCACTATTTTAAGACTAGTTTTGTTAAGATCTCAAAGTTGTTCCCAGTACCAAAGAATATTCAAACTAGCCTCTATCAAATCACTTGACTATGAAATAAATGGTTAATGAACACTCACCGTTGCTATTTTTTCAATATACGTCTTCATAGTTTTCACAATGACTTTTCTGTCCTATCCAAAAGGAAAGAGGAAAGTCAAATGAGCCTAGAATACCAGTGATTCTGAGTAACTAAACTGCTATTTACACCTTTCAAAAACATAACCTTCAATTTGCTTTCTAAAGCAAAGGCTATCTACCAAAGACTCACACTTACTCTATTAGTCTACACATAGAACCAGTGTGAAAAGTTAAACCCAAATTGTGACTTGATTCCACAGAGATCCTGTGATATATTTGCAAGCCCAGACAACCAATGGGAGATGTCAAAAAAACTTGGAAAGAAACCCAACAAACCCAAACCCACCACATATGTTCACTCATATTTTGTTCATTAATTAAAGAAGAGCGCATTTCATCTCTTCATTTGGAAAGAAACATATTCAACAAGACCTGAAACTCTAGCTTGTGTTAAACACCTATTACTAGCAAGAATATTTTGTCAGAAAGTTCTCTCCCTGTACTTCTGGCTCTTGGAATCACTGCTCAGTGTTCTTTAGATCCATTACTATGCCTAGATCCTAGGAACTTAATTTTTTTTTCTGCATTCTTTAACAAGTAGACTATCTTACTAAGTCATCTTTTTTATTTTTTAATACAGAAGAACATAGGAGGCATTACAGTATTTCCAAGAGGTGACGACATACATTACACCTAAAGTATTTCTGGATACTGCATCAGTGGATGAAACTAAACTTCTTTACTGTCCTCTCCCTATTGCCAATTTCACTTGTATTAAGAAATCTATGGGACAAATGAAATGCCAATAACCTTACAATGGAAAAGTGACTCTATGTGTCACTGCCAAAACCTCTGCTAAAAATAAAAGGAGATGCTTCCACTATAAAAGTTCTAATGAAAGCATTTGATTCACAAAAAAACACTGCTTAAGTTTGCCAGTAGATAAAAAGAGATCAGTTTTAAACCTTGCTCTGAAATTGTTAATTGCATGAAAATGTGCACAAGCAGAAAGACCCATGTGGGCAGTCAGAGAGGACTAATGAGAGGGAAACCAAACAGTACCTTGGGAGTGCCATGCCATAAACAGTGCATTGCTACTCGGGCTCCATCGTGAGTGTGTGCCAGGTAGATGACAGCCTCTCTGATAGCTTCTATCATTTCCTGGGGAAGAAAAGGTGATACAGCAAAAAGATGAAAGAAAAGGCATGCAGATCTCAAGGCAGGTGGGCAAGGGCCTGAAATGATTTTTTTTTTGTCTGCCCACATTATATTGCATCACTGGCTCTACAGAACAACTCTCCTTTCCTTGACCTATGAAAACTGCCTCAAGAGGAGTACAACAGACTGTAAGTGACACAAGGTTTCTCTCTTTAAAACTACACTGTTCATCATAACCATGCCATGGAATCACAACTGTATCGAAGCTTGTCAGCTGTCCTATTACAAAAAATTCAAGAAAGGGTGCTCAGAACTGTGACAGAAATTAGAGACAAAGAAGAAATCTTTGAAGGTGATGCATATTCATACATACAGAGTACTAGTCAGAAAGAAGAAGTAAAAAGTCATTTAAGTACCAGATTATGTTATAAATCAGGTATTACAAGACTAAGCCAAAGGTTGTGTTTTCATATCAAAGGAAAGAGATTTTCTGAAGCTGTCTGACAAATAATACCATCAGCCAAAGGAAAAAAACCAAACCAAATCAAACAACCCCCTCTCAAGTTACTAGATACTACTTCTGTTACTATCCAATAGATTTGCTTTAAGGCAGCTCCACTTATCCCTCTTTCTATCCCTAGTTCTTCTTGCTCTCTAGCCAAAGGCTCCAAGCCTTTTACCAATTATTTACAAACTGCTCAGTCACAACACAGTTGGTGTCACTAGGTGTAAGCACAGGCAGGAACGGATCTGCAAAAGGGGTTTCCAAACCCCAAAGAGCATGTCCATATACTACCACATTTGCACAGAAAGCCAAGCAAGGAGATATGCCCTTATTCCCCTGATTCACACAAGTCCACAAATCCAAAAGCATTCTCAGACATAGCATTACATGAAACCACGCACAGGAATGTTCTGGACTCTGAAGAGTTGGACCCAGAATAGTCCACTTCCCTACCCTTAGCTCTGGGTTCATTAACTAATAAAGAAGTATTCAGGAGACTGGTCTAGCAGAAAGGGGTAAGAGACAGCAAGTTTAGAAGGCTCTGCCTGATTTGAAGTGAGATGGTTCTGAGCTGCAGAACCAGGGTGAGGCTGATGGACACACCTTGAAGATAGGTGAAGTCAAACAGGATACCAGCTTAAACCATGTCACATCACACAGATGGATTTATGCCTAAATCAAGACATAATCTTAAACCTGCAATTTAATACATACATAGCAGACAAAGTTTTGGTTGCTGACAGAAGGGTGAATCTCATTACACTTTGGTCAAGAGATTTTTGCACCATCACTGCAAGTTGTTAAGAAACTGCACACCAGAAAGCTAAACTACTGCAAGCCATGGTCCTCACTTTAATTATTCCCCAGCTACTAAGAAGGATCATTTACAGGAAGAGAGGAAACATCAAAGTCATCTCATTTTTAAAAAAAAATTCAAGTATCACAAATATTATTGTGAAAGTTCACTGTGACTATAAATTTCCATACTATACTACTCTCCAGTCATCTATCTACAATCACCAGATGTACAGAACTCTATCAATGAAAGATGTGTATTTTTGTCTAGTTAACTCACAACATTTTCATAAGAAGATAAAAAACATTCCACTGAAAGGCAAAAGAAGACAAAAAGCAAAATAAAGATACTTACAGATCTTTGTTTTGGAAGAGCGTAAGTGAAAAAGTCCAAAAACACTTTATGTACCAGTGAGTGCTTTATCACTGCCTCTCTGTATTTGGATAGATGAAAATAAGCAACAAGTTCCCACAAACAACCATTTTAACATATGCTAGCAATACCTCATTTGTATTTTAAAAAGTTAGGCAGCGTGGTGAGAGAGAACACACGGTCATTTTGGATTAGATGTTTAACATTTACAACATGTGGAAGCTTCTACCAAAACTCACAAATTATAGAACCTATTTTCTCGTAAAGACTGCTGGAGAAGCACATCTAATAATGCATTATGGAAATACATCACAGTGCAGCATTTTTACCAATTGTCTGTCTGCGACAGAGGACACTTTAATTCACAGAACTGGAGTTCAACATTAAGATAAGACATTAATTTTGACACCTGGGACAAAACCATAGACTATTCAGGACAGCAATGCTACAGCTTAAAAGAGTATCAGTATGACTGTCGTCTGAACTTGTAAGAATACCAGTGCCATTGTTTGCATGTCAGAAACAATCTGGTTTGTGCTAGATTGTCACACCTTCAACCAATTTTTGTCCTTACTTTTGTGCCATTGGTGTAAGAATCTGCTTCATTTCATCCAAGATGGCCTCTCTCTTTTCAGGTTGAGCTTCTAGCACTTTATCCAGTGTTGGGACAGCTGGTGACTGAAATGAATGCACAATCAGAGGTTTAATTGTACCAGTAAGTATCATAGTTCATAGAAAATTATAATGCTTAGACCTTTTCCTGTCAAATTTCATATATCAAAAACAAAATGAATTTTCTGCAAAACTAACAATTTTTACAATTTTAAAAATAAAAAGCTACATTTTTTGAGTATGTCAGAAGCTGTAAACTTAAGTTTCTACAAATTAAATATCCCTCATTAACAAATAAAAATCACTTCTATGGACTGAGTTGCTTTTTGCCAGTTGTATCAGCTCTTGATGACACTGTCAGATACAAGGCAAAATACACAAAATTGGCATTATGCTAAAGTGCTCCTGAACAAAGCAGAAATCCTGCTCTATGCATACATCAGAGGGCAACACAACAAGTCAATGAACTGAGAAGTTAACAAAGACCCAGGAAATTCCAGTTCAGGAACAGCACAGAGGAGGGATATACCATATACCTTACATACAGAAGTACTTCCTGGTATCTTAATGAAAGAATTACACTGGTAAGTCTTTTAAAATAATCTGTTGTTAGAAGGAAATCTGACTAGATTGACAATTAGAAGAAGTATTTTTTAAACGATCCCTGCTACTTTTCAGAGACTACACTGCAACTTTTTATACACCTGCATGGTGTTGAGTCTGTTTTGCACTACGATCTATGGCTACTTGAAGCACTTATGCCAAAAATACCAGAATGATGGAAGCTAACACTGCACTTGGTTTCACGGGCTGTTTGACTCTCAGTACAAATTACAGCCCATAATCACAACAAACATGCCTCTCTACTATTCAGTGCTGCAAAATGCCTAACTAAAACTTATAATAACCTGTTATTACAAAATACAGGTCCAGAAATGAGCTGTTAATTTCTTAAGACAATTTAACACAAATCTTGGGTATAAGTATGCTGTGTTGTACAACAGGTGAAAAAGTCATTCGAGTGGAGTTAGTAATTGTGTTAAACAGTTTTGTACTTTGTAGCAAAATTCCTAACTCCAATGGATCCCAACTTTCCAAGTCAGCAAAAATTAAAAACAGAATTCCAAAGTATGGAGGTTGTACTTTTTAAGAAGGTTCCAACTGCCTGGTGAGGATCTACATCTAAATGATTTCAATGGAGCTTGGACCCAAGTCCTACAGTCTCCATGGGAAAAGAAAACAAAGAGAAAAATGAAGACAAAATGGAACACCGTACGTGGATACAGGCCCATTCTGCCCACACTCATTGCTCAGGAGACATACGGTAGTTCTGACACAAGAGTCATCTACATTATTAATGAAGAATTACACCTAAGTCTTACCTCAGAAAGGATAATTTCAGCCTAGACACTATGAGAACTAAAACTATATAATAACAAACTGTCTTTGATGCGCAGAGCAAGCTCATACATAAACACGGTACATTTTACATAGTTCAAACTAAAAAAAAACCCACGACAATTTCATCTAAATTAGAAATGTGCAAGTAATCATTACATTTAAACATGCTAAACTAGACTACCTTTGGACAGCTGACAGAAAGAAACGTAATCAAAAGAAATAGAAGGTAAGATAGCTAAGGCATTACTAACACAATATCTTAGGGGCTAAACTATCTTAAACTACAAAATATTGAAATACCACCTTGTAAACCTGGAAAGTGTTCCCATATAGTTCTTCTGTCAGCATATTCCTCTGCTCCAGAATGGCTTTGTCATTATATGCATATTCCACTACAGTAGATGCTTCAGCATGACGGAGCATCTTTTTCACATGGCCTTTAAAACTTTTTATTATTTCTGCAACTTGTGCTTTTGTTCTGTTTCACAGGGAAATACAAAGAGCAGGAGTTAAAACCTTTAGAGATAAGCTTACCTACTGATAGTTTTGTTTTTAGAAATACAGTAGTTAAGCTTTATCACAGAAGCCGCGAAATTTATGAATCTGGATCAGCCTTATGGCACTTAAGAAAACATGTAAAGAAAGCCAGGAATCTAGAGAAATTATAAGGCATTTTGAGGGAAAGAAAACAGTGGATAAACTCTAGAGAATAAAGAATGCCATCCTGAAACACTTAGGAAAGAAAATGTTTAAAAGCCAGTCATTTATATATAGAAAAGATCAACTCTGAGCATACATGTGACCTTTTTTTAATCATGTTTTCCTTGACATGTACAGCACTAGGTTTGCTTCTTGCAAAAGGAAAAATACTGTTAGCATTCCCCTGCCTTAACTCTATAATATTATAAAGATGTTTCCAGAGACATACTTTTTATTCATGATTGATCCAGCATAGATTAAGAAGCAGCACACTGGAAATGAAACAACACAACACTGATGAGCAAACTCACTTAATACTCACCCATACATAAGAAACTTCTTCACAATATTTCTGGAATATTTTGACTTGCTCAACTCTACTAGGCTATCTAGAAGAAGGGAGAAGCATTCAGCTGGTTTATTTTTCTCTACATTAACTCTACAAAACAACATGTCATTATTTAAATAAGTTTGAAGAGTTCGCTAGAAATGATGCATCAGTTGAGAAAAAAATGTAAAAATATTCAAGAGAAAACAATACTGTTTTGTTTAAATGCCATCCTAACCACAATACAGAAGCATAAAAGTAAAATGAAAGTACCTTTCAATTCTTCAAATGTCTCTTGCCTTTGCTTCTCATTACCATACTGAATAAAGCACTGGATCACTCTAGTTGAATCATGTGCAAACGCCAGCTAAAGGAAAGAGATATTTTGTCACTCTAGGCCATTCGAAAGGCAGTATGCACCATAATTATTTCAATGTATGTGCTCTCCGGTACAGTTTCATGCCACGTGTAATGCCAGTTATAAACTAGAAAAGCAGTTACCTGTTTATGACAAACCAAGAATTAGGGGTTTTTACCCCTAATTACAAGTATGCAATCAAAGAAAACACAGACAACGCTTGCAGCTGCTGACAATTAAGGACATGCACCAAGATTTTTCATACTGAAATAAAATCATTAAATGGTATCTCAATTTTTTTCCTCTTCTTTGTTATTTCAGAGTAAGTGTGATGATACAGTTCCACTTCAGCATGGAATACCATAAATTCAACATGTTCTTCACCGCAAATTTATACACTTCAAAAATAAAGCAGAACAACTGTTTAGTATAGTTAAGCATCAAGACACTAACTTCCCTAGAAAATCACAAAGCAACAGTTGCAACTAATCAAACCTCTGAGTTCCTGAACCCCAGCTAACATCAAATTTCACTGGACTAAAGCTGCGTGGCACCCTTTTACAATAGCCAGCTGACAGACAAAGCATCCCAGGACTACAGTCCTAAAAACAGGTGCCAAATGTGCTCTTTCAGCCCTGTTTTTCTTCTATTTACTCACAGTTTCACCATTCTTTAAAGAAGATTTTGTGAATTTGTGCACTATGCCATTAGATTTTCTTACGTTTTTAATCTTCCCATGAAGAAGCTTCTGTAGTTCATTCATGAGCTTTTCTCGTTTCTCCTTATCACACTTCTTCCTACAAGCAAAAAAAAACCCCAGTAAAACAATTTTAATTGAGGAAGCAGCTTAGTTGTAATATGATTCACTTAGATCTATAAATTAAGAAGCAAGACAGTACAAAATAAAAGCAGATTCATTTCTGTCAATCCAAATTTACACTGTCATTCATTAAGCCTGTACAGAGATGTAATTAAGCTATTTCAGTTCCTGGAAATAAAACCAGAATTCCACACTTTAACTTTATTATTTTTTTGAGTAACAATATTTTTTGAAACATAAACTCAAAGTTGCAGTCTGAGTTGCTTACAGATCCAAAGTTCTGTGAGCATGCAAAGCACAAACACAAACACAAACAACACAAAGAACAAGCAAAATTAACTTTTCTTGCTGTCATGGGGCACCAGTTCTAGAATTACACCCTCAGAGAGAGACAATGAACCTTCACAAAAAATCATGCAGTAATCCCACTGCAGGATCAGGGTGAATCAGTACACACTCTGTATTTCAGGGTTCAAAAAAAAAGGCAACTTCTTAAGAATTTACAAATTTTCAAATTTTAGCCTAAAATACAAGTTCAATCCAGACATTCCTAGGGCTGTGAGTCACCATACTCTGTTTGAACTGCCTACAAAATTGCATGCAATGCTACTGTTCACCCAAAGAGATTAAGTTTGGAAATACAGTTTTATATAATTACAAGACGAGAAAGACAGTGTTCTGGCAATTTATGACTAAAAGTCAACAGAGTGGAAGAAAAAAAATCATTACCTTCTCACACTTTCCCATATTTGTTTTGATTTTACAATTATGTCATAATTACTTTTATCATTAATTTGTCTGGTTTGCTTTAACTCTTTCCTTTGCTTTTTGAAGTCGTTCCACTTTGGCTTCTTAGAATCTGACCCTTAGGACAAAAATAAATACATTTTCTACAGTCAATAAAACAATAGCAATAGAATTCTTTATCAGTGTAAACTGTGGCAGTTCTATGACTTGAATTGCTAACGATTCAGGACCTTTGCCTGAAGTTACCCAGCTAGCTAACATGAAACAATAAATACTGAAAAAATATGCTAAGCTAGCAATCACCACTTCTAGACTACTGGAAGAACAACGCAAACAGTTAATTTTCCTTAAAGCTCTCAGATGATGCATCACAAATCTCTTAACAGCTTGAAATTTGACTGAAGACATACTTAGCAGCCTAAGTCTGCCCCAATAATTCTCCCTTTTCAGCTCACCCTTAATTCATGCATACCTTTTCCCTCTCTCACAAGGAGAACCCTAACTCAAGGATAGATATCTGAAAACTCAAAAAAAAAAAAAAATTAAAACCTTTTTACATGCCTAATCTTTTTACTCAGTCAAATTCCTTAAGCATGGGATTTTACTATACAACCACTGTACACTGTCACAAGATGAACTTGGGCAAAATAATGTTATAAAAGGGCCACAAATTATGCATTAAAGACACAGTCTTAAAGTTTTAGAGTATAAAGCACCACTCATTGGTATTTAGCAGCACGTACTTAACTATTTCACCCATTCAAAAACCCATGCTTTCCTTTCTACAAAGCGTATTATTGATTTTTATATCACTCCCCTAAAGCAACAGTGACACGAAAAATGCTTTGAGAGCAGTGCAATACACAGAGGCTTTCATTTACTCTTATGACCAACATTTAAAGGTTTGTTGTGGGTTTCCTTTATCTTAAAGCAGCCTAACAAGAACATTCTATTCTTATTAGATTTTCAGACATCTAGTGCATATTCCATGTGAAGCCATTCTGCAAACATGCAAGAACAGCAACAATAAAATACTCAACATAATCTACTGTCCTTCAAACAAATGACATACTTCTGCTGAACTTCAGAACCCCTCACTTTTTTACAACACTGATTAACTGTCCCAGTAGAGCTTTGCTTTACAGGAGAGCAAGGGACAAGATGAAGATCTCATGCAGAAAAAATTAATTTGAAAAAGAAATCCATTTAAACATGACAAAAACAGACAACTATATAGGCTTTCTGTATAAACAACAGAAGAAAAAAAAAGCTGTAAAACATAAGAGCAGCGTTAACACCCATGATGCTTTTTTTTTTCTTAAAGGATGTGACCAGATAGTCTGGACCACAGAAACGAAATAATGTAAAGTATAATCAACTTTGTTTCATGAATTTCTATTCCAAAGTTTATAGCGAGTACTTTTAGTCCAAAACACACTATAAAAAGCTCTGTGTTTGCAAATCATGTGTTAAAATTGCCAATTTCTAGCTAACCACTTAACATTGCTATTAAAATAAACAGAGCTTTAGGATGGTATGACAATTTTTAAATTTGCTACTGTGTCTTTACTTTTGACTTCCAAGAAAATTCTAAACTGTTGATTTTCATGACTTCAGCCTCCAGCTTAGTCAAGTGAAGTAATTTTTCTCACAGCAAAGATTAAACAGGAAGTAAGCCTGGAGTTATTCAGCCAGTTTAGAAAGACAGAGGGAAAGAAGAAGATGTAGATAACAATGTGCTTCCCAAAAACTGGCTTCCATTGATATCCAGGCTTAAAAATCTGCTCACCTCCCTCTTCATCATCATGGAGTTTTCTCTTCTTTGCAAACTTTTCTGGTTGCTGTTTATTCTTGAATTGCTTGACAGTAGATTTTCCAGGTCTTAACTGTCCTTTAACAAATTTCTTGGAAATGGATTTAGGCTTTCCCTCATCATCTCCTTTGTTAAAGACTTTCCTTGGTGGACCTGAATCTATTAACCAACACAGAAGAAATTAAAATGCCATCATACAGCTATTGCTGCTTCAAAATTAAAAAAACCCCAAAATTACTGTAACAAGAATTCAACTACTTTGTAATAACAATTCTATATTTAACAAAAATTCTTACAGGCTTCTCAAAGCTGGGGTTTTCACTGCAGCCCCTGGGTGTGTAAGTTTTCTCTAAGGAAGTTTTGCCCACACATTATCTTCTGGGCAGCAGTGTTAACAGGCATAAAAAGAATTATTCTATATTACGATTTTCACCATCCCTGACACCAGTCATCAACCCCCAAGTCATCTTTTCATAAATTATGATCAGAACTGTTTCAACGTCATCTTGCTAAGAAAGCAAACAGTGAATGGCATCTTCTCAGTCCTAACCTACAGCAGATTCCCACCTAGCTTCACCGCTCAAATAATTTTTTCTTAATGTGGGAATGGCAAGTCTAGAATCAAAACTTCAAATTTTAAACTGAGAATATTTTAGGTGAACCAAACAGAGCTGAAGGGCTTGCAGTGCAACCTGTTTAAAGCATTTCAGCAAGTTAGTGGCTCACACAGTCAGTACAGTTTTGAATCCAAGACAGTCACAGAACGGCTGTGGTCAGAAGGCACCTCTCGAAGTCATCTGGTACAACCCTCCTGTTCACACAGGACCACGCAAAGCTGGCTGCCCAGGACCATGTCAGGGTGGCTTTTGACTATGTCCAATGGGGTGAGCTCCACCATCTCCCTGGGCAACCTGTGCCCATGCGCAGTCACTGTGAGAGTAAAGAAGTTTTTCCTGATGTTGAGAAGGAATCCCCTGTGTTTTCGTTTGTGCCCACTGTTCTCTGGTCCTGTCACTGGGCACTACTGGAAAGAGTCTGGCTCTGTCTTTGAACAGATACCTGTATGCCCTGAGAAGATCCCCGTCTTGTCTTCTTCAGGCTGAACTGCCCCAGATGTTTCAGCCTTTCCTACTATAAGCGATGACCTGGTCCCTTCATCATCTTTGCAGCCCTTCACTGGGCTCCCTCCAGAACGTCTGTACCTCTGCTGCACTGAAGAGTCAGAGCTGGGACACAGCACTCCAGGTGAAGCCTCACCAGGGCTGAGGAGAGGGCAAGGGCCACAGCTCTCCATCTGCTGGCAGCACTCCTCCTAATGCAGCCCAGGATCCAACTAGCCACCAGAGCACATTGCTGGTTCATGTTCAGCTCTGATCACCAGGAGCCTCTGGGCTTTCCCCACTGTTTTCCAGTGCATAGAGCTGCTCCCCTCAAGCTGCAGGACCTCCCCCTTGGCTCCTTGATGAACTTCACCAGGCTTCTGCCAGCCCACTTGTCCCACCTGCTGACCTCCCCGTGGAGGGCAGCACAACCCTCTGGTGCATCTAAAACTCCCTGCAGTTATGTGTCACCTGTAAATCTGAAGATGCTGCACTTTGCCCCATCACCCAGGTCCTCCATGAAGCTATTGAACAGAACTCGACCTTGTATTGACTCCTGGGATGCACTGCTAATCAGTGGCCTCCGAAGAGTATCCCAGTCTCTGGACCCAGCTGTTCAGCCACTTTTCAATCTACCACACCAGCTGCTCCTGCAGCCCTTAGTTCATCAGCACCTCTGTGAGAATCTCATAGGAGAGAAGACACTGCCAAAGTCTTACTGAAGTCCAGGTAGGCAACAACCACTTCTCATTGCTTATCTGCCAAATCAGTCCTTTCAAGACATGAATTTACCAAAAGAGAAAAAAAAAAGAACTCCAAGCATGCCAGCACACAACCACAACCATTCAGTCAAGACTCCTATCGGCGACCCTTAGCCTTCTTACCATTATCTTTTTTAAATTTCCTTTTCCCGGGCGGCACTTTTCCACGAGGTCCTTTTCCATTCTTCCCCACGAACTTCTTTCTACCCTTGTTTTCCATCGCGGCAACACTGCAAACGGAGCAAGAGACAGTATTACTGGACCACCGCGGCTCCCTCCTGAGGGAAAGACAGCCTGCGCCTCCTGGCTAACACCCACGGCGAAGTTAAGCCCTCCCAGCGGACGGTGGGGTACCAGGCGCCGCGCACAGGCGGGGAGGCCCAGCCAGGCAAGCCCGCGGCCCGCGCTCCCCAGGACACCCAGCCCCGGCCCGGTGCGGCCCGCGGGCCCCGCCGCCCTCACCGCACACGTGCGGCCCGACCGCGCCTGACGCCTCCCTGCACCGGGCGCCGCTCCCCATTGGCCGCCGCGCCGCTGCGCGCGACAGTGCCGCGCTGCAGTGCCGTACAGCGCGCCGGCGCGCCCCCCGGGGAGGCCCGTGCGGCTCGGCGCGTCCCGGCTGTGGAGGCTGGGAGAGGCCGGGAATAGCCGCTGGGCAGCGCGTCTGCGGAGAGGCACCTGGCGGGCAGCAAGCCTCCCTGAGCCAGCAGCGTGCCCTTGGGGCCAGTGATGTCCCGGGGGCCTTAGGAAGAGTATGCCGAGCAGGTCCAAGGAGGTGATCCTGTGCATCTGTTCAGCCCTGTTAAGGCCTCACGTGGAACGCTGGGTCCAGTTCTGGGCTCCTCAGGACAAGAGGGACATGGAGCTGCTGGAGCAGGTCCAGGGGAGGGCAAGAGAGGTGGCTAAGGGACTGGAGCATCTCTTAGGAGGAAAGGCTGAGAGAGCCGTGCCTATTCACAGAATCACAGAATATGCTGGGTTGGAAGGGACCCAAAAAGATCATCCAGTCCAACCCATAGCCCTGTACAGGATACCCCCAAAAATCACACCATATATTTTAGAGCATTGTCCAAATGCCTCTTGAAATGCCTCTGTCAAGGTTGGTGCTGTGACCACTTCCCTGGGGAGCCCATTCCAGTGCCCAACCACCCTCTGGGTGAAGAACATTTTTTGTAATATCCAACCTAAACCTCCCCTGTCAGGCCATTCCCTCGGGTCCTGTCACTGTCACCACGGAGAAGACATCAGTGCCTGCCCCTGCTCTTCCCCTCCCAAGGAAGTGGTAACTGCAGTGAGGTCTGTCCTCAGTCTCCTCCAGGCTGAACAGACCAAGTGACCTCAGCTGCTCCTCCTGTGGCTTCCCCTCCAGACCCTTCACCATCCTCGTGGCCCTCCTTTGGGCACTCTCCAATAGCTTTATATCTCTCTTACATTGTGGCACCCAAAACTGCCCCCAGCACTCGAGGTGAGGCCGCCCCAGTGCAGAGCGGAGCGGAACAAATCCCCTCCCTTGCCCGGCTGGCGATGCTGTGCCTGATGCCCCCCAGGACAGGGTTGGCCCTCCTGGCTGCCAGGGCACTGCTGACTCAGGTTCAACTTGCCATCCACCATCCCCTTCCCCTTCTCCTGCCTTTGCTGCCTGGCACCCTGGGCCCCTCTTCTCTGGCACAGATTGCCTGGGGCACAGCGGAAATGAGAACGTGCCACAGCCTCGATTAAGGGCCCTTGATGCCAGGGAGCATCGGGTGGCACCAGCGCTGTGCAGGTGTGTGGTGGTGTGAAAGGCCATTGGCAAGTCCTGGTTCACTCAAGGGGGGATGAGTAAGGGCTCTTGAACAGGGAAGGTGCTCTTAAATGTGCTAATTATTACACTTGATTACAGAGCTTGTTCTGTTCTCTTGGGCCTCATTTCACTGAGGTCCAAGAGACCTCATCACTAATGTTTGCAGAAGCAGCCAAGGTAAGCAGTCCCAGGAGCAGGGAGTCTTTGCAGTGCAGAGCAGATGTGTGAACCCAGCAGAGGCTGAGGCTCTTACTGCAACTTGGGCTTCAATGAACACTCTCTGATGGTTCCAGGCATCGTAACTGGGAATCGCTGAGAACCAAGTATCCCTGAGAACAGGGATGAGGAAAACCCATGGTTAGATGTGGCTCGGCCCAGCCAAATTCCAACACGTGTTATGATGCCAGGAGTACCTTAGATGGGCCCTACAAAATCACCATAAAACTTGTCAGTATCACTCCTGGTGATCCTTGTGTCTCCCAGCCTCCACTGTATGCTGATGCTGCCTTTTTCTGTGCAGCTGGGTGAGGAAGCCAGCTGGGTGTCTCATGTGACCAGCATGTGCTGTGTGATGGAGCACAGGACAGAGCACAGGACACAGAGGTGCAACTTAACAGGGTGTAGCACAGCTCCTGCTCTGTCTTTTATGCCAGTTTCAGCAACTCTCAAACTGCTAACACTGAGGAGCAACCTTTTATGCACAAGGTCTGCCTTTCTGCAGTATCCTGACTGCCACATTGATGTTGCTTTCCAGTTCCGAGGCCAGTCCTGGATGCCCTTTCCTGAAGAGTAACATGCTTCAGTACCTCCTGTAAATATGTCCTGAGTCTTCTCTGTTGAGTATGGGCTGCACCTGTGAATTGCCGTGTTTTCTGAAGATAGATTTGGAAGAAGTCAGGCCCTCTCTGTCTCAAGAGTTGGTCCAGACTGCCCAGTTCTGATGGAAGTTGTGTCAGGGGCTCCTGGTTGTGTCTGAAGTAAATAGAAATCGAGTCGGATTTGCAGTTAATACAGCTGCATACTCAAAACTTCCCATGAGGTCTTAAATTGGTCACTGCTCTATATAGGGCTTTTAGTCAATGAAAATGCACTGAAGGCTCTATTCAGTAACAATAATACAGTGTTGATTCTTTGTTCTGACTAACTATATCCAACTATTCATCCTGAAAAAAAAAATACTTTCTTTTTCTTTGCCACCAGCTGATGTGTAGGTGTAACTGAATTTTGCTGCCCAAAAGGGTCCCAAAAGATGGAGATCTAAAGATAGCCTGGAATAGTTACTCCTGCTGCCATGCTGAAGTTGGGAAGGATGGAGACAGCATGTAGAGTTTTTATGAGTTACCATCCAGTCCCTGGACTCTGGCACAGCAATGGAGGAAGCAGAGCCACAGGTGTTTTACTGCCCCCCCCCCCTGCTGCCTACTCCCTATTTTGCTTTCCCCTATGGCTGCCTGCAAGCTTCTTTTAGCTTGATTTTTAGTTTTCTGATTGACTTAGAATTCAGTGCAATGTTCATTAAAAGTCAGCTGAGCTGGAAAAGATGATGAGATGCAATTGTAAAGAAATGGTGAATTCTTAGTAGCAGTCACAGTCTGTTACTCTGGGATACCTGGCTACACCAAGAGCCACAAACTAATTCTCATTTTTGTTTTATTTCCATACTTAGACTGTGTGAGAGAGGAATCAACTTCTGGTCTTTTTCCAAAGTATAGAGACTTGGTAGAAGTGACAGTGAAAGTGATTTAGCTACCTATTGAAAAGAATTGAAGTGCAGGCTTCCTGCGCATCTTGATACTGCTTGCTTTCTGTTGTTTATAGTCATATGGACCTGCTAAGAGTTTCATTCACATGACAATTAAAGTGAATTATTTTAACCCTTTTCTAAAGTTGGCTCAAAACACTCAGCTGTAGAGTCATTTGTCCTTATTTCTCAGCTCACTATTTCAAGAGCAGATGGAGTGTGACATATATGTGTCCTAGAATCAGTGTTCCTGGGAGAATTTCTGAGATCTTCTGCAATCCAGCATTATAATTGAATGTTGTCAGTGAAGACTGGCCTTTTTCTCTTGTATTGATTTCCATGTAAAGACCATGAGTGCTCTTTGATCTACTGGCTTACCAGACCAAGCTTCTTGGGAAGAAAGCACTATTCTCTTTGAATTCTTGGGAAATTCCAACTGTATTCTAGCAAAACTGAATCCATGTTCCTCCTCTCAGGATGTACTTATATATTAGCATAGGAAAACTTTTTCTGCTGGGATTTTGTGTGATACTGATTTATTTTAGAGGAAGTACCTTATTTAGTTCTGTGCTATTTCCTGAACTTAGGCATGTTTCAAACTTTGTGATACTGTCCTCTTTTATTAATGCTTTTATGAGTGTTTAATTAATCTACATTTGAGGATCTCTGTACTGTTAGCTGTATCACCTCAGGACAGAAAACTACCCATAACTCTAAAAACAAGTTTCTGCTTCCCCTTCCACCACTGAAGAAATGCTAAAGATTGTTTGGGATTTCTCCACAGATACTCACAAATGTTCAATGTAGAAAAAAATCAAATAAAAGACAGCATTTTGAAGTAAAAACTGAACACTGACTTTGTTCAGAGGCCATTAAACAGAAGATTTATTATCATAAGTTCCAGTGCCACTGCGCAATGCTTTGTTCACAGTCGTTTGGAATCATGATCCATTGGATATCTGACTGCAGACTATCCAGTTACATGAGGGACATCTAAAAGCTCCTGTAAAAAAAGCCTGAAGTCCCAGCAAAATCAGGCTGAAGTCTCAGTTTACTGTTGTGAGATTACATACCTGAGAAATAGCTAATCTGGAGAGGGACAGCCACTGAAAGGAAGATATTTTTAGACTTCCCACTCCTTTCTCTTTGGTTTTCTTGATTCTACTTTTATTTTTCTTCTGTAAATATGTGCATCTGAGTATCACCAAAGTCAGTGTGTGCATTGTGGGTTGAACCTGGTCAGCAGAGCCTGAACAGTGAACAGGTATTCAATATCCTCTTGGATGCTTCCAGCAAGAAAGTAATTTTCTGCCTGGAGTCTCCCGTTGAACTGTTGTCCTCCACCCTGCTGACTCTCCAGCTACACCCTGAGAGTGCATCTTTCCCCAGTTTTAGCTCTCAACTTGATCAGTGCACAGTTGTAAATGTGTGTGTTTTCCAATCATGAAGAGTAGAAACCCATATCTCACATGCCAGGGCTTAAGGAAGAATGAAATGCATGTAGTCTGGAGACTTATTCTTCCAGCCTCCAAATGCCTCTTTTTTCCCCTCTCTCTTCTTTAGTTCTTTTTTTTTTTCATCTTAAAAAAAACTCCACAACATGTAGAAACTTAGTTAAGCAAATTAACACCAATGTAGTTGTTTCACTGCAGGTAGATCCAGATGCATCAAAGTTGCTTTTTGGATATCATAGTTGTCATAATTATTACAAAGAATTCTGTGGGTCTAGCACACACAACATACAGTAAATGACTGTTTCTCTTAGCAACTGCTACATTAATAACAAACACATTGATTTCCTATGCTATTCCTAAGGACAGAATATTCTAGTATCAGTTCAGATGGGAGGACTCATATAGATAGACATTCAAAACGAATACTACTGAAAATGCAATTTATCATGAACTGCTGTGTATATATCGCTGCTTACAAAAATTTAAATGTATCTGTCTGGAGTGAACGTAAAAAAACCAACCATATACAATTGTCGAAAGGTACGTTGAAAGATAAACTAAAAGCATTTCTTACTGCTGTAATTTCTTGAAGATGAACCTACTAAATGACCGTGATCCAACAAAACATGCAAATTAGCTCCCTAGTACAAGCTCCTGTTGTGTTTTTTGAGTCTATAGGATGCAAGAAAATCTATAATTTTTTGACAGCATTAACTATATTAGCTATTTTACTATAAATGAGGAAACACTGTTTCATAATGTGGTTCAAATAATGTTCAAGACTCTTACATTGTAAAAAGTACACCATCACTGTTTGCTCCAAAGCCCCCACAGTTCTGCTTTAGTTTCCTTACATGCTCTAGCACTCAGTAACGTTGCCTTTATAAAAAAATGGAAACTAAGTATCAACATTTGCATAAATAAAATTTTTAATTGATAAGTTGTTTCAAAAATACTTTACAAATTTATTCTTACGTTTATAATCAGAAAGTTCTGTAAGGTAAAAACATTTCATTGTAGTAAAAACATTTCATTGTAGTCCTTGGAGATGGGCTTCTGTATAAGTATCAAAATCAATAATGCCTCAAAGCAGGAAATAAAATGTTACATAATAAAGAAATTAAGGCAGTCATAGGATCTTATTTCACACTGCAAATGGTACAGTATATGATGTCAATCTTCTCTTCAGGTTTAGCATACAATCGGAATAAAGTAATTCCTGAAGTAGAGAGAAATAAAAATACCAGTCCTGGATCATCCAAATCATTTCAAAGTAACAATCACTCTGAAATATTCTTTGTACTTGTTAGTGTGTAAGGAAACAATCTTTTCTGTACATATTAAAGGTGCAGTTATTAGATACATAGACCTTTTGTTCTGGAATTAAATAAAGATACACAACCTGACAGTTCTGTCTGCTGCTGTCATCTTCCTTCCATTTATTTTTTTCCTTAAAAAGATGTGAAGTTGTCACACAAAATTCACAGTTTAAGGTTTTTCACCATAGGAAAAAAGTATACAGATACTTTTCAGAAGAGTTTTGGACTGAAATGTGAGAACAAGGCAGACATGCAGGTTGATAGGAGGTACAACAAATCTCTAACCTGAATTCAGATTTCATATACGCCTTTCATTATTGGTGAGGAAGACTTGCCAAACTCTAGAGAATTGAACTACAGCTGCCTGGTATTTGGATTCTGACTTTCCTGGATTTGTTTCCTTCTCATACACACCTAAGACCACCAATCCCTGTACAAACTAAATTTAGGAAGGATAAATAACCAACTACTTGACATTGCATCAGAAATCTCATTCCACTGCTTGTGCTGGGTAGAATGATAATTTCTGTTATAATTCAGAGGCAACAACCCATATTAAATAGTATTTTTTTTAAAACTGTGTAACAAAACGGTCTTTTATTGTACCAACTTCATTTTATACTAGAAATCTCTCACCTGCTGTATTAAATGCTACTAGAAATAACAAGGCAGTCATTGTCTGACACTACCTTCAATGGTTTCATGGCCTCACCCAGGAAGCTCCAGCCATGTTACATTTACAATTTTCACAGTTTTAGGGACTACTTTCCCTAATGTCATAAACTATCTTTAATTAGCTGCAAATGGCTATTGACTTGGAGAAAAATCTCTGACACTACACCTGTTTCTTAATTATTTTGAGCAGCATGTAACTTCCTCAGAGGACGGTCTGTTTTCCTGGGGCTTTTCATTCAAACCAGCCTTTCAACAGCGTGTGGAAGGCTAAGGCTGATTGTATTGTGCTAGAGGTAACACAGCAGTTAAATTTTTGGTATTAAAATGATACCTGCATTTCTGATTTGACTCTATGTCATTCATTCAGACTGAGGCATACATTGTGAACAACAGAAACATATTCTATAAAAGTCACTATGCTTATGGATGACATTACATGGAAAAAGATCTCATTAAAATCCGTTCTACAACTCTATAGATTTCTTAATTTACTAGGTACACAAATGAAAAATAGATCTTTATATAGCTTGCACTATCACTACTTCCCACAGAGCTTCAGAAAAGGTGAAAGACACACATATCCTATCATTTTTATTTTTATATCATGTTATGCTGGGGAGAATTTACAAGTGTGTTCTGTTAAGATTTCTATAGGCATAGAGAAATCTCAGAATATTTACAAAGTGTATGCAAGATGACTCTAGGTTCATGTCTCAAAATGAACCAAATTCTGGAGTCCATTGAGAGAAAATTGCAGTATTTAACAGGCTTTTGTGGTGAGCCACAGGATTATCCTCACACAGGGAAGTACCTAGAAACGTGCTGAATGTTTAAAGCATGAATGCTGCATACTGCTCAAAGATCTTTTGATGTGTTACATTCATAAACATGATGTAGATTTTGTTCAATAACCTAGAATATTGGTAAAAATATTTTAAAAAGTAAGACCAGTGAACCTATGTGAACTTACTGTAAAACAGTAAAAACAAACACAGAGAAATAGTTCTTTATATCAAATGAAATTTCAGGAACAGAACTGAGTCTGCTGCAATTCAAGTTTAAATGTTAGTGCAAGCTAAATTTCAATTTAAAAAAATAAAAAGAGCTGGAAGGACAATATTCCCTTCTCATGTGACTCACATACAGTGATGCACAGTTACGAACTAATTTTATATGACACCAGTAGGTCTATTAGGAACCTCTGTTTTCAGATGCTGTATTATGATATATTCTACGCATACCTAAAAAGAGATGAAAGAATAAAATACTTCCAATAAAAATATACAATTCTACAGCTTACAGCACTAGCTGAACTAAGTAAACTTAATAAATTCCAATATAGTTTTTATTTTACTCTGTAGTAAAAGCTATTGGCAGCTTTTTAGTATTTAATAAAGAGTTTTATGAAATTGAAAGCGTAAGCACAATACTCAGCCAATGTATTGTTGGGGCGCTGTGGACCACTCGGGGTCCACCCCCTCTTCCCAGCGTCCTGCCAATCCAGTGGGCGGACGAATCCGAGAGTGAGGGGACGTCTGTGGGCGAGGCCCAGGTTTAAAAGCCACCCCCATCTCTCTGGAAAGTTCCATTATGTTCGGTTCCCTATTGGTTTGTTCTGTTAATCCCTCCTCTGCAGTTCTGTAATTGGTCCTATATTCTCAGGATCCTCCCCTTATCTGTTACCCTATTGGCTATCCGCTTTGTACCGCCCTCATATAAAAGCGCACTGAACCCTGGCCCGGCGGCCATTTCTTCCCCTGCTTTCAAGGTGAATAAAGCCTTGGGAGTTCCTGAAGTGGTCCTCTCTGCCTCTTTCGTCTCTGGGATTCCTGGGAGAACTAGACCATCTGGGTCTCCTCCTGCAGGGCGCACCTGCTGCCTCTGAGCCAGCGCTGCCCCAAACACATGGCTGCCGAGACACAACACTGTCAGGTGTGTGTCTGCGGAAGTGTCGCTGCTGTCTCACGCAGGACGAAAGCCCAGCAAGGCTGACCCCCCAGGGCAGTGACAGGTTTGGCACCTGAACAGGGACTGCTGGTCAAGTGCAGTCCCTGCAGACTTCCCTGGTAGCAGGCAGCTACCAGGAGTTGCGATTTTTGGCGCCTGTGTCCCCTTGTTGCAGCACGCCTCGTTTTAGAGTGCGGTGCTCCAAGGGCGGAGCTGACACTCCTCGTGTCTTTCCTGGATTTACTTGCTTCTCTTCACGAGGACCAGCTCCCTCCCGGAGGACTTCTTTCATGGATTTTATTTCCAGTGGACCACTTGTTTGGTAAGTATACCTTTTGTGTGCCCCTGGGCTGTCTTCTTTGTCTTTTCGTACTCCTGCAGGAGTGATTTTTACCCTTGGGCGAGCGCTCCTTGGTTTCACTGGGCAAGTTTGTTAGTTTTTACATTTTAACACGAACGAGGGTAGAGGAAGGTGCCTTTTTCTGTTTTAACCACATTTAAAAATGGGAAATCAACTATCGGCACCTCAAAGAGAGATTTTCGTCCAAGTTGCGGGTTCCCTGAAGGTGGGAGCATTTAAGTTTTCAAAAAGGGTGTTAAGAAAATTTGTTAAGTGGATCTTCTTTTATTTTCCCCGGGTCACAGTCACAGATGTGACCAAAATGTCATTTTGGAACATGGTGGGAAATCGAATAATGGATTTGCAAAATTTAAAGGATAAAAATGTAGAAAGATTCATCCCACTCCTCATGCAAATTAAAAATGCAGTTATTTTGGAAAGGAAAATAAAACAAAAATCCACAGATTCAGTTAATATCCCCTGTTCTCCTTCTCCTTCGTCCCCAAAAATCCGTTTTTCCTCTCCCTCGTCCCCTAAGTGGAGCACATTGAAGAGAGAAAAATGCCAAAAGGCACAGGACTGCCACCAGCTACCTGGCTCTCCTCAATGTTCTCCACACCTTCGCCGTCACAGTGCTGGCCACACTGGGTCACACCTATCCCTAAACCCTCATTCCGCTCCCTTTTCCCGAGTTCATAATCCTCAGTTAAAGTTAAAAGATGCTGCGTCACAAAATGGCGGGGACCGCATGGCTTCTTCTTCCCAAAATCCTTTTTGCCTGTCCCCCCGGAACCCTTTCCTGTCTTCACCAGAAGTTTCCCTGAGCTCTACCTCACCTGTCAATCCTGTTTGCTCCTCCTCCCTGACGTCGCGTGGGCGTGACAAGTTACCACCCACTGCTCCTCCCTACAATGACATCATGGGGGAGGAGTCGGGGAAAAATTCCCACGCTGTCCCCTTCAGTCACGCCGCCCCTTCAAATTCCAGTCTCCCCGCCTCTCTTCCGGTCTCTACTGGAAGAGACGCCATCTTGGATCCTGATAACAATGAGGCCTACCTGGCTGCCGCTACCACTCCTTTTGCCGCTCCAGTTACATACAACAGGCAAGGTTTAAATCCTCAATGGAGGCCTTTTGATAACAATAATCTTAAAAATGTTTGTAAGGTATTCAAAGAATATGGGAAGGATAGCCAATATTTTAAAAACATTTTTAATGCTACTTGCACTGCTAATCCGCTTGTTCCCCATGATGTCAAACACATTATTTCTTGTTTGCTATCCACAACCCAATTCAAATTATGGAAAGGCCTCTAGAAAGAGCAATTAGCGGAGCATTTGCCAATTATTTTAAGGGATCCAAATCATGTGAATATTACATTAGATCATTTATGCGAGGAAGGACAATTGTCTAAGCCACAAGATCAGGCAAATCAGATACCTAGAGCAGTTTTAGAAATTATATGGGGGGTGGCAGAAAAGGTTTTCTTCACCATGCCTTCCAAAACAACCACCAAAATAAGCTACACTGCTATCAAGCAAGGCCCAACCGAAGACTTTATGGACTTTGTTGATCGTTTGACGGCAGCAGTGGAGGCACAAATTGAAGATGAATCGCTACATGAGAGATTGATTACGGACTTTGCAAAGTTAAATGCAAATGAAACCTGCAAGGCAATTATAAGGATCTTGCCGTTTAAGCCTCCTCCATCCCTGCTGCTGATCACTGAGGCCTGCATGAGGCATGTGGCTGATCTGCCAGAAAGTCAAAGAAAAAAGGGGGAGTCACAAGGGAGAGTTATGGCACATCCTGCCAACATAGAGGAGAACAAGGACAATAAACTAAATGACAGATCTCAATGGGTGTGTTCTAGGTGTGGAAAAAGGGGCCACACGGCAAAATATTGTCGCGCGCCAGCACCCATTCACACGTTCTCTAGAAATGTTGTTTCAGCCAAGCCTAGAGCTCCTGCACCGCCAGCCGCAGGAAATCCCCAGGGAAACTGAGATCCAAGCCCGACGAGGCAGCCCCGCACGTGGACAAAAATGGTGAAGCTGCCCCTGCACAAAGATTTAAGGTCAAGCTACTGGACGGGACTCGAATGTTACATCAACGAGTCTACAGCCTTCCCTGTCGCACGGACAAAGAGATAAGTAATGACTTTATATTTGCCTTTGGAGACCCTCTCAGCACTCCACCAGAAGTAGAAGTCATCCCGGCCATCAGCTGACTGGACGATGAGGGGAAATTTAATCTAGTTGTAAGGTGTCATTTTCCTCCATTTTTTCTCCCCAAAGACTATGACATCGCCCAAGTGTTTATATTACTGGCGACTTTCCCTAAAGACGGCAGGTCTCCAGGAGCCTTTTGGGCTGAGGTGATGGGGAAGGATCGACCCATGCTAAAATGTAGATAACAATGATTCTCATTCCATTTCAGGCATGATCGACACAGGAGCAGACGTGACAATCATTTCGGCGACAGATTGGCCACGGATGTGGGACAAGCAAGCAAAAGATAGCCTCGTTTCAGGAGTAGGTGGATCTATGTCCGCCCACCAGAGCAGAGATGTAATTCAAATAGAAGGACCCAAAGGTAGGATAGCTTCTATCCGACCATTTATACTTGATTTGGGATTCACATTATGGGGGAGAGATCTCATGTCCCAATGGGGGACCCGGGTGGAGGTGACACCAGAACCCCGGGATTTTCCCTAGGGGCCACTGTGGAGCGCGCCACCCAAAAGCTGATTTGGAAAACTGACAACCCGGTATGGGTGGATCAGTGGCCTCTACCAAAAGAAAAATTAAGCGCTCTGCATCAGCTCGTGGAGGAGCAATTACAGAAAGGGAACATTGAACCATCCAATAGCCCCTGGAATTCCCCTGTGTTTGTGATCAAAAAGACGGGGAAGGACAGGTGGCGGCTCCTCCAGGATCTGAGAAGGATAAACGATGTCATCGAGGACATGGGAGCTCTCCAACCAGGAATGCCGTCTCCCTCTATGCTCCCGAGGGGCTGGAAAATAGCAGTAGTCGACATAAAGGACTGCTTTTTTCAGATCCCCCTACACCCGACCGACGCTCCCCGATTTGCGTTTTCAGTTCCATCTTTGAATAGGGGAGAACCTATGCAGAGATACCACTGGCGAGTTCTCCCTCAGGGGATGAAAAATAGTCCAACTATCTGCCAGTGGTATGTCGCAAAAATTTTAAGTCCCATCCGAAAGTTAGCCCAAAAGTCCATCATTTTACATTATATGGACGATATTTTGATCTGCTCCCCTAATCGGTCATACTTGGAATGGACCCTAGAAGAGGTCACAGGAGCACTTTATCAAGAAGGGTTTGAAATCCAGAAGGACAAGGTCCAGATCACCTGTCCCTGGAAATACCTTGGACTGTCAATTACAGATACAACCATTGTGCCTCAAAAAATAACCATTAATGAGAATCCCAGAACTCTACAGGAACTGCACCAACTTTGTGGGTCCATTAATTGGATTCGCCCCCTCCTGGGACTCACGACGGAGGACCTAGCACCGTTGTTCAATCTATTGAGAGGGAGTGACGACCTGAATTCCCCAAGGACCCTGACACCAGAGGCAAGGGAGAGTGTAAACAAGGTACAGAGTGCGCTGGAATCAAAACAGGCCCACAGGTATGACCCTCAACTAAAGTTCCAGTTTGCCATCTTAGGGGCTGTACCACACCTCTATGGGTTGGTGTTCCAGTGGGATGCAGTGCAGAGAGACCACTTGCTAATAATCGAGTGGGTCTTCCTTGCACACTTACCATCCAAAAGCATCACTACGCCACAGGAACTCATGGCCAAGCTTATCATCAAGGATCGGTCTCGCCTCCGAACCCTTGCTGGATGCGATTTCGCATGCATTTACCTTCCTCTCACTAATGAGGCCTTAGAGCACTTGCTACAGACAAATATCTCACTTCAATTCGCTCTGGACAGCTTCCCCGGACAACTCTCAATTCATTTTCCAAAGCACAAATTATTCAATTCGGCTTTGAAAATCATCCCAAGATCTATCCAAAGTGCAAAGCCTTTGGATGCCTTGACACTGTTTACTGATGGCTCAGGAGCATCCCACAAGTCTGTGATTACTTGGAGGGATCCTCGGACGCAGAAGTGGGAGTCTGACGTCGAGAAGGTGCCTGGTTCACCGCAGGTGGCAGAATTAGCAGCCGTCGTCAGGGCATTCGAAAGGTTTTCAGAACCATTCAATTTGGTCTCAGATTCCGCCTACGTGGCTGGGGTTGTTGCCAGAGCAGAAAACGCAGTGCTCAAGGAGGTGAAAAATCCTCTGATATATCGCTTGCTCTCAAAACTAGTGCATTTAATTTCCCACCGGGAGCAACCATTCTTTGTAATGCATGTGAGATCGCATACAGACCTACCTGGCTTCATTGCCGAAGGGAATCGGAGAGCAGACAAATTGGCTCTCCCTGTTCAAACAGCAAATTTGCCAGACCTGTTTAATCAGGCAAAGATGAGCCATGCCTTCTTCCACCAAAATGTCTCGGCGCTGACACGGATGTTCCACCTAACCCGTGAACAAGCCCGAGCCATTGTGGCCACATGCCCTAACTGCCAAAAGTTTCAGGTACCATCGCTAGGCAGTGGGGTCAACCCTAGAGGGCTGGGGAGTAACGAGCTGTGGCAAACAGACGTGACACATATCCTATCCTTTGGCCGACTTAAGTATGTCCATGTCTCCGTGGATACTTATTCCGGAGCAGTTTTTGCATCTGCCCACGCAGGTGAAAAGGCCAAGGATGTGGTTAACCATCTTATGCACGCGTTTGCCACACTCGGAGTCCCCCAGCAGATAAAAACTGATAATGGGCCAGCGTACGTCTCTGCCTCTCTTAAGAAATTCTTACAGGACTGGGGAATTCGCCATAAGACCGGCATTCCACACTCCCCGACTGGACAATCCATCGTAGAAAGGACACATCAAACGTTGAAAAAGGTGCTTCAACAGCAAAAAGGGGGAGACGAGACCATCAACCCCATCCTCCGTCTCACAAAGGCACTTTTTGTTATGAACTTCTTGAACTGCTCCGCCGAGAATCCCGACCCGCCGGTAGCGATACATTTTAACTCGGACATTAAGTTGAGGTTTAAACAGAGACCTCCTGTTTTAATAAAGGATCCTGAGACACAAATGACCAGGGGTCCCTTCCCACTTATCACGTGGGGAAGAGGATTCGGGTGTGTGTCCACCCCTGCAGGCCCAAAATGGGTCCCAGGGAAGTGGATCAAGCCATATCTTCCTAAGGACAAAGAAAAGGAAGACACCCAGCAGAAGGAGGGAATCACTTAACTTTAACACTTTGTTGTCTCGTTATTATTATCCTTAGGTTTCACCATGGCACGCAGTTCCCTTTTCCTGTTGTCCCTGACCCTTCCAATGATCGGAGGATGGATTGTCCCCCAGCCGAAGGCAAACATCTGGACCACCCTGGCGAGAGCGATGAACCAGTCCGGCTTGTGTCTTTCAATGAGCAGCGCGGAGGACCCTATGTCCACGTGCCTAGTGGGAATCCCGCTGAAAGCCAACGATTACCCCTTCGTGGGTAAAAAGCCCGATCCGGTCCGCTCCTGGGACTCGTGGACGAAGATACTTCCACATGCACCACATGAGCCACAAGAATTGGCCCTTGTTGGCTCTTCCAAAGCGACTTACTGTGTAAATTTTAATTACAGGCTAAAAGGCAAGGAATGGGTCTACTTCTCTCATGAGCATAGAGCCAATATCCTAAACGTTAAGCCTCAAAATTCGGTCTACAATATTCCAAATTGGTGCAATGACACAGCACCGGTACCTGCTGAGTCCACGAAGGTCCCCAGGCAACTCCCCTCTGGAGTTTTCTTCATCTGTGGGGACCGGGCCTGGGCAGGGATCCCGTCCCGTCTGCGAGGAGGGCCGTGCACCCTGGGACAATTGGCTCTCCTAACACCTGATAAAAAACATTTGGTTGATTGGGCATCTTCCAAAAGAACTAAAAGATCAATCGGGCCTCTAAACGAAGACTGTGACTCCGAACTCATTTCATGGCCTTATTCCAAGAGAGTCGCAGTCTCCATTTTTCTCCCGTGGGTGGCGGCCGCCAGGGCTTTAGGGCAAATTGCCCACCTGGAGTGCTGGCTCGGAAAACAGGCCAACTATACATCCCGAGCTTTATCAGATCTCCTCGCAGATGAAGAGACAACTAGGCATGCCACCTTACAGAACCGCGCTGCCATAGATTATTTGCTGCTCGCACACGGCCACGGGTGTGAGGAATTTGAGGGCTCTGCTGCTTCAATTTGTCCTCGCACTCAGAAAACATCCACGCCGCAATTAAGAACATCCGACAGCAGATACAGCAGCTGAAAGTAGAAAGCAAGGACTGGTTCGACAACCTGTTCAGTAGTACCGGACTCTCGCGGTGGGGGACATCCATTTACAAATCCATCCTGGAACTGGTTTTCGTTACGTGCCTTTTCTTCCTTATGTTATCCTGTTTTAAGTATTTTATTTTCAAAATACTAAATAAAAACCGGGGAGATGTTGGGGCGTTCTGGACCACTCAAGGCCCAGCCCCTCTTCCTACTGCCCTGCCAATCCAGTGGGCAGACGAATCAGAGAGTGAGGGGACGTCCATGGGTGAGGCCCAGGTTTGAAAGCCACCCCCATCTCTCTGGAAGGTTCTATTAAGTTCGGTTTCTTATTGGTCGGTTCTGTTAATCCCGCCTCTGCAATCTTGCAATTGGTCCTATGTTCTCAGGATCCTCCCCTGTTCTGTTCCCCTATTGGCTATCCGCTTTGTACCGCCCTCAGATAAAAGCGCGTTGAACCCTGGCCCGGCGGCCATTTCTCCCCTTGCTTTCAAGGTGAATAAAGCCTTGGGAGTTCCCGAAGTGGTCCTCTCTCTTGACTCTTTTACCTCTGGGACGCCTGGGAGGAACAGACCATCTAGGTCTCCTCACACGGGGCGCGCCTGCTGCCACTGTGCCAGCGCCGCCCGATCCACACGGCTGCCGAGACACAACCCTGGTGGGGGTGAGTCTGCGGAAGTGTCGCTGCTGCCCACTGCGGGACGAAGCCCTTCGAGGCTGACCATCCCAGGGCCGGTGACAACTACTGTGAGGTTATGGAACCTCATGGAACCAACGCTTAATGGGACACAGAGGAGCCTCAGGGAACCAAGAGACGGAAGTGAGGTTTTGGAACCTCATGGAACCAAGGCTGCAGTGTGTCACAGTGGGGCCTCATGGAACACAGGAGACCACATTGACGCTATGGAATCTCAAGGAACCAAAATGGTAAAGTGACACATGGGGGGCCTTATGGAACCCAAAACCATAGTGAGGGTATGGAACTGCATGGAACCAAGGCTCTAGACGGACACAGCGGGCGCTCATGGAACCCAGGAGACCATAGTGAGGCCATGAAATCTCTTGGAACAAAGGCTCTAATGTGACACAGCACGGCCACTTGGAACCCAGGAGAGCATTGTGATGTTCTGGAACCCAATGGAACCAGGGCTGTCATGTGACTCAGAGAATCCTCACTGAACCAAAGATACCATAGTGAGGCTATGGAACCTCATGGAACCAAGGCTCTGACATGACACAGCGTGATCTCATAGAACCCAAGAGACCATAGTGAGGTATTTGAACCTAATGGAACCAAGGCTTCAGTGTGACAGAGCGGGGACTGATTCCACACAGGAGTCCATTGTGAGTCTATGGAATCTCGTGGAGCCAAGGCTCCATTGTGACAAAGCAGGGCCTCATGGAGCACAGGAGACCACTGTGACACAATGGAATCTCATGGAACCAAGTGTCAGTCATGAGACAGCTGGGCCTCATTGAACCCGGGTGCTCCTGGGACCTTGCCAGGGCTCATGGAACCCAGTCTCCAGTGTGACACAGCGGGGCCTCATGGAACCCAGGAGACCGTTGTGATGCCATGGAATCTCATGAAACCAAGTGTCACTTGTGACAAAGCAAGGCCTCATGGAACACAGGAGACTGTTGTGAAAGAATGGACTATCATGGAAGCAAGTTTCAATTGTAAACACAGCGGGGCCACACGGAACCCAGGACACCATTGTGATGCAATGGAATCTCATGGAACCAAGTGTCCCTTGTGATGCAGAAGGGCCACATGAAACCCAAGAGACCAAAGTGAGGTTATGGAACCTCATGGAACCCAGGCTCCAGTCTGACACAGTGAGGCCTCATTGAATCCAGGAGACCATTTTGAGGCCATGGAATATCTTGGACCCAAGGCTCTAATGTGACACAGTGGAGCCTCATGGGGCACAGGTGACCACAAGGAGGATATGGAACCTCATGAATCCGAGGCTGAAATGTGAAACAGGGGCTCCTCATTAAATGCAGACTATTGTGAGCTTACGGTTCCCAATGGAACCAAGGCTCAAATGGGACACAGAGGAGCCTTAGGGAACCAAGAGACCATAGTGAGGTTTTGGAACTTCATGGAACCAGGGATACCATGTGTCACAGAAGAGCCTCGTGGAACCCAGGAGATGCTGTGAGGTTATGGAAACTCATGGAATCAAGGCTGCAGTGTGACACAGTGGGGCCTCATGGAAGACAGGAGACCACATTGATGCTATGGAATCTCATGGAACCAAAATGCTAAAGTGACACATCAGGAAATTATGGAACCAAAACCATAGTGAAGGTAAGGAAATTCATGGAACCAGGGCTCTAATGTGACTCAGAGAAGCCTCATTGAACCAAAGATGCCACAGTGAGGCCATGGAACCTCATGGAACCAAGGCTCCAGTGTGACTCAGCAGGGCCTCATGGAGCTCAGGAGACCATAGTGAGGTATTGGAACCTGATGAAAGCAAGGCTCTGATGTGATACAGCTCATGGAACCAAGGCTCCGGTGTGACACAGCTGGGCCTCACGGAACTCAGCCAGCCATTGTCAGTGGATGGAACTCGTGGAACAAAGGCTCAAGTGTGAACCCCAGAGACCCTAGTGAGGTTATGGAACCTCACTGAACTGCAGCTCCAGTGTGTCATTGCGGGGCCTCGTGGAACCCAGGAGAGCCTTGTGAGGTTATGGTGATGCCTTAGGTTTTAGAGACATCCATGACATGGGTTCAGGCCTTGCCTGTAGCTTTACTGAGGATCCACACACAACCGAGGCGGAGGGACAACATCAGTCCCTATGAAATATTGTATGGCAGGCCATATCAAATTCCACATGTTCCAGGTGAAATTCACATGAGGGGGAAACTTGATTTGCAGAGATATCTAATGGCTTTAGGTTCCACTGTGCAGAAGCTCCAGAATTACATCGTGTTATCCAGACCCATAGGACTGGACACCCCCACACATCCCTTCCAGCCTGGAGACTGGGTCTGTGTTAAGTGGTGGGACAGTGACCCTCTACAGGCCAAGTGGAGAGGACCATTCCAGATTTTGCTGACCACGCTCACCGCAGTCAAAGTCACTGGCAAAGGACCCTGGATTCACTACTCCGGAGTTAAGAAGGCTTCTGCTCCTGAAACAACTGAGAAAACAGAGACTGATACAAACAAAGGTGATGTCATTTAAATGATTCTTTTCCTGTGCTTATTATCTACACAGTTGGTAACCCTAACTCAGGTTTGGAACCAAATTTGTATATGATTCTAGTCCAAAGTGTATCCAAAGACACTCATTTGGATACAGAACTAAAAATTGGCATGTAAATCAAAGTGGAAAGATCAGAAAAAATTTGTTTACAATTTGAGAACTAACTCAGATCCTACATTATTAGATAGCACTTAAAGATAACACACTGAGCTCTGATTATATCTTCCACATCCTGATTTCGTGGTTATCAAACTGGCCCTGGATTAAAGAATTGTTCATATTAATTATAATAATAATTCTTGTTTATATATACCATTGTTAGATAGATAGATGCTGCTGTTAGACACATATTATTAGTAGATATTTAGAATATTTAGAATAGAGTCTCGACAAGGTAGAGGCCTTGTCAAGCCTCTGAAGGGGGGGAATGATGCCTTAGGTTTTAACTTTCACATTTTTCAAATCCTGTACTGCCTGGTGTGTAACTCTGAAGTTTCTTGTATCCTGTTAACTTCTGCTCTCCCGTGCTCGGTAGACACAACAAAGCCTCTCCAGGCCTGCTCTCCAAGGACACTCAGACTGTCCTGGGCCCAAAAAGTATAAACCAAAAGCCTCTTAAGGGGGAGCAAGGTTGGGGAAACTACATCATTAACTGAAGCTTTAATGGGAGAATTAACCCTGATATGCAAATGAACCAAACTTATAAAAGTGTGAAGAACTTGTGACCCGCAGTCCATCTTGGGGTCCATTTTGGCAGTAGCATTTGGACTCCCCAGGGTGTACCTCGGAAGGCCCTTCAAATAAATACCTACCTTTATTCCCTTATTCTTGTCTAATCTCTGTGTTTTAGGGGACCACTTCAGGCATCAACAATTGCACAAAAACCTCTCAGAGACTCAGTGTGGGAAGGAAAATCCAAAGTACCTTCAAAACCTTGAGTATCTCAGAGCATTAATGAGCCCCACTGAGTGTCAGTACAAAGCTCTCAAGGGACTCGTTAAAGTAGATAATTGGAAGCCATGATCGCACATGATTGCTCTCAGAGAGTCAGTGTGGAAAGTACCTTAAAAAAACTGGAGTGCCCTGAAGCATTAATGAGCCCCACTGAGTGTTGTTACTGACAAAGAATCTCCAGGGACTCATTAGAGCAGATAATTGGAGGCCAGGATTGCACAAAGCTCTCAGAGACTCCCAGGCAAAAGCCAAAGCCAAAGTCCTTTGAAAAACCTGCAGTCCCTGGGAGCATTCAGGAGCCCCCCAGGGCCATTCCTGGCCAAGGCTCCCCAGGGACTCCTTCCAGCAGATCCCTGAGCCCACTGGGATGTGGGGGGATGCTGAGGGCAGGACAAGGGGCTGACAGTGCCCAGCCTTGCTGGGGCTGTGCCAGGAGGCCCCAGGGCCTCAGCACAAGGTGTCTCCTCCCAGCCCTTGGTGGCACAGACGCTGCTGTGCCCCAGGGCACCAAGACTTGGCTTCTCTTTGTCCCCTCCTGTCATCCCTGCCTCCAGTTCTCTGCTCTGACTGGAGCCTGGGGACACTTTCCCAGTCCTGTCCCTCACTGGGACCCATTAAAACTTGAAGAAACTTTGAAGTTCGATTCTGACTTGAATTCTTGAGAGGTTTGTGCAAGTCCCTGTCAGGGACTGATGTTGAGGGCCTCAGCACCAAGCCCCGAGAGGGTCATTAAAGTCCTTGTGCTGTGTCTGTGGTGCTGAGCTGGGCCGGGCTCCTGGCACAGAGGCAGCTCCTGGCAAGCGGCAGCGCTGCAGAGAGACAGCTCTGGGCAGGAGCAGCTCCTGTGCACAGCCCAGCAGGGCTGGGGCACTGCCTGCAGCCAGCCCGGGCACAGCACAGAGGCACCCAGGGCTTCAGCTCAGCCGGGGCTGGGGAGGGGCTGAGAAGTGACTGCGGGAGAATCACTGCCAGCCCCTGGCACAGGAAGCCTCTGGCTGCAGGACAAGGCAGCTGCAGCTCCTGGAGGGATCTCCTGCAGCTGGAACATCCCAATGTCTACGGATTCTGTGAGTACAACTCAGAGCATCTCGAGTGTAGGGGAGGTGAAATGCTCATGAGGCTCTGACATGCTGGGGGTTTCTGATCGCTCCCAGAATATTTCCAATACAAGGATTTTGATAAAAATGAGGAAATTTCCTAAGACTTTGTTTTCAGTTTCCTACTATTGGAGAATTGCAGTGAGGGAGGATAAATATTATTATCAAGTGTTATGAATTTTGTCAGGTCCCTGGGACATCCAAACTGTTACTTTTAGTGATCAGCAGGTGCACAGGAGATCCCTCATGTGCTTTCAGCCACTCCTGTGCCCATGGACAGCACCAGCATCCCCTTGGCTGCACCCATCAGGCTCAGTCTGAGCTGTCCTTTCTCCAAGCTGCAAACAGAACCTGCCCCCAGCCAGTGCCCTGCACACAGGCAGGTTTCTGTAGGGCCCAGGAGAGTGCACAGAGATTTGGGGTCTGTGAGTGCTGGCAGGGAGAGATCAGACACAGGGAAACAGCTCCAGGAGGAAAATCCTCAGGACGCATAGATGAGGTCAGGGAAGGAGAGAAAATAAACCCAGAAATGTTGTGGCAGGGAGAGTTCAGAGATCTCCACAGGATCCCCTCCAGTGCAGCCCCTCCCTCTGAACAAGCCCCCTCCCTCCTGTCCCCCCAGCCAAGCCTCTGCCCTCAGGGCCGGGGGTCCAAGGCGTGAAGCCCCTCCTGGGCAGGCAGAGCTGCAGCAGAGCCGTGGGGCAGCTCTGCAGCCCCGGGCCCAGTTCCCTCTGCAGAGCACAGGGCTGGGAGCAGCTGCCCGGCACTGGGGGCTCTGGGAGGGGGCACAGCTGGCTCAGGGTGACGCTGTCCCCAGTGCCCGGCTGTGGGCAGTGCTGTCAGTGCAGCCAGGGCAGGAGCTCAATCTCCCTTCATCCAGTGCCATCACTGGGACTCTTGGCTGTCTCCCTGAGGTTTCCTTCCAAGCTGGGAGCTTCCCTCCAGGATGCAAACCTGTCCTAGAGCATCTTTGTGTTATCTGAAAGCCCCACAGAGAAAAGCAGAGATGGTGCAAGTGTGAAAATGCTGTTGGGTTGGTGCAATGAGCCAGGTGTGGCTACAAATGTGGTGCTGAGACCTTGGGAAAGGGACAGACATTTGGGGGTCTGTGGTGGATCCATCTGCTCCCAGTGATACCTGGTGATCTTTACGGGAAACATGGGAGGGTGATCATTCTGCATTTGAGAAAAGTGAAACAGAGAAACTCTGAACAGGCCAGAATGAAAGAGCATCTTCCCTCAGTCTCCACTCATCATCTGGCCTCACAAAAGTTGCTCTGTTCTGCCAGAGGGCAGCAGAAATGCTGAGGGTTTCTGATATCCAAGAATACCAGGAGAGATATGGGGGAGCTTAAAAAACAAAAACCCCAGAACTCCTAAACACAAAAGTGTGTCTGTATATTCCAGAGCGTATGGGAAACGCCTTTGATTTTGGCTACAGATCTCCTCTAACTCTTCACTGTTTTCTTCCTCATGAACAGGTGCCCATGGCCAGAGACAGCAAATGTCCAACAGCAGCTCCATCAGCCACTTCCTCCTGCTGGCATTGGCAGACACGCGGCAGCTGCAGCTCCTGCACTTCTGCCTCTTCCTGGGCATCTCCCTGGCTGCCCTCCTGGGCAACGGCCTCATCATCAGCGCCGTAGCCTGCGGCCAGCACCTGCACACCCCCATGTTCTTCTTCCTGCTCAACCTGGCCCTCACCGACCTGGCCTCCATCTGCACCACTGTGCCCAAAGCCATGCACAATTCCCTCTGGGGCACCAGGCACATCTCCTACGCAGGATGTGCTGCTCAGGTGTTTTTCTTTGTGTTCTTCATTTCAGCAGAGTATTTCCTCCTCACCATCATGTGCTACGACCGCTACGTGTCCATCTGCAAACCCCTGCACTACGGGACCCTCCTGGGCAGCAGAGCTTGTGCCCACATGGCAGCAGCTGCCTGGGCCAGTGCCTTTCTCTACGCTCTCATGCACACGGCCAACACATTTTCCCTGCCCCTGTGCCAGGGCAATGCCCTGGGCCAGTTCTTCTGTGAAATCCCACAGATCCTCAAGCTCTCCTGCTCACACTCCTACCTCAGGGAACTTGGCCTTCTCATGGTTAGTGCCAGTTTAGGATTTGGTTGTTTTGTGTTCATTGTTTTCTCCTATGTGCAGATCTTCAGGGCCGTGCTGAGGATCCCCTCTGAGCAGGGCCGGCACAAAGCCTTTTCCACGTGCCTCCCTCACCTGGCCGTGCTCTCCCTGGTCATCAGCACTGCAGCATTTGCCTACCTGAAGCCTCCCTCCATCTCGTCCCCATCCCTGGATCTGGCACTGTCAGTTCTGTACTCGGTGGTGCCTCCAGCCCTGAACCCCCTCATCTACAGCCTGAGGAACCAGGAGCTCAAGGATGCCCTGAGGAAAATGATGACTGGATTTTTTCAGAAGCAATAAAGTGCCAGGTTTGTTCTCCATAGCCTGCAGTGTAACTCATTGCAGGCCCAGCCTGTCTTCTCAAGTTTTTCATAGTGGCTGTGTACGTGCAGGATTTCCTTTTTCATTTTGTGTTAATGTTGTGCTCAATGAAACTTTATTTATCCCATTATCATCCAATTACTGTGATTATTCATCCTATTTATAATTCACTGCTTACACCTCACATTTTACCCAGAGACAATGTAAATGAGGAATCACCTCCTCTGTGCACTTTAGCAAAATAAAGGATCCTGCAGCAACTTGTTTGTCAAAAATCCTTCCTTTCAAACCTCATCTGAATCTGGCAGGGCAGTGCCTGTGTGCAGAGGAAGAGAGAAACGGAGTCCCAGCACAGCAGCAGTGCCAGGGAGCAGCAGCACTCGGTGTTTTCAGAGCTGCTCTGTTTATCCTTCCACACTGTCCTTCTGTCCTTGTGGGAGTCCTCAGCTCTGGGGGCTGCGGTGCTGTCCTGCTCTGTGGCTGTCCTGTGACCACAGCGGGGGGTTGGCAGTTGTGTGTTATTTAAAAGTAGACAAGAGAGGCTGGAATTGCTGGGCTGATCAGTGAAGTTTTTCAGAATTTTATGGCCCTGGGATGTGAGTCACAGGTGGATCACAGCGAGTCCTGGAGCTGACAATCTGAACATGAATAACAGAATGGACAAAGCTGCAGCTGAAATGGGACTTAAAAATAAATACCCAGAGTGGCCAGCCCAGAGATCGTGGTCTGTGAGCTGGAACAACCACATTACAACAGGGACTGCAGACCCACCCAAACCCCACCCAAACCCAGCTCAGAGGGGTCATGGTGACCCCGTGGCAACCCCTGGGTACCAAAGCAGGGAAGCTGTGGAGAGCGAGAGGCTCAGTCGCTGACATTTCTGTGGGACGGGGCTGTCGTGTGAGGGGTGGGGTCTTTAGATCACAGGGGAATCATTGCCCAGGGACTTCTTTGTTCAGGTCTGCAGTGCATTGATGCTGGCTGGACTCCAGGCACCCACCAAAGCTGCTCTCTCACTCCTGTCCACAGCTGGACAGGAGAGAGAAAATATAACAAAGGGTTCATGGGTTGAGATAAGAACCAGGAGAGATCTCTCATCCAACAGCGTCCTGGGCAGAACAGGATCAACTTACAGATATAAAGTGAATTTATTAATAACAAAATCAGAGCAGGATAATGAGAAGTGAAATAAGAGCTTTCAAAACACCTTCCCCCACCCCTCCATCCTTCCCACCAGTGGCACAGGAGACAGGGAATGGGTAGATGAGGAGCAGCTCTCGCTATGCCAAGGTCAGCCGGAGCTGTCAGGCAGCCCCAGGAGCCCAAGGCAGCCAGAGCTGTTCCATGTTCCCTTGGTTCCGTGGGGCCCTGCAGTGTCACAAAGGCCCCCTCGGTTCTTTGGGGCCCAGCAGTGCCACCGTGGCCCCTTGGTTCCATGGAACGCCCCAGGGTCACCATGGTCCCCTTGGTGCCACCAGCCCTGCAGTGTCACAATGGCCCCTGGGCTCCACGAGGCCACGCAGGGTCACAGTGGTCTCCAGAGGAAGGGCAGCACTGAGCCCCAGGGTTTCAGGGGCAGATGAGACACAGCCAGCAGAGGCCAAGGCCAGCCAGATCTGTCTGTCCTGGCAGCTTTGTCTGGGAGCAACCCTTGGATATTGGGAATTTGGGAGGTGGAATCCCAGTTTTGGCCATTTGTGCCTGGACAAGCAGGACGAGTCTTTTCCATAAAAAGGAAAGCACAGAGCCCCAGTGTTTGGAAGGCAGGCGAGATCTGGCCCTCAGGAGGCCAAGCCAGCCAGACTTGATGGTAATGGCAGCTTTTGTCTGGGAGCAACCTTGGATATTGGGAATTTGGGAGGTGGAATCCCAATTTTGGCCATGGGCGCCTTGTCGAGAAGGATGGGTTTTTTCCATATGAAAGAAAAGCACAAAGTCCAAGTGTTTTGGAAGAAGATGAGAGGTGGCCACCATGGATGAGGGCAGCCAGACCTGTCTCTCCTGGCTGCTTTTGTCTGGGAGCAATCCTTGCATATACGGAATTTGGGAGGTAGAATCTCAGTTTTGGCCATTTGTGCCTGGAGGAGAAGGACGGTTCTTTTCCTTAGGAAGGAAATCACAGAGCCCCAGGAGCCCCAGGGCTCCTGAGCCAGCCCCTGCTGCCCCCGGGAGGGAATTTGGGGAGGGGGCAGAGGGGGTGCGCAGCCCCCGCCAGGGGATGACCCCACCCCAGCGCCCTTCGGTCAGCACCGAGCTGGGCTTGGGGCCGCAGGAGGAAGAGGCCGGTGGGAAGCAGATCCTGCAGGGGGGACAGGGCTTGGGCTCAGGGCAAGGTCCTGCCCTGCACACCCGGCTCAGGTGTGACCCTGCCCCGGGAAGGGAGCGGGACATTCCCATCCCCACGGATCAGGGCTGGGAGCAGCGCTGGGACCACGGACATGGAAATACTGGGAGCGACTGGGACCACACTGAGGGCTACTGGGAGCAACTGGGAGCAACTGGGAATGACGGGTGTGCGCTGGAGGCAACTGGGATATACTGGGAATGAATGAGATCATCCTGGGGGCAACTGGAACCATTCTGGGGCAACTGGGGTGACTGGGAATGAGCATGCTGGGGGCAACTGGGAGCAACTGGGAGTGACTGTGTGTGTACTGGGGGCCACTGAGGTCATACTTGCAGTGACTGGGACTGTACTAGGGGCAACTGGGAGCAACTGGAATCCTGCTGGAGGTAACCAGGATCACACTGAGGGGACTGAGATCATACTGGGAGTGACAAGGAACATGCTGGGGGCAATTGGAACCATGTTGGGGGCAGCACTGGGATATACTGGGAGCAACTGGGACATCACTGAGGGTGACTGGGAGTGGCTGTGGGCAACTGGAATCATGCTGGAAGCAAAGGGGACGAAATGGCAGTGACCGGGAGCACGCTGGGGGCAACTGGGATATTCTGAGAGAGACTGGGAGTCACTGGGATCATGCTGGGAGTGACTGGAAGCACGGCAATGGCCCGGGCTGGCTGATGTGGGGCCTCAGGGTGCGCAGGGAGCACTGTGACACTGCGGGGCCCCATGGAACTGTTATAAACGACCCAGATCCGATATGGAAATGAGTTACTAAAATTTACTGAGAACTCAATAAAAACGGCAAAGCAAAAGGGGGCAGCGCTGGGAGCGTGGCTGGGTGCCAGAGGCTCACCCACAAAATGGCACGCTGCCTTTTGTACCCCTGTGATTGCATCGGCCTGATGCATATTTATTTATGGCTTTGCATAGCCCCGCCCCCTTGTCCATCTTTTGGGAGCCCCTGCTTTTCTGGTGCTGTGGCCTTCAGGGTCCTCACTGGTTGGAGTCCCCTTCCTTTTGTGGTGGTGCCTTCGAAGTCTGGCTGGCAACAGCCCGGCCCTTTGCAAACCCCACAGAACTGATGTTACAGCACACGGATCACACAGCCCCTGTAAAAACCAACCCGCAGCCAGACCACCCCAACAACCATTAAACAGTCCTTAACATGCAATATTATAACTCATGATACAATTCATAACCCATGCAACATACGGCGAAAGCCAACTCTCAATAATTCATCCATAACACCTTCGTTAATTTTTTTTCTCTCTTCTGCCCAGCTGTGGCAGGGGAGGGTGAGCGAGCTGCTCTCATGGGTGCCTGGCCTTGGGCCAGTGTCAAACCGTGACAACTCCACAGATTCCAGGCAGACTGGTGCTCCCAGTGCCTCTTTGGGGACCCCCCAGGGCACAGCGCGGCTGCTCTGGGGCTGTCGGCACCGCCCGGCGCTGGGCATGGGGCGTGTGGGGGCAGCTGGGGCCGTACTGGTGGCACTGGTGGTGCTGGGAGCCCCCCCGGCCGCGGGCCAGGAGCTCTGGGGTGAGGGGAGTGTGGGGGGGCAGGGCTGGTAGATGGGAAAGGGGAGAAGGGGGGGTAAAAGATGGGGTGAGACCCCCCAAACTGAGTGGGAGGAGAGTGGAACCCTGCAAAAATCAAAGTTCAGCAAATATATTAAAAGCCACTAAGAATCAAGAGGGATGGAGGGATTACCTTTTGTAATGAGGAAAAGAAAGGAAAAACCACACAACAAAACCCACTGGGGAATTGAGGCCATGATATCTGATCTCTGAAATTCTGTGCTTGGTGTGGGAATGACTGAAATTGCAGAACTGATAACAGCGAAATGTTCAATTTGTTTAAAAAACGATCCCAAAAATAGGAAAAGGCCACCTTCTGGAACAGTTAAATGGGGAAATTCACCTGGAGGTTATTGGCCAATCGATTTCTCTGCATTACCCAGACAAAATGGGGATCGGTACCTTTTGGTATTGGCAGATCCATTTTCTGGATGGTCAGAGGCCTTTCCCTGCCACACCAATAAATCCAGGGAAGAGGTAAAAATTATGCTTAAAGAAATCCTACCAAGATTTGGGGGCCACTTGGGTTGTCTTCAGGGAGAGGCCCCCATTTTATAGCAGATGTGGTGCCACAGCTGAGCAAAACCCTGGGTATAAAACGGGACTGACACAGCCCTTGGTGACCACAGGGGAGTGGGAAAGTGGAAAGGATGAATTGGACTTTGAAGCCACAAATGAGTAAAATGTGCCAAGAAACTTCTTTAAAATGGGCACAGACCCTTCCTCTGGCTCTTCTGTGAGTCAGAATTCAGCCAATCAAAAACCAAAGAAAGTCCCCATGAATTGCTGTAGGGACGGTCCGTACCAAACACCATCAGTTCCAGGAGAAACCCATTCAAAGGGAGAAACAGATTTAAATCTATACTCGATTGCTTCAGCAGAAACTCTTGCTGGACTCTGTCAGTTTATAACCCTGTCAGGACCAGTGGCTTTGGGTGCCCCTGGTCATCCATTCCAGCCTGGGAGTTTTGTGTGTGTGAAGACTTGGAACCCTGAGCCCTCGAAGGAAAAGTGGAAAGGACCTTTCCAGGTCCTCCTGGTAACCTACACCACACTCAGGGTGGCAGGAATAGAACCCTGGGTTCATCACACGCGGGTAAAACCAGCAACCACACATTAAATATAGGGGAAGGAAACTGACTGACACCCTGGAGGTTTTTATTTTCTTTTAGTTCCTGGGGGGTAATTTGTATTGCTGTTTTGCTGCCTAGAGACATAAATCCTATTGATTGTTTAAGGTATAGAATATGATTTTCTAGGGTGATACTTTACCAGATGTAGATGAAGATGATGACTAATTGCATATTTAATAATAATAGGAACTATGTTCTTCTGTGAAGGGAGTGTGGTTTTCAAATTAGTGCAAGATTTTGCAGATGACAGAATGTAACCCCTATAAACCCTTGTTGCCAACACCAACCTCTGCAGAAAATCCAGTTCCATGGGGAGCTTCAAGTCAGCAATTTGACAAAAAATCTGGAACATGTGTGGGAAGGAATAGCACCCAGGGCAGCTGGACAGGGATGGAAGGAGAATATTCCTTACCATGGACACATAAGAACAATACTGCTGAGAATTGTAACATTTCCAAACCGGACCTGGGAAATTACCTCAGGAAATATTTATCAGCTGACAGATTGCACTGATACCCCCTGGGGATGTCCAATTCCAGCAGTATGGAATCGCCCTCAGACAGGACAATGGGAATATTTCCAGCCAGGTCAGTGGGTGTCTGGGCTGGGAAGGGAGCCCAGGCCTCCCACAGGACCCCTTACAGGTGGGTATAAAATATCCTGATTTAATGAAGTCAAGGCCAAAGGATCCCAGGACAAGGAAAAGTGGGATTGCACTGGGACAGACACTTGAGCTGTTTGGAATCCTGAGGTGCAAGCGGCTCCTGGCTGTGGCCCAGGCCTCTAAGGCTGGGGTGTGTTTGTAGAAATGATTCTGCCTTTCTCAATGACACCTGGGCTCACCCGCAAACAAGGAGCCTTGGAGAGACACAGACTGTCAGCAGGACACGGCCAAATCCTTAGGAGCCACAGGATGGGTGGGAAGTGATGGAATTTGGAGCACACGTTGGCCTTGGGAGAATCAGGAGCACCATGGACACCGGGGGTATTAACGTCACGTCCCTGGTGGAAGGAGTCACCACTGGGAACCCGACTGTGGGGAAAGGTTAAAGGGGATGAAACTTGGGAACATCCCAGTGTGGGAACTACAGCGGGATGGATTTTAGAATCCATCTCTGCCCCGCAAAGATCTGCCTTTAGGAACAGAGCAGCCACACACCATTGGACTCTGCAAATGGAAACTTCAGTGAATGCAGCTCCTTTGGGGTTTGCTGAAATAAAGGAACAATTGCAAGCCACAGCTAAAATGACCTTACAGAACAGATTGGCTTTAGACCTATTGCTGTTACATGAACAGGGAGTGTGTGGATTCCTGAACTGAAACAACAACACTTGTTGTGTGCACATTCCAAATGTGATGCTGGATTGGGATGATCGGGTAGAGAGGATAAAATCAGTTGCTGCATCCAGCAGGGAATTAAGGGGAGGGTTAGAAAGTAACTGGTTGAATAAAAATATTTAAAGGATTTGGATTTTCTGTGACTGATGGTTGGCCTCACTTTTGCAAAGTATAACTGGGATCACAGCAATACTTGTGCCTTATGACACTTGCTTTGAGCTGTGTGCAGAACATGGTTGTGAAAGCAACTGAGGAACTCCTGGGATGTGAGTGAAGGAGCAGACGTGAAGGCTCTAGGGAAGGCCTTGAAGGGAAGAGAAGCTTCACAACCCTCCAAGGGGGGGAAATTTGGCCAGATGAAAAATCGTTTGCACCTGCTGGGTTCATACAATGCTTATTCTCCAAAAGCCACTGGCCCATGGAACCGCACAAGGCTGATTCTGTAGGCAGCAACCAGCCCAGGTGTGCCAACTTTCACCAGTTCACCGGGCAGTCAGGGCTGACTTTGGGGTCACCGACCAGCAGGGACCCCCAAAGAGACCCCCAGGGCAGAAGAACGGATGTGCAAAGGGGGTGGGAAATATGCAATGATTTTGGGGAAATGATTCTCATGTGTATGTTTATTGTGGGACAGTCTCGGAATGTGTCTGTAAAACACAGTCTGCAAACAGGAACATTCCTGAGCTCAGCACACACGACTTTTGGAGGGGCTGTGCCCTCGTGCATGCGGCGAATAAAGAATGCTGCTGCTTCGTGCTGCACTGGTGTTAAGGAGGTTTTGTTCCACTGAATTTTTGGTAACACCTCTGTGCCTGTGTCACAGAACCACAGAGCAGCTGTGATGTCAGAAAGGGGCTGTGTGACATCACAGAGTGGGCTGTGACATCACAGGGTGGCTGTTGACATCATAGAACTACTGTGACATCAGACAGCTCTGTGACATCACAGAGTGGTGCTGTGACATCATAGAGTGGGTGTGACATCACAGAGCAGGCTGTGACATCACAGGTGGTGTGACATCACAGTGCAGAGTTGTGACATCACAGATGAGCTGTGAC